>CM063591.1:5936620-6258048 GCA_032356905.1 Salix exigua
AAAATATTTGGTCTTCAACCTTATAGACTCAGGTTTAATCATTATTGTATTCTTGATGGAGTTTATTTAGTTATATAATCTTGATTTCAAATTTCTGGATGGTCAATGATAAACAGTGTAATTACGAAAATTTTCTTAATCTATTAAACTTTATTTTCTATCAAAATATAACATATAGGAATTAGAGCGAAAGAACTTCACAAATAATCATGCTTTTCCCTACAAAAAGAAGAAAGAAGCAGGCAGGCAAGCAGGCATTGTAATGTACCTGGCTGATAAACTAACAAGAAGAATATAAAGGAGCAGCTGCTTTCGAAAGTCTGGCAGCATCAAATGTATTCAATTTTTAACTTGGAACTTGTAAATTCAACCTGCATGCGCTACAAAACTTTTTGTGGGAGGAACCAAAATTTAACCTTTTTTCCGATCAACAACCAAAAACATTTATCCTTCTAAAGCATCTAATGTGTAAAATCACAACAGTAAGCCATTGTAGATGACAATAGGACTCCCACTATGCACACTCGTCAAAGGGCCTTGAACAAGATAGACTTTAAGCTGAAATAAACCCTCCAATCTGCTCCTTCACATGTGCATTAATCATATTTCCCCATCAAACTGCCACCTCGAGAATCGGTAACGGGGTGCTGAGATGAAAATGTCTCTTAAAATAATCCATCCTCTTACGACTTCCATCTCCATTAGGACATCACTTGTAACTCACTTCAGCTGAGAAAAGAGGCACAACTAATCATTAAACAAGGTATGAACCATTCCTATATGTGACAATGATTTTTTGGTCATCCAATGCTGCATTCAGAGGGTTCCAAAAGACACAGAAACATAAATACTCCCAGGATGCAATTATAGTGAATTTAACTAGTTCTTGTTGTTTATGTGCAACAGATAACAGATATAACAGCAAACATGGACTTAATGGACTATGGATAAGTAGAACATGGAACTTGAACTCTTCGGGTCAAACCTGCATAAGATGGGTTAAGGGAAGGTTCAAACTCAGAAACTCTTATAAGGAAAAGGGGCATGCATCAGCATCATGCTATTGAGCAAAAGACTTATATTGAGCTCTTTGTCAAAGACTCGGATTGGTTTCTGGCAAGCATAACAAAAACAAAAAGCAAAGAGTAGAAAATACCATAGCCCAACCCTTTAAGAAAAGACAAATTCTCAAGTTTGTAGTGGCTTACAAGCATCTAGTCACTTACATAAACGAATTGTCACACAACAGCTGAGGACCATGCAAGGAAATGAAATAATTTTCACAGCGATTGCCTACTAAGAAAGGGAGAGGAAACAGCTTCAGCTTCTACAGGTGGGTTCGGGAGGAGAGTACAAAATTTAAACTGAAGATCGTAACATGATGACAAATAAACAAATAATAAATAAAAACTCTTACCTCATTGCACAGAAATTCCAGAGGAGATGCAGAGCTTTGAGTCTACCCCACCACTGATCACACTATCACCTTTCCACCAGTCAGCACATAACACCTGAATGGCAGCACATCACCACATAAAGATGATTTTCCTTTTCTGTTTCAACAAGGAAGACTTAAATAAATGAAATAGAGGCAATATACCTTGTCCTCATGTGAATCAATAATAGCCAGAGGCCACTGCAGCAGAAAAGCACACAATTTAACACTTCATGTACAAGATGATGCTGATCAGTACACACAAGTTATTTTTGTTTATTATTTTCAGGTTTCATAAAAGGTTGATGATAAATTGTGGAAGTGAAGAGAATACAATACCGCAGTTCTTAGATCCCACAACATGACTTTCCCATCATAAGATGCAGAAAGTAGATGAAACAACGATTTAGCATGCCACTTGCATGCTGAAATCCAAGAATTATGGGAAGAGAACTGATAAATAGGAGCAGAAGTTCCTACAAGGATAGTAAGATGCAAATTAGACAGTCACAGTCACAGGGGGGGGGGGGGGTGCTTATCGCATAAAATACCTGGTTTTCGTGGATCCCATATCCTAAGGATAGGGTCAGAACCACCAGCAGCGATGAGGGCAGAACCTTCACCACCAACATGAAGACAGTTGAGGGCTTTTCCGCAGAACTGCAAGAATAGAACAATCAATCCTTATATCTCATGAATGTGCATTCAACATGCCCACGGGAGAAAAAAAGGGTGTGAGACAGCTAATGTAGGATCATCACATACTATGTTCGACAAATCTTTGCCCGTCTCAACATCCCATCTTCTAACAGAATGATCCCAGGATGCAGAATAGATTGTACTGTGTTCTGGCCAGTGGACAGCCGATACACATTGGGTATGGCCCACAAGTGTAGACAAAGCCTCCCCCTGGACATGATGGAAATATAATTGGTTGTATGAAAAAAGTAAAAATTCTTAGGCAACATACAAGAAAAAATTGT
Source organism: Salix exigua (assembly GCA_032356905.1). Taxonomy (NCBI): domain Eukaryota; kingdom Viridiplantae; phylum Streptophyta; class Magnoliopsida; order Malpighiales; family Salicaceae; genus Salix; species Salix exigua. The sequence goes on from CM063591.1 coordinate 5,939,039, forward strand.
ACAAATCTTTTTCCTTAGGCAATAACAAGAAAAAGGACATAATCTCAAGGAAGAACTTTTTTACCAGTAAATTGGATATTCTGACTTTTTTAATTATTTATTTAATGTGCATCAAATGAAGTAACATCATTTTTCGTCTGTCATATTCTTGTAAATGTGGCCCCCACCTGGTGCCTTCATTTTCTTTCTTTTTCATTCATGAAACAAATTCCAATGTATGTAAGGGTTCCTCAAAGAAAAAGAAAAAATAGTGTGCAAAAGCTACAACAAGAATAAAACATCCTTGGTGCCAACAGTAAGTGGAAAATAGAACTGAGAGCTAGCAAGAAAAAGAACAGGCTTCCCATCTCCATGGATATCAGATAAACAGAACAGCCTACCTGGTACCTTAGTTAACACATGCATATATGAAAAAGTCAAGGTAAAAGACAACTAAATAAGACTGTTATTGCCTTCTCGCATACTCTAGCTAGTGAAGTCAAATTCTTAATGACCTGTGCAAATTTCTTAGCTTTTAAAACAATGTGAGATGACCATAGTTATATGGAGATCAAAAGGAATGAGTAGGAAACGTGCATCACCTCCATCTGAGATTCCTCAACATTGTTTTTCACTTTTCTCTTCTTAATTGACACTAAATCACCTTCTGTATCAGACAAATTTGTTCGCCATAAATTGATTGTACAATCCCAGGAACCCGAACAGATCTAATTAAAGATTATGAGAAAACAAAGGAGAAATGAGGTTATGTTTTTGAAGTAAACTCAATAACCTTACTAGTTAACAAAAAAGAATGACAGAAAAGACCATGTTTCCAGAAGCCTGTGCTGCAACACTTTGCACAGATGCATTGTGCCCACGCAAAACTTTGTAGGCCCTAATCTTTGCAGGCTGATCTAAATGCTCCTCTGTATCAAACTTTTTCGAAAAAGAAACTTTATTAGGCAGGAAAAATATTTCAATTTTATTAATTTTAATTTTTTTCAAATTACCTTCCACAGCCTCAGAGATTGATCTTTTGAGGCAGTGGTCACAGTAACACTATCAGCACCTGTGTATTATCACCATAAAGCTAATCAATGGCAGATTGCAGAGTTAGCAATAAAAACATGAGGAAATAAAGGAACATATCTCAGCAGACACAAAAGGAAAGAGTGTAATATAAGACACATCATTCTAGAAACCAGGACAAAATGTATTTTATGTCATCACTGATATACAAATCCTTCAAACATAAAGAATATCTGGAGGATTCAAGCCAGATGAATCATAATTCCAGTGAAACATCTTTCAATTATACCTCTAGGCTGAAGCAGCCTTTGACAGTATACTGCACATAGAAATGACTATACATTTTCTTTTGTATCTAAAAAGATAACTGCCTATAGGCAGTGTTAATTATTATAAAGACAGATTATCTGACTGTCATTCATTCAAACTTCTAAACTAAATTATGCAAACAGTAAACATTGAATTGTCTACAACAAATAATCATTCAATAAATCAATTTTCAATAGGAAAACAATTGAAATGCATTTAGATTTAGACATGTAATGTTCCAAGTTTCAAACAGCTGATTCAACCCAAAGGGGAGGATTGTGCCTCATTTCTACCTTCTGGGCTAATAATAGTGACAGAAGTAATTGCATCTCTGTGTCCCTCTAGTATATGAGTGCATTCTCCAGCAGCTTTCCACACCCTAAAATATATGGGTACAAATATGCGATAATCAAGCAGCTTATCAATTACTTTGGCAAAAATAATTAAGAGTGAGGTAATATGAAAACATTGAGTTTATTGGGTACATAATAAAATGAATTAAGCTACTGTATTTATACCTTCCAAAACTATCATAGCAGCCAGTGAAGATGAACCTGCCAAAAAACACAAATTAGAGCAGTTTCTACCAATGTATGGAAAGTCACGTTAAAATTTATAAGAAAAAAAAACTAGATGGTGTGATATTTAAGGTGACCTTCACGATACATCCAGAGCTCTAGTTACAATCAAATGTGTTGCATGATTGGATTAATCAGTCTATTGAACTAAAAGTTGACCAATTACAAACCGAGTGATTCTAAAAGTCAAATGTACTTGCAAAGTTGGTAATATAGACAACCCGTATTGCTTCTTACAGTAAAAACCAATGATTACCGAGGACATGAACCATCGACGGCACTGACCCAGTCATCATGTAAAGAGGGCTCATCCTCTTTCTGCGGGGCTACCGCCCTTATGTATTCAATTTCCAATACCTTCTCCTGTAATTTAGACACAATAATTACTTGTAAGATATCCAAAAAAAGAAAGACAAGCAAATATGTAGAAAGTCTCGTCAATTACAGCGGAAATGCCCTTGGCAAGCACAAACTGTTCAAGTGGCAAGCGAACCAGTTCTCCGTCAATTACAAAATCGAAAGGCTGTGATTCCCATTCATCATTTCCTGCCCAAAATCACAGTAAATTTAACAACAAAGAAATTGGTTTTAATGAGAATTAGGCTAAAATCACGCACCGGCTTTGAGGAGGGAATTGACGATGGTGGAGAGACCAAAACGGGTGACATTAGCCGGGATAGCAATTGAAGTATGTGGGACTTTACAGGGTGGCTTTAGTTTTGTTATAAATCGTGCTTGAACTCGCCTTTCTTCTACATCACCGTCCATGTCCATGTCCATGTCTTCTTCAATCACACGCACGCAGAGACGAGAGAGACAAGTGAAGTGAAAGCAAAGGCTAGGGTTTTAGAGATGACTAGGAGCTGTTTGAAAAACCTTCTTCTAGGGTTTTGTTCTTTATTTTAAATTATTTTCTTAATATTTTTAAATAATTTTAAAAAATAAAAATTATTATTTTAATATATTTAAAAAAATACTTTAAAAATAACATTAATCATTTTCTTAAACAGATACATGGGCGTTATGAGCAGTTAAAACCTAACTCTACGCAACAAAAAAAAGAGTTGATGATGCTATTTCTGCATAACCATGAAAAATATGAGATTTGAATTATTAATTTATCTAGTTTAATAAATTTAGTTAATTTAATAATATAGTTTAAAAAAATATTATAATTTATACAAATAGAAAGGCAATAATTAATCATACTAAAAGGGAAAAGAAAGAATAACTTATTAAAAATCTATTATCGCCCTATTATGGACACTTATAAATAGCTTATACAGACAGTTCAAATATTATTATAAAAGATTTCAAATTAAAACTATGAAAGAGGCATCATCATGTCATGAGACAACATCATATGGTTGTATTTAATAAATAAATTTAAATTAAATTAAAACTTCTAAAAAAACTAAATTGAACTTAGAGTAATAAATAAAAAAGACTAGAAAAAATTTAGGTTATTATCAAAACTAATAATATATATATATATAAAGAAAATATATTAAATACATAGACCAAATTTAAATTAAATAAATGTTGAGAAATGGTATTGATAAATCATAAGCTTAAAAAAAATCAAGCAAACTCGGCGTATCTCATGAACATAAATTAATATTCCAAACTTATAGTCCTTGAAAAAATAAACTTGAGCTTTTAATCTCAAACAAATTAAATGTTGGAGCATAAAATTAGAAAAAAAATATTTTTGCATTTGTATAATCATGCAAATAGACTTAAGCAACACGAGAGAAATGATTGACAATGTAAATCCAAATTAACTTGTCCAATAAAATTTAGCATGGGATATATGTGTGGGTGGCTACACATATATTATGCTTTCATTACAATCCTAGATTTCATATTGTAGGTTGAAAAAACATAAGTTCAACTTTATTAAACAAAAATCTTTACAGGAAGTTCATTAACATGATTAAAACAAATTGAATTGAAAAAGTAATTCATCTCAAAGAATCTTTAGTTAGAATATTTTTGTGAAACTCAAAACCCTCAATTTCACAAAAAAAAAAACACAAAGATTTTCTTTTGATTTACAGAGTAGAAAGTTAAAGAGTCATAAGTGAGTCTGAAAAAAATAGTACGAGTTTAACCCATATGAGTGCGCTCAACTCGGTTTGGGCACAACATCAAGTTTGTTTTTCACTAACCTATTTTGGTTTATCATATTATGCTCTTGGTGCTTGTTTTAAATTAAATAAAGTCTTTTTAAGTTTGAACACATAATCAGGAAAATGAATGTTTTCAAAACCTTAAAGTTGTTCAACATGCACCACTTTCATGATAAAATCATTTAAACATTCAATTTCAACATCCATTTCAAAAAGATGTGATGTTTGGCATGTAAAAGTTAAAAGTAGTCTTATTGATTTTAATTTGGCTATCGATGTAAGGGTTTCTTCATAATCAATATCTTACTCATGGTTATAATTTTTGCCAACTAGTTTAATTTTGTTTCTAATCAATATACAATTGAATCTATAATCTTTATAGCTTACTTAATAGCACTTAAAGTATATAAAAGTGTTAAAGTGACGTAAGTGTAAGAATATATATTTTTGGGCTAGTATATAAAGGTTCAATTTAGCATAAGCTTAGATTATGTTGGGGATGATAATTAATAGCTTGTTTTTCTTTTGAAATAATCTTTATATATTATATGTTTAGAATCCTCTTATATTTTTGTAAGAATGAGAACTATTTATAAATTTCTAAAAGAAACTAGTTATGATTTAGTCATTAAAACGCCACTGATGAATTAAACAGTTGACCATTTATGTTGGGCAAGCCAATTAATCGACCGGCTTTTGCAAATTCTCATATGTTAATCCCTAATGAACAAATGATCAACTAATTCATATTTAATATCAATTATAACCATTATAAAATAGGTGAATCTTGAATCAACTAATCTAGATTTTATCAAATCATGTATCAATCCTATAGTGCATGCAATGTAAATTGTGTGGGTAATTCTTAATTTTAGTATCAAGTAAGATATAAAGATTTAGATATATAGAATAAAATGAATACTTAAATACTAGTTTTCACTATTTTTGCACCTGGACTTGTTGATAAGTTTCTTCATTCAATTTCAATGCTAATTGATGATCTTCATATAAATATGTTTAAAATTATCTTAAACAAAACATATTATTAGTCCATTTTTCATTTAATTGTTATCATCAAAATCTATATAAATATTAATATGTGACCTAAATGTCAACAAACATTATACCAGAGATCATAATCGTTTAGTTTATATGCATGCAATTTTATATTATTCAAAGTGAACTTGCGATTCATATCAAAATAAATAACTAGCATGTATAATAAGTATATATTGAGACTTTCAAACAAAAATCCTAACATACTTACTTGGTATATAATATTTTACATATAAACTAAAATAGTATAAGTTATTTATTGAAGCTTTCAAAGTATGATTAGGATGAATATTTGTTATTGTTAACGAATAATCCTTTGTTCCTAAGGTTTTATTATCCATTTCTTAGTGCTAATAAAATGTTGTTAATAAGACTCACAAGATTCTAACAGCAACACCTTATTTATTACACTTTTCAACAATATCCATGAACTTCAAGAAATGTTGCTCAAACATCTCTTTATAAATATTAAACTTGAACTCTAGAGTAGCAATAATGAGGAAAGTGTCAAGTTCATCATATGTATGTGGATGAAAGTAAAACCACTTTTCTTATACTAATTTATGACTATTCAATTTTCCATTTTACAAACTACATATGATATTCTTGTATTTTTTTTCAATGTGAGATTGAGGGGTGTAAGTTGAAAAAAATATACAAATCAAATTTAATTTAAGATCAATATCTCATTCATATATAATTTGTTTTAATCATGTCAATGTTCTATGTTAAACAATTTTATTGAAAAATAATTTTGAACAAGACTTTAACTGTAAAAATATATCTTGCTATTAACTTGACCTTTAGTTTGATCAATAATCATATTTTATGAAAAAAAATTCTAACAATTTATTGCAGCCTTAATGAATATAATAAACCCGCTACACTAATAAAAATTTAAAACAATGTACTGACCATTTCATCATTCCAAGAAAAAATCGTTAAGTTAGCTACTAAGTATAATATAATATTTTCATAATGTCTATTATTCATCACCATAATGATCGATGACAGATTAGTCTTTTGATATTTCTTCGGGATAACTAAATTACTTTTCTACGCCAACATCTAGGGACTTTTTCAAATTTTTATTTTTTTTTAAAAAAATAAAATGAGTAAATTACCTTTAAAATCGATTCTTTAACTTTAACTAACATCCAAAAGCTTTTTTTCCTGTTTTGTTTAGTTATAATCACGTAGAGCAAAGGAAAATATAATATTATAATAAATATAAAATATTATTTAAAAACAAAAAAAATGGCTAGCATTTTTGTAATTGTGTGTGCAATGCAGACAATAACATGTGATGACAAAGGACCTGCAATGTGTACAACAAATCTCGAGTTCGAGTTATAGCATGCACTCTTTATAATAGTCTAAGACAGTTGGGATTTTACTCGCTTACTTGAGCCCACGAAATACATTTTCCGAAAAGTAGAGTTTATTTGCATAAAAAAAAATATGAGATCCACCTGCCCTTTTTAGGTAACATGTGTAATCTCAACAAAAGCCAAATATCATTTTTCATGATAGCACATCAACTTCTTACAAGTGGTATAGGGCATGTCAATAAAATACTAATAATGTGACTTTAAGAACTATTTTTCCACTTTTCTCTCTCATTGCCTCATGTTTTGCACCTTCATTTCAAAACTTAAATATGTCCCATCAATTTGTATTTGTATCAATTTGGGTCCTTATTTTTTTATTGTTATTTGTTTTGTTTTTAATCCCTTTTTAAGTTGATTTTGTTTTCAATTTCCTCTATTTAATTTTTATAACAAGTTTTATCCTTTTTATTGTTATTTGTTTGTTTAGTCCTTTTCTTGATTGATTTTTTTTCATTTCTCAATATTTGGATAATTAATAGTTCTACTTCGTGATTTTTTTTGTTTTTTTATAGGGTAATCTCAGTCTCATGACCCAAGTCACGAGATTTAATTATTAGCCTAATCTGATTTATATTTTTTAAAATCCTTTTTTAATTGATTTTTTTATTTTATTATTCAATATTAGGTTATTGAGCCTTGAATTTCATAATTGTTTTTTGTATTTTTTTTTCTATAGAGTTATTTTGATCTCATAAGTTAGTCAACTTAACCCAAGTTGATTGATTTTTTTTTAATATATCTTTTTTTCTCAATTTCACCTTTTTCCATTGTTTTTTTTAAATAGTAAAAGTTTATTCTTGTCTCACGCTTTGAGACATCAATTTAGAATATTGATTCAAATCATTTTTTATTCTTTTTTTAAGTTGTTTTTTTCATTCATCCTTTAGTTTTGATTTGTAGATAATTGAGCTTTAAATTTTTTTATTGGATTTTTCTATTTATAAGATTATCACTTTCTCATTAAATTTTTATTTTGTTATCAAATAAAACCATTTAAAAATATTTAGAAGACATCTTTTTATAATATTAGCAAAACCAATTTCAATTAGTAATAATTGGCTTTTTTATAATTATATCATTAAATTAGCCAAGCTTATTAAAATCAATTCCTCAAATTTTTCTTCTTGTTTTAAATTATTTTTTTATATTAGAAAAAATATTTTGACCTAGCTCACGATGACCTCATAATTATCAATGGAGCATATTGTAGCAGCATGTTTTATGTTCAAAGGAAACAAAAATAACCAAACAACATATTTCTGTGGACTCGAAACTGAAAGACAGGAAGTATGGACTCCAACGTTTAACAAAAGTATTGCATTGAGACAAAGTAGAAGTCCATGGAATGTTCTACAACGTTTTACAGACAATATACATAGAAAATTAACATACAAAGACGCAATTCTTGTGAGGATAGCTATCTCATCATTACATGCCACTACCATGAACCTTTCTATCTGCGTAAAGCCGTTTCTTGAGCCAGAGCCAAGCAAAATGATCTCTTGGCATCAACATCAGCATCATCTTTAGCAAAATTAGCAATCAATTTTGCAACACATTTGGGATTATCCACATGAGGGAGATGGCCGGAGTCAGATACTTCTCGAATAATTGCATTTGATAGTTCAGAGTGCAATTTCTGCATTAAATTCGGTAAAGAGATTAGGAAGAAAAACCCTAATGTTCCAGCAAGGTGATAGCCTTGTAGGTAAACTACAGTAGCTTTGAGGGTTAGCAAGTTTGATAGATTATGACGAAATGCAAAGTAAGTTTTATGTTGAAACTGCTAAGAAACCATCTCACCTAAAAGTTTAAGCTGTTAGGTAAGATCCAGAATATAATTTATATTATTTTCTAACATACTCTTAAGTGAAAACCTTTTGACTTGAAAACTTGCACACAGGCTTACACTATCTTGTACTTGATTTTTATCAAATAAAATGATGGTGATAAGATTCAAACTCGTGACCACTAGTCAACAAGGCTTTGATACCATGTTAATGAATCATCTCATCTAAAAATTTAAGATATTAGGTGACACTCCATAATATAATTTATTATTTTCTTACAAAAACTAACAAGGACAACAATGCATCAAGCAATGTGTATATAAAACAATGATGACAACTTCTGAAAGAAATACAGATAAGATTAGGATATTACCACTACAAGTTTGTAGCTCACAATCTGATCTTTCTCACCACATATGAGAAGGGTTTTGTGTTTTACCTGTTTAATAACAACAATACATCAAGCAATGTGGTATTAACAGTATCCATCATCCAATAACTTCATATACAATTCTTAGCTAAGACATTGACCACAACTGAATCCAATCCTGCACATTGAATGGAGCATGGCCGATCAGTGGAGTTTATTATATGAATTGTTATCTTCAATAGGCTCTCCATGGAATGAAGATGAGTGATTCTATTCGTGCCCTTCATTTCCACTGGATCCCAAATCAACAATAAATATCCAAAATTCATTGCTAAAACGAAAATAAAATGGAAAGACTTCATCTGAAGTGATTCATTGTTTTAGCAAGAAAATAATTCAAATGTTTTTAACTGCCAGAATTTGCACCAACATAATCTCTCAGTCTGTTTTTCTATATCATGAAGCTGCAGTAGCATACTAGCATGTATTTCATGAAAGTTAATTCATCACGAACTATATATATGGATTGATTCACTAAATCATCATCAACTAAAAGTAACTTCACCAAAAATACACAGCAAATCGATACAGATGTTATCTTTTCTTATCATTTCAGCATGAAAATCGATATGTTGTACCTGTTTTATCTGGGAAATAACATTATAGCCCCCACTAAACATAAAACTGACAGTTGAATCTTTCCACCATGGTAGAAAACAATGTAATCGGCCTACCTAAATCACGACAAGAGAACAACAGAGGCAATAAGTTACACCTTAAACAAAAGTAGGCAAGACCTACAACTTTGACCAAGAAAATCCAACTGTATATACTCTAATTCTCATTGCTTTTGAAAAGAAAACGAGTCTCTTGAAGATAAAATATCAAGGAAGAAATAAAAAAGGTAAGAAAAGAGGCAATTTAATTTGTCAGAAAAAGAACGACACACTTACATTGGTCCAGTCCAAGATTGTAAGGAATGGAATGTTGTTGAAGGCCAACATATTTGCATAAAGACGTAATGGGAGGCTCTTTAAGAAAGAAACCTGCTCCAGAAAAGAAAAGCAAAAGGTTGGACACCTGATCAGCAAAAATGAAGGTCATAAAGAAGTATATTGCAGAAGGGTAAAACTTTAGACACACCCCAGCGTAGGCTACCAATTCTGGTAAATTTGCAAGATGTCCCGTGCCTTCTGCATACACACTTGGGTTGATCAAAACCAGCTTCTCAACCTATCAAATATGGAGATCATGTCTTATAAACCAATACAATCATGACTAAAGTGTCAGAGCATTTTGACCTACAATTAGTCATCTTATTTAAATTTTTCGGACGATTTTATTCTTAGACTTGGACAGGTTAGTTTGCAGCTCGTAATCTGCTGATTGGTAGTGTTTTTCTTTTTCTACTAACCCCACACCACCACCATGCACCTAACAAGTTAAAGCACTCATGATCTTATCTCTGCAACTTAGGGCAATGGGAAAGACTGGAATGGTTTCTTTTAAATTCAATGTTCAAACTCAGTCATATAAGCCTAAAACTCAAATGATAGGAAAAGCTTATCAGGACCTCTTGATTCAACATAAACCTGTCAGCTGATTTTTTTTTTTCAAAAATCAAACTTTTGTTGGATTCTTCTCCAATCATATTTTCCCAAGAACTACAACTGACATGATCCATTGATATCATTAAAGAGATTCACATTCGATACACTGACATGAGCATAAGACTGCATATTGCAATGTAATGGAGTTGAAGGGCAGCGATTAATTGATAGGATAACTTACAGCTTCTGGATAATGGACTGTAAAATCAATTGCAACAGAGGCGCCAAGACTAGGTCCAACTAATATCATTGGCCGTCTGATGTAAGACTTCCAAAGCTGGTTTTTAAACAAGTGAAACATCAATTACTTTCTGAGCTCATGGTCTTACATTCAACTACACACACACATTGACTCGCATTGTTCAAGCCATGCAAAGACATTAATAATCAAGTCCTATTTTACAAGAAAAGTAGAATTAGTGGAAAATAAATGCATTTACAGCACAGTATGTGTAGCCAAGCGATTGAAACATCACTTCCAAGTTTTGAGAGCCAGAGAATTCAAGAACAAACCTGATAAAGGTGATGACGCTTGGATGCTACGTCGCATGGTGGACGAGATTCTATAACATATAGCAATAATGATCACGTCAAAGAACATGCTAAGAGATATTAAGAAATGGAAAGTGTAGAATTTAATACAGTTTACATAAGAGTTGAGCTGGTTAGACCTAACCTAAATCAGAGAAGCCCCACCCTAAAACATCAATAGCCCAAGCTTCCAAACCAGCCTCCTCAAGTAAGGGTAATGTGCATCTCCATTCCAAACAAGAACTATACATGCAATGCAACATATGATAACAAGTTATCTCATCTAAAATTTTAAGTTGATATGATTTATATTATTCTTTAACATGTCCCTTTAAGTGAAAGTTTTTTGAGCTTGAGATTTGCACAGATTCTTACGATTTTGGGTTTGATTTTTATCAAATAAAATGAGAGTAGTGAGATTCGAACGTTGGGTCAACAAGACTCTGATACCTTGTTAAGGAATCAGATCATCTAAAACCTTAAGTTGTTAGGTGAAGTTTCGAATATGATTTATATTATTCTCTAACAATAACATAGTAAACCACCATTAGCGATACACACGCAGAGTTTTACACACAGGTAACAGAAGCAAAAAACTAAAATAATTATTGTGATCATTGTATGGTAACTTGCATCATGAGAATCAAACCTGTCAAAGCAATGCAGAAGGACCACTGGGGTGGTCTTATTTCTTTGTCTGATGGATGGTTTAACACAGCTACTCATGATACAGCTCTCAGAATATCCAACCTGCAATTATGACAAACAAGAAGCCTCGGTGTGTCAGAATGGGATTTCTTTTTTATTATTATTAAAAGAGCAGCAAGCAGTTACTAATAGCAACCAGTGTTCTTTTTAACATTTTCTTGATGACATATGCATAGGCAACAAACTGATTTAAACTAGTGATCCCTAAGCTCGAAGCAAGGTGGATATATAGAAAGGAACATCAAGCTAACTACCTTCTCTATTATATCATCTCTAAGGGAAAAGGTTATTTGGAAAAGTCAAACTAGCAATATAGTTTTTTGAATAGTATAAATATAATAATTTTTTATATATGCACTCAAATGGAAAAAAATCATTTAGAAAAGTTAATTTTATTTTTCAATATATAATTTTAATATAATTATTTATAAATAATAACTAATGATACAGCTCCAATCAAAACCACTTTTTTGCATGAAAATATATTAAATAGATTTTTGACTTTTTTGGTCAATATATAAAAATAATATTATTTTAACTTAGAAATGTTATTCTATCTTTTCAATTTAGCTCTTCCCTTAAAGTTATGAAAATTAAGAATAAAAATTATATTTATCTTTTTTATTTTTTACTTTTTATCAATTAAAATGAGAATAGTTGCCAAGAAGTTCACTGGTATGAGGTTGTCTCTTAACCAATGACATCGATTCCTTGTCTTATACATAAAAAGAAAACCAAAACATAAGGACCGTTAGGAAATTTTTCAGCAGAACCCTAAATATGTAGGGGAAGCAAGGCTTTGCAGAGTAGCTGACTGTTTAATGTTGTTTTTAAAATATTTTTATTCAGAAATAAATTATAATAATAATTTTATTTATTTAAAAGTATATATTTTTCACATCAATATATTATAAGATGATCTAAAATTAAAATAAAAATAAAAATATTGTTTATAATATTTTAAAAACAGTTTTAAATAGCCGTGTCAAACCATGCAATCAAAAACTTAGGAGAGGTGTCGTTGTCCAACACATGAAATGCATGGTGGTTAATCCTGGGAAAGAAATATGGTGAGGATATAACTGATTCTCACGTCCCTGTGTGGAGTACCGATGAGCGTGTGATCGATTAACACAATTAATGGAAAGAAAGGACGGTGGAGTGGATGCCCGATGGTGGACCATGAGGGATTGCAATCTCGTTAAGATTGATTTAGAAATTAATTTTTATTTATAAATGTATAAAATAATTAAAAATATATAATAAACATTTAATTTAATTATTTTATTTAATTTACAACTAAAAATACTTTTGAAATTAAATAAGATAATGTTTTCTATAAAGTTATTAGTTTTTTTTAGAATTGTATTTTTGTGTACTTCACTTGAAAAAACATATTAACAATTTTAATTTTATCTTGTTGAAATTGTTTTAAAAATGTTTTTAGTTTAAAAATATATAAAAATAATAATTTTTATGTTTTAGAAATTATTTTTAATATTTACAAATCAAATGATCTACAAATATATATAAAAAAATAATTTTTTCAAATTTTTGCAAAAGAAATTTCCAAACTAACTCCCAAACAACCCCTATATTTTCATAGCAAAAACTATTACGAAAAGTTTAACACATGAAAGAGAGACATTTAAACAATCTATTTTAATAGACATTTAAAAATGGTTTTCGAGAAATAAAAACAATTTTCAGATTGGCGATTATACGATGTGTAGGTGTTCACCAACCAGAGAAGGGCACGTACGGATGGTGAAATCAAACCCAGGAGGGTTCCAAGTTTCAAGTGAAGGTTTCTCTTAAACAACTAGCAGACCCTCTTCAGCTGCTAAAGGGCCGGAGAAAACTATGGCTGTTTGAGATCTCTCGGCATTTCCTCAAGAACACGAAAAAGAAGGATTGATATTTATTTTTAAAACACGCAAACGGCACTGTTTATATATATATATATATATATATATGCGCTACTATGCTAACCATAAAAATGATAAACCTACGGAAGAAAAAAGATAATAACGTTTTAAAATCAATAGTAAACATATATAAATAAGCCGATGTTGATCGCCGCACAGAGCTAGAAATCAAACAAGAAAGCAAGAGGAGTGGAATAAGTAGAACTGTGATGATCATGGCTAACCTGCACAGGTAACCTCTCTATTCTCTTAGCCAAAGATCTGGCAAATGGGTCTTTGATTTTCTCCACCTCTTTAGGAAGAAATGAGGGAACTGGGCATCACCACCTCCTCCATCATCGTCAAAAACTTTGAGCTTACTAGCCGTGCATTTTTTGGTCATCTTGCCTCCAAATAATGGTAGAGGCCCGAGCTTAAAAGACACGTTCATGGCGGAAATACCTGAAAGCTAGAGGAGATAGCAGCTAGACGGCCCGGAGGTACCAGTAGAGAGGGCCGGGCTTATATGTCATTTGCTCATTGCACTGTGCTGTGCAGTTGCGAGATGTGTCCAAGCAACTATAATAATGATTTTTCAAAGACCCCGATTTGGGGGGCACGTTGGGATCTGGAAAAGTTTAAATATTTTTATTATTTTAATGATTTGATATTAAAAATAAATTTTAAGATAATATTTTTTATTATTTAAAAATACACGGTTATCGATGTTTAATATTTATATTAAAGAAAAAGAAAAGCTGACGTGTTGTCTCTTAAGGCTGAAAACACGAAACTAATTTTATATATAGTAAACTACCGTCACTCTCATCTGTTCGTGGTGGTTGTTTTTAGAAGTTATTTTGGTTGTTTTTAAACATATTTTTTATTTAAAATATAATAAATTGATATTTTTAATATTAGCATGTAAAAATTAATTCAAAAAATCAAAAAAATACTTACAATAAAAAATAAATATTATATTTAAAAAAATATATTTTTGAAACATCAGCCAATCAAAATACAGAAATACAATCCCCGGACACCGTCTTTCACTTTATGAGATTTTAACTTTTAGTGCACGACAGTGTCCTTTGTCTGTGGCTAATTTTTAATGTTGTCTGCCTAAAATAGTTTGTTTTTTATATATTTTTTAAGTTATTTTAATATACTGATATTTAAATAATTTTATCAAAATAACATAAAATGATTATTTTAATTTATTTCCTGGTAAAAAATAGCTTCAAAAACAATTATTATAATTTTTTATTCAAAGAGGTATTTCAAATAATGTAGCTACTTTTCATATTGTTTTTTATTTAAAAATATATTAAAATTAAAAAAATAGTTTTTTATATATGGATTTTTCACGAATTATGGTTAATCATCTTTTAGTAAAATAGTATGTCTAATAAATACATGCCCATACTCATATAATCTTGTATATAAATAAAATTTATTTTTATTATTGAATACAAATTGATTTTTAATGAATATAAGCATTTTTATTATTATAAAAAGGATAATATTATTATTACAAATTGATTTTCTTATATTTTCTTTATATATTAATATTTTGATTTCATAACTCAAGGCTTTGAGATGATGATCCAAGTTGACTTTATATGTTTTTTGAGGTACTTTTCTTACTTGAATATTTTTTTAATTGGTCTTTATATTTCTTCATAATATTATTTTGATATGTTATTTTTAATTGAATATATATATATATATATATATATATATATTGGATATTAAGAGCAACTCCCATGCATGAGGCATATGAAAAGATAAAGTTAATAAATTTTATTTTTATTAGCTATATTGGATATAAGTTTTTGTTTTAACTTCTTTAACGAAATAACTATTTTAGTAGCTAAATATTTTATTTTGCTGTTGGATTGTTGTTTAGATTTTTGGGCAAATAAAAAGATCTTGTTCTCACTCTTGTATCTAGAAAAAAAAAAAAAAAGAGGAATCAACAAAAATATTGGATTTTACTGTATCACACATGACTAGATTTATGGATATCATGTTGTTTTAACTGTTATTATATTTTGGAGTAATATATAGTTTAAAATCAATATTTATCAATTTATACTTTATTAGTTCAATTGTTACTGTATTTTGTTACAACTGTTACTGTATATATTTGTATTTTATTTTAAATGTTACTATATATTTAGCTCAAATACATATAAAAAAATATTTATATTATTCAAAAAATTATTCTATTAATTTAGTTTTTTTAAATAATATCTTACGATGGAGTTGCCCTAATAAATCACACGTGAAAAATATTTCAATGTCATGGACATTTTTGTTTTTTGTTTTTTGTTTGCTTGCAATCACAACTCCGGAGCGGAAAATGTTTGGCAAAAGCGTATTATCTGGTTCAGATATGGGGTCAGATAATTGTCTCGGAGTTCGACCAACAATATTCAACCACGTGACCATGTTCGCTAAATAAATCTTAAAGAAATTAAAATTATTTTTTTTTTTTTTGACTAAAACACAACTCTAGCATGTTTTCTGGAAGTATTGATTAAGAAAGTAATAGAATTACAATTTTTTAAAAATATATTAAAACACAACGCTAATGTTGTCTGCCTAAAATGGTTTTTTTATATATATTTTTAAGTTATTAGAATATACTGATATTTAAATAATTTTATCAAAATAACATAAAATGATTATTTTAATTCATATCCTAGTAAAAAGTAGCTTCGAAAACAATTATTATTCCACTTTCAAATAATTTTTTATTCGAAGAGGTATTTCAAATAATGTTAGTAGCTGCTTTTCATATTGTTTTTTATTTAAAAATATATTAAAAAAATAGTTTTTTATATCAATTCATTAAAACAATTTTAAAATAGAAAAAATAATTAAAAAATAAAATATTTGTAGACTATAGCTATAACGTGTCGCAAACTGATTGCGAAGGTAACTTTAAACGAGGAAGGCATTTTCTATATTGATTGCGAAGGAAACTTGACAGGCTGGGTTTTTTATAATAAGATGGTGTTTTACATTATGTTTTTTAAAAATATTTTTTAAAAAAATGAAAAAAGTATTTTTTATTTTAAATTATTTTTTGATGTTTTTATATTATTTTAATATGTTAATGTTAAAAATTATTTAAAAAATATCATTTTGATGCATTTATGAATAGAAAACACTTTAAAAAGTAGCCTCAACTATACTACCAAACATGCTAGATATATTGTTAACTAGTTTGTCAAATAATAAGAAAATAAAAATTATATTTTGTAATTGTATTACGTCTTTATACTTTATATATTCAATGTTGTGTCTTAGGAAAATAATGAATCAATCCCTTTAGTTTTAATAATCCATTATCTTTGTCTCTTATGACAACTTGGTCCGTCCCTTTTTTTATTTGTTATTATTTAATTGCTTTTTTTCTTGTCAAAATCTTCATTTTACCTCGTATTACCTGAAGAGCTAAAACAGCTTGAAAATGCATTGTTCACGCACACTCATGTGTACTGTTCACTGGATATTTGTCTCCCTGTTTCGCGCAAGTTTAGGCTTCTTTTCTTTTTTACACAGGGATTCGTTTTGTATTGTTTATGGTAGAATTGACAGATGAGTTGCGTTGGCCGAGCGGTTGTTCGCGCGCTGCCAACACCAGCGCGCGCGAGTTCGAACCGCTCGGACACCAAAATGTGATTTCATTTTTTTAACTATTTTATGGTCCGTGCTAGATTCTATAACAAAATTTGTTTTGAATCCTTTTCCTTCGTGATTAGTGCATTTAATTATCAATACTCTTCATTTTATGATATTGTTTTTTTTAAAAAAAGTTTTTTTTTAATAAATCTTTTTTTTTACAAATCTGATTTTTTAATATTTTTTTAAAGGGGTTTTTTTTGTTAAAAATAAATATTTTTTAATAATTGGTTGTTGTTTTTTTTATAGAAAAAACAAGAATTTATTTTTCATAACTGAAGTGTCCAGGTCAACTTACGTGCACCACGACTAATCTCCGGATCTACTTTTTATATATATATATATATTCCTATTTTGTTTTGCCACTTATACATTTTTTCTTAATCGTGGTGTCTGGGTCAGCTTACGCGCACCATGATTGTTTCTTCCCAAGTATATTTTTTTTTCCTGGCCAACTCAGCGAGCCGCGAATAATCCCCGGGCTCATTTTTTTATAATAGTTTTTCCTACTTATACATTTTTTTATATATATAATTAGGGTGTCCAATTCAGCTTACATGCAAAACCATTATTATTATTTTATATTATCAAAAGAGCTAAAAGAGCTCGGATTATTACTGTTCATTTATGACTCAGTGTCACTATTCATTGACAATTTGTTCCGGTGCTCAGCGCGCGCACGTCCACCTTTTTTTTTTTGTTTTTTCAATAGTATATTAACGAACCCCCCCCCCCCGAAAACGATAAAAACCGCCGTTGGTTTCAGGGGTTGGATGGTCATTAACCGTTTTTGGCCCGGTCCGGTTCATCCTGCCGGTTTTGAATTTTTTTAATATTTCACTGAACAGTGCATTAACCATTTTGTCCCTCGAAAAAGACAAGAAAAGGCCTGGGGTGAGGGGCTTTCCGGTAATTAGCCAATTTATTATTATTATTATTTTCCATTGACATCTACTAGAGCGTCTTAAAAAAACATGTCGTTCGTTGCAACGCTAACGCGTTCTTCGGACGGCACGTCTGTTGAAAATGCCCAACAGACGTCTAAAATGATTTTTAGGCATGTTCTCTTCCACCTAGGGTGGCGTTTGTAGCACAATGGTGTCCGAAGATGTGTCAATGGTCGTTTGAATTCCCCCCCAATTTTTCTCTTCTGCCTGCGCCAGATGACGTCAGCTAAGCTGTTTTTTATCAAATTTCAGTTCGCCCCCTAACTGTTATAATTTGGTTTTCTTGCTCTTTATGCTATTATATAGGTTTTGTTTTGATTCAATTTCATCCTTCAATTGAAATTGATTATATATTGGACTTTCAATTCGATCCTCCTTTTAATTTTTCGGATTGGGCAAGAATTTTTAATATTTTTGGTATCAAAGTTTTGATAGATTTCAATTTTATATAGAAGCTAAATGGTCATTCTAAGAGGATCGTTTGGACATTTTGAGAGAAAAAAGTTAATTGATCAATTTATGATTTTCTTAAAAAAAAGACTAACTTATAAAAGGGTTAAATAATAATTAACTTTTTATAGAAATAATTTCGATAAATTCAATTTGATTCCAATAATCCTGCCCAGCTAATGTCTTTTTGTGATGACGAAAATTAATTGAGATGAACCATCTAGCCCGAAGAGCTAGAAAAAAAAAGGAAAAAAAACTTATCTGATTTGTGACTCATGAAAAAAAAAGACGAGAAAAACCTAAAAAGTTATTAAAAAGAAATGTGAATTCTATTTTATTTGTTATAACTCATTTTGACTTTCCCTTTCAGCATAAATGTTTTTTTTAAATCAAGAAAATAAAAATAAAAAATCAAATTTAATTTAATTAGGATGACTACAATAAATTAAAAATAATGGCTAAAGCTGACTATTATATCGATATTGTTTATATCGCAAGCTAATCTGTTTCAATTTTATTAATTATTTTAAATTTTTTAATGGAATTTATAATTTATTAAGTTAATCATTTTAGAATTTTTTTTATCAAGGCTAGTTGCTCTGGAGTTGACTCTCTAACTACTACCAAAACAATTTTTTTTCCCCAATCATTTTCTTGTATTTCCTTACAAATTTACTATACAAAATAATATATATATATATATATATATATTATTCAAAAAATTATTTTATTAATTTAGTTTTTTAAAATGATGTTTTACGTTGGAGTTAATCACGCGTGAAAACATTTCATTGGCTGACAAAGGGATGCAAAGTACACCTTTTTTTTTTGTTTGCTTGCAATCACAACTCCCAAGCGGAAAATGTTTGTCAAAAGCGTATCATCTGGTTCAGATATGGTGTCAGATAACTGTCTCAGGTACGACCATCAATATTCAACCACTTGACCATCTTCGCTTAATAAATCTTAAAGAAATTAAAATAATAATCTCAATTTTGTCTCGTCCGTCGCTAATTTTAAAATACTTTTCGTGGTTATGCTATTTTTACAAAAAAAAAAAACCCAACTCTAACATGTTTGGTGAAAGTATTGATTATGAAAGTAATAGAATTACATTTTTTAAATCTATTATTTATTTATTTATTTCTCTTGTTATGATTTTTGTAAACTATATTTTATGGCTATGATATTTAAAAAAAGAACCCTAGAATATTCCGTGAAATTATTGATTAGAAAATCATTAACATTTGATTATATAGACTACCATCTGCTTGAAAATAATTTGACATTTGATATTAAAAAAAAACTTAAAGGGATCAATGAATTATCGTGGATGCAAATTCATTGTAATGATTTATTTAATTAATATAATGATTTATTTATTCTTCTTAATGAAACTAATGGACTAACTATCAGGAGTAATACAGTGTATTAATCATTACAATTGATTGATAACAACTCGGTCTTTTCATGTTTTTAAACCACAGTAAAATAATAAGATTACATTTAAAAACATGATTTATTTAATCGGCATTTAGGTGTTTATTACTAATTGAGTTAACTAGTGGGAAATAAGTATTTTAATACATATAAAATATAATTTAAAAATAAAAATTACTGGGACGAAAAATTGCATGTGCCAACACGCATGTGGTGAATTGTAGTTATCAAAAATAATTTTTTGATATTATTGAAATTATCTCGGCAAACACTCCCTCTATAAAAAAACACTTGTAGATTACTAATCTTCGGTTTAGAGTCGGTTCTTTTTAATTGTATTTTTATTATTCTCTCTCTTCTTCTTGATTTTTATATCTAACCCTTTAAATTTTAAAAGAAACAATTTAATCTTGATTATGGTGTTCTCTCTCTCTCTCCCTCTCTAGTTTCACCTCATCATCCTCATAACCATTGATCATGGTTTCTCAATTGGATCAATTATTTTTTTATTCTAATTTTTAACTCTTACCAAACCATTATCACCAACTTCATAAGTTTTCTTCTTCTTCTTCTCTGTAATGCATCCTTTTGGATTTATAATAACCTTTTTCTATGTTTTGCCTTCTTGCTAATTGAGAAGCAATAATAATCTAATTGCTTGTAAGCCTTACATAAAATCTCTTTATAAATTTCAAAATTAGTTTATATATATATATATATATATTATCATGGTGAAAATTCAAGCTCACAAGCTTAAATTCTACTATCTTGAATACCACACCACCAATCCTTAGCAGCATAATTAAGTTTAAGTTTTGCAAATACTACCTTCAAATAATTAGGATTTTGCTTCAACTATAATTTATTTGTTGTTGTTGAGAAATTCTCATCAAAGAAAGGAGTTTCATCATAGTAGTAAGGAAAGAGTGACGACCAAGATGATGGTGATATATGCGTTCATGGAAAAATAATTAGGGTTTGGTTCGAATAGAGATAAACACATTCCCCTTCAAACACCTCCCTTTATAAATGATTCATCCATTTAGTTAAGCCTACTATAGAATATTGCCACCAATTAAATATCTATTTTAGGGTTCTTGACACTGCCTCCTAATCCCTCGTAGCATTCCCGATTCATATCATGGGATGGGATTATGTTGCTGCCATTTTAGATGTCGACTTGCTCTTATATATAGTAATTGATACAATATAGAGCAAGATAATGAAGAATATTAATTTACCAAAAACCCTAAAAAAACATGATTCGATGTTGTAGAGTAAGGAAAAACTATCAAAATACTTGATTTTTATTTATCATAAATTAAGTTGTTACAAGATAGTCACAACCCTTTATATAGAAAAGCTAGAACATTCTAAATAGAAAGATAAGAATAGAAAAACTAAGAAAACCTAATAATATTGAATAAGAAAATAAAATAGAAATAAAATATAATTCTAGAATTATCACTAGTTTTCTAATAAACGAATTATCTAATCATATAAATTAATAAATCGTAAAAAATATTACTAACTAATGAAGTAATATAATAAATATAATCTAGCATAAACTAGTAAAACGAATGCCCCACGACAATGACCCTGAACTTGGATGGTCAAAAGTCCGAATGGATCTAAAACAATTCGTCAAAGAAAAGATCAGAGAATGAATAAAAATAGATACCACCCAAGGATTGAAAAACTTACTAAAATAGCTACGAGATTATTTATTATGCATGTGGTCCCAACTTACTATGATTTTGTACAATATAAATAATTTATTTAAATTTAAAATAAAATAAAATAAAACTATTATTATGAGTTTTTTTGTCCTTTTCTTATTAAAACACTAAAATCATTTAATTAACCTTGTAATCACTAAATTATTAAATAGATGTTAATGACTTTTTGGTCTCATTAATTCTTTTTCGTTATAATTATGTTTCCGTTTATTTTCTCCGATTTCTTGGTAGTGACATAAAGTACACGATTATCCTCTTTGTTATATTTTTTATTTTTATTTTTATTTTGATTTTTTTCTAAGTTCAAAATGATATATTTTCTATTTTTTAAAAATTATTTTTGATATCATCACATTAAAATGATCTAAAAATACTAATTTTTTTAGAAATAAAAATATTTATTTTTAATTTTTTTTTTCATAAATACTTTTGATCTCAAAATAGGCTCTCTCCCTCTCTCTTCAATTTTGTTGTTACTCAAAAATTAGGGTGACTCTCTCTCTCTCTCTCTATTACTTATAATATAAAACGCGTTCAGTTTTACTATTCTTATCCATAATAATATTTACTATTAATATATATATTTAGGAAGCATGAACGATATATGTAGGGAGTCGAGTGGGTGCTAGGAGCGCGATGATATAGCCCTTTTTCGAGAGGGCATAGGTTCGAATCCCTCTCTCAGCATATTTTATTTTGCTCACAATATATATTACAATATATACATATTGTCGTGAACCTTTATGGAAGAGGGAGTGGGTTCGAATCCCAACTTTAGCATAGGATTTTCGTTTATTGTTTTTTTTTGTTTTTTCTTATTATATTTTTTTCTATTTTTTTTTCATTTTCAACTGGTGATTTTTTGGGTTATATATATATATTAATTTGTTTATGTTTTTCGTTTATTTATTTATTTTGTTATTTTTTATTACATTTTTTTTCTAATTATATTTTTAAATTTTTTTCTAGGGAATTTTTATAGCTTTTTTTTTTTGTTTTTTTCATGGTTATGTTTTTTTTTTCTTGAAATATTTTTAAATTTCTCTTTGAAATGTGATTCACTTTTAAAAAAATTGTTTTGAAATATATTAAAAGGATATTTTTTTTAATTATTTTGAAGATCAACACATGAAAATAATCTAAAAAGTTAAAAAAATACAATGTGTGGAAAAATGATTGTATCTCTGCCCATATTTATACATTTAAGCTTTTAGATTATTATTTTTTGATTCATTTATTGTCAAGGTTTTATTTTTATCATGTTTCATTCTGAAATTTTCATTTATGTTGATGATAATTTTAAAAGTAATATTGCTCTTTTTTTTGTGTGTGTTTTCAGTTATTTTATCTGTTTTTTGGATCAGATAATTTTATTATTTGCGCAATAATAATGATAATTTTAGTGATTATTTATTTATTTATTTTTTGCTAAAATGTTTTGATTTTTCGAGGTAATTTAATGATTTTAACTATTTGAGCAGTAATGTTGATAATAATTTTAACTGTTATAATAATAAAAATGACAATAACATAGGGATAAATTTTCAAATCATGTTTTCATCTTTTTATGGATAGAACATTAACTACTTATTTTTTATTTTTCATTTGATTAATGCAGATAAATTTAACAAATAAACTAATCTTAATAAACTACTTATTGGAATTATTAAATAAACTAATCTGCAATAACTATATATATATTTTTTATGGATAAATTTTATGGGTAACACACTTTAATGGATAAATTTAATGGATAGAACATTAACTACTTATTTGAATTATTAAATAAACTAATCTTAATACTTTGAATTTAAAAATTCAAATATCCAAATCTTCTTGTTTTTTTAATGATGATGATAATTTAATATTGATTATTTTATTAAAACCTAATAAACAGATAAATTTATATTAATTTAAAATTCATATATTTTATAGAAAACTTAATTATAATTCTACACAGATTTATTATTTTGACTAAATTTATATTATAATAAAAAAAACACATTTAATATTTTTTGTTTTAAAAAAATATGATGCTGCGGAGAAAATATGAGGCGCGGAGAATTGGCTAATATATATATATATATATTAGGAATTCAATCAAAGGTTTCCTTTGAAATTATTCCCAGCAAATAATATTGTCGAAAACAAGATTCAAACTGATCGATGCACAGTACAAACCATTCCAGCTGCTGCTATCACACAGCCAAACTCCTCCTTCCTGCTAATAATTTTGTTTAAATGGTCAACTAAAAACGAGACATCCTTCTGTCCAATGGAAGCAATACAGATTCAAGTATGTTTCACTGCAATATAGTGTTTAGGGTTTTTCTTTTCAAGACTTGGGCAGGGGCTGCCCTTTCAAAAATGATTCGAACAGCTCGAGGGCTGCTCTCGGCTTGAAAAGTGGCACTTCATGCCCAGCTCCTCTCACTGTTGCAAATGTCAGCCCTTCGTATACCTCTGTCCACCCTCCCACCTTCACAGAACCACATCCAATTACTATAACAATCCCCAAAATTCTTTTAACTAGCTTGAGAATCTGTCATTGAGATTTTTTATTATAAACATTCATGTCCTGACAATGATAATTGAAGCTGGTAGGCGAAAGAGAAAGAAATTGTCTGTGCTGTACCTCTCGTGATGAAGCCCTTATCAGGATCCATGTTAGGTGTCGATAGCTATGCTAAAGTGGGCGAATCAAGAACAGAAGAAGACAATAACCAAGTGGTGTTGAATCCTAGTAACTGACAAAGTTTGGCAAGCTGGATTGCATTGATTTCTTTCCTGTGCTCTAGTAGGTGAGCATATTTAACAGGGACTAGCTAGTTCTGGTAGGCTTCCCTAAAGATGGCAATATAATCCTAATATTATGGATAGAATACTGACCTGCTTCTTGACATACCAAGGGCGCCATGGAGTTTTTGTTGCTAGTTTAAGCTGAGCAAGGGAGTATCTCGTAGCTGTAACTGGGACAACAGAGTCGACATCGCCACTGCAACAGTTTCAATGGAAAAAGAAAACGTGAATTCCCAGTTAAACATTACATTTGAAATATTTAATTTACAGTAGTAGCCAAGAAAAACTCACCTGAATACCCAAATCCTCAATCCACTAGCAAGCATTTCTCGGTAAATCGGGAGAACCGAAACATCTGTGTCGTTCCAGTTACGATTTAGTACTTCACTGTATAAACAGAAACACGATCAATTATTAGCTTTTCGGATAAAAATGTTCCGGTTGTTTCCCGCACGTTGACTGTATACATGTTCACCTGCAAGCTGTCCACTTGTAAGGAATTCTGGTCACGTTGGCATGGAATGCTCTCTGCACATCTGGTCTGTTGTAATAAATTTCAGCATATTTTTCAGTACAGGGATCATAGCCAGATAATGGCCTGACTACCTGGTAGTTACAGAGAAATACAAGGTATCGATATCATTTCAGCCTGAGGATATGCAGTATACGGCTTCTGACAGAACTTTCAAGGAAGTACAGAAGCTCGAATTATTAGTATTTACCTTGTGGGGATGGTGAGGCAACCGAATACTCCGACGAGTGGAGGTGCTGCCGTCAGAGTTGTTGCATGGGGGTGCGTAGATGTTGTACTGATCAATGTTTCCAAATTCTTGATCCATGGCATAACTATACAGCGATTCACACTCGTCTGATTCCTTCTGCCTTCGAAAATCACACGTGTTTATCAGCTGCCGATATGTTGTATCAGAGATCATTGCATGGCTCCACCAGTACGTCACTGTTCCGAGGTTATCATAATAGTTGTCCGTGACTGCATTCCCAACCTGGATGCCATTTCATATTAGTTTACTGATTGCAGGAAGGCAATGCACAGGGAAAGAAAGTACAGCTAGTCATTAGCTTTTCTTTCACAGAATTGAATTTCCTACACAATCAGGCATTGCATATCGTAATGTCTGATGAATGGGGCCTGGGAATGTAACATTAATAAGCTCATAAAGCCCTTCTCGAAGAACAAAATGTGAGCAGTCCATGATTTGTCCAGCTGTGACTGTGTACAGAACCTAAGTGGATAAATCAAAAAAGTTACCATGAATCCTTTTAGGTTTATTGGATGCTTGGACCTCTTGTTGTACATCATAATTTCTCTAGCCAGCTGAGGAACATAGTGGCCTGCATAACTCTCTCCGGTAAGATATACTTCTCGGTGCTTGTATCGTGGGAATCGATTCATCCATCCAACCAGAAATTCCAATGAGTCCTTGGCTGAATCAGGATGAAAAACATCAGACTACAATACAATTGAAAACACACTTCTCATGGCTAATTTCTCAAACACACTTCTCATGGCTAATTTCTCTTTAAGTGTGTTAGAAAATAATATAAATTATATTTTGATTCTTACTTAATAACTTCAGTTTTTAAGTGAGATGATTCTTTAATATGGTATCAGAGTCTTATTGACTCAACAGTCACAAGTTTGAATCTCATTACCTTCATTCTATTTGATTAAAAATCAAGTACAAGATAGTGTGAATCTCTGCAACTTTCAAGCCCAAATGGTTTTCACCTGAAGGGATGTATTAGAAAATAATATAAATCATATTACGATAATTCACATAACAACTTAAACTTCAAAGGGTTAGCAAAAATGGCCTCCAACAGATTTCAATTATGCACTGCCAGATTAATTACTTTCAAATATTGATTACAGACACAGTAGTCCCTGAAATGATAAAAAATCCCATATCAAACTTCCCCTGGCGTTGAACAAATGCACTGAATGTGGACCAAAGGTCCGCTATATCCAACAATATGCAATTAGTTACACTCGTGAGCACATGTCATGCCAAGAATTAATTGCACAAATCATAATCATATTAATAAAACAGTGACTAATTAACCTGCTGAATTGAAGTTGATCAAGGAAATTACTTGCCACCAATATATATAAGCACTAGGACCTACGGTATCATCATTACAATGTAGTGGTGCTGCCTAGTCTTTCAAATTATGGCTGACAAAATAACCGATATGCACACTTTCTTTCTCTTACAACTAGCAAACTTAGAAATGAATTAACAAAGTTCGACGAAACAAAACGAATTTTACCTGTGCGAATATCGCCTGTGTCAAGCAAATCAGAGGACCGATTGCTGTAAGAGAAGCCAACACCAGCAGGAGTTTCCAAGAACAAGAGGTTGGCCACAGAATTCCATGAGAACTTGTTGAGGTACAATCCTGAGGCAGTCTTGTTGATTCTAAATGGCCCTATTTCCTCAGAAGCACCATATGCCACAGAAGAGCAACCAGGACCTGCTTGTTTACAAGTAAAAGGCAAGGAAATTAAAACCATGATTGAAATTCAATTATATCGTTTAAAATATCTGTAAGAATAAATTAAATTAATAATCTTAACTATTTTATCTTTAAAATCATTATTTTTGGATTCAAGGAAACCACATTATCCAGATGAACGAATAACATCCTGACTATCCTATTATAAAAGAAGTACATATCCCGACTCGAACTCAAGACCTATTGTGCAGATCTCAAGCTATTTGTCATCACACCATGCCCCTAACAAATCATTTATTTTTGAAGTGGGTGAAAAAAATTATATTTGTTAAAACAAAACATTAAATTTATCAATTAAAAAGCACCGCACCCAATAGAACGTAGCAATGCATTAGCACATAGTTATATTTGATTCTAGTCTTCTTTTTCATCAGAACTTGCATATGCTAAACCTGGCAAACTTTTAACAGGATTTTCCTCAACCTCATGCTTAACTGAGTGTTCCACATTTGTCTCAGCTTCTTATTTTTCTAATTAATCTCGACTTAAATTTATTGTGTGAACCACGATCACTTGAAGTTAGGATGGACTTTAATTAGTTCTCATCAGATAAGCTCAAAACTCTAGCTCATTTTGGTTTAACTTCTATCACCCTTTTTAGCATATCTTCCTGACTATAATGGGAAAAAAAAAAATCCACATGCCAAACCAGAATACGAATCTAAAAAAAGAAGAAGAAGCAATCTTCTTAGCTGAATCATAAGAAGTTACAGGAGTATGGGGACGTAAATATCCATTTCTACACTTTGGCTCTGGTGAATAATTTGCTAGACTTGCAGCTTTGTACTGATTAATTAGGAAAGACAAACAGCAAGAGAAAGAGAGGGAGGGAGGGGTGGTAATAATTAAAGACAACACTGTATTAGGTGAGGTTTGCGTGTAAATAGTATTTTGAACATATTATATTTTAGCTATTAAATCTTACTTGGAATTTAAATGAATATCTCTGAAAGAAGTCTAAATTAAAAGAATAATTTTAACTCTCGAAAGTAAATCCAATACAAGAAAGTCTAGCAGAATGTTGTTAGGAGTGGGGTTAATTAAGCAGGAGAAGACAAAGTGGGTGGTGGTATAAGTTACTGCATGTTTAGTTGCATTGATGGTGCGCCTGTACAATTAGCTGACGGCTAAATGAGATCTTAATTGCTGTAACCTAATAATAACGAGGCCTCTTTCTGGTTGCTTTCGAGCATTTATCTCTCTGATCACTCCATGCAGAAGACTCGGAGAGATCGTGAATCTAGACATGTAATTATTTATCTGTTTCGTAGTCTTGCGTTATGGTTTATTATAGTTTTCTCTTGAACCTTTTTCGAGGTATCAGGTTTTTCTGTCCTCTCATTGGCGGATAATAAGGATGGGAATGAGCCTAGCCATTCCATCATTTATGAGTAGTTGGGTCATCATTTTTAGCCACTGGTAGGCCACAGTGGCCATTAATATGGGCACTGACCACTCCATCTTCTCTAATCTTCACAGTTTCTCTTGAAAATTGACCAGAGATTAGGAGTTTAAAGCTATATGCCTCCACAGTACTGTTACTTTGGAGGAGTTTTGAGTTCCAAGAAACAAGAACAGGTGCTCAGAAATTTCAAGTGCGCAGTAAAGATCGAGCAGCTTCAATTCTAGTTCCAAAATATAAAAAAGTACAAATCTTGCATGTCGGCAACAAAGAAAAGTAATCTGTTTCTGGACATGGAAATGAGAAACAAAGACAGTATTGATTATTGTATCAAAAACAGGAAAATGCACGTTTGACATCAAGCACCGCTCATGTTTTTTTCGAGCATGGATCGCTAGTGACCAATGTAACAGTGAAAGAAAAGTAAGCTAGTGATGCATCGGGAGAAAGAGAGAGAGAGTGGAAGATTCTAACCTCCATTGAGCCAGACAACCAGGGGCTTAGACAGGGGGTCCTGGACAGCCTCGGTGAGCCAGTAGAAGAGAGCTCTACCGGCAGCTTCGTTAACAGTAACATAGCCGGAGAATTGCTGAAAAGAGACCTGAGGCTGGCCGGGAAGTGAAGATATCCTGTCTGCTTCTTCTTCTTCTTCAGCTTCATTTCCTGCATGGTGATGGCTAGCACTGGAAAAAACAAGTAGAAGCAAAACGAAGACCATGGAAACAAAGATCTGTTTCTGATCAGCCATCACCATGGCGGCCTTAATTAGTGGACAGAAGAAGCAGCACTGAACAGAATAAATGGGCTCGTCACTTCACTTCCTAGCAGTGTATGTGTGTGTGGAGAGAGTCACTCAGTTTGTGGATTAAATAAGAGGGAGGGAAGGCAGGTCTTGGTCTTGAATGTCATCACTCAAGAACACAACATTTTAGTCCTTTGGAGTTTTGGACACCTATAATATTTGCTACACTTGAAAAGACAACACTAGCCTCAAATTTTTTTATAGATATTGACCGGCTATTTAACCAACCTTTTGTCGTGGGCCAAGCATACATTTACGATATATTTTTGTATATGAAAAAAAATCTAAAATCAAAACAAGTTAGAAAACTATTCGTCCAATAAAATAAATAAATTATCAAACTCTATCTCAATCTAGTCAAAGTAAAATAGTCAAACTCATGGTCTAAATCATTAATTTAATTGGGTCAATAATATATATATATAGATAGATAGATAGATAGATAGATGTCTGTGAAATTAAGAATTAACAAAATATTAAAGCCATTGGAAAAAAAATCAAGATAAATTACATTGCGTAATTAATAATCAACAAAAAAAATCCCGAGCAAGCCACCCTACCAAAAGAAAAAGAAGAAGTTAGCGTGGACGACCAGGATGAAGAGAGAGTACACTTACGTGAACGACCGGGATTCAAAGGTGCCCTGAGGCGACAGCTGGCAGGGGCAAAGTAATAAGAAGAAAGCGGCATCGTTTCCAAGATAAGGTGCTTAGGTGGCAAAACAGAAGACAATCGTTAGAAGGAAACCAGAACTATAGGAAATAGAGTCCAAATCCAATTCTAGTCGGTGGGAGCATTAATAAATAAGCTGGAAGGAACAGATCGAGGACACGGTGAAATTGCTTTATAGCAAATCAATTGTTCCAAGGAGGCCCAGGCTACCTCGAATCTGCCCAGAAAATTCTCACTCAAAGTTTTAGTTTAAGCTTTTAATTTTCACAGTTGTTTATTTCCTTTAGCCAGATTAAACCCCCAAAACACAAAAATATTGTTTATTTCCTTTAGTAAGATTAAACCCTAAAAAACACAAAAATATTGTTATTTCTTTTTTATTGAAAATTCAATAAAACCCGAGATAACTTTTTCTCTCACAAAAAGAGGGATAAAATTTTATTACGTGAAGATTGTTACAAGTGGTATCAGAGCAACGACTCCTCAGAATGGCTGAAGGAACAAGAGTTTCATAACTCATAGAAACAGTGACAAGGATGAAACAGTAACAGGAGGCCCAACAATAAAATCAACTGAATCAATAGCAAATACTAGAAGATATAGTAGAACAGTTGAGGACCGTTTCCACAAGGCTGGACCAGTTGACTAAGGCCCAAGGAAAAAGAACTGTGGGCTCCCCTCCAAACTCTCCAATCAGATCGATCAATGGGAACCAAAGGCAGGAGGTAATACTACAAGACGGAGTGCAACAACAAAATCAACAGGTTCAACTCAAATATATACGTCTGGAATTTCCCCGGTTCAATGGGGACGATCCCATCGGATGGGTATATAAGGCGAACCAATTCTTTAATTTTCATAACACCCCAGCTCAACACAGGCTGTTCATAGCCAGTTTCCACATGGAAGGGAAGACAATAACATGGTATCAAGAGTTAGAGGAGACAGGGGTTCTCACCAGCTGGGAGGCCTTTGTTAGGGCTCTTCAAGTTCGCTTTGTGGCATCATCATATGATGACCCAATGGAAGCCCTCATAAGTATTAAACAAACGACCACGGTAGAGCTATACAAAACACAGTTTGAGATGTTATCCAACCGAGTCAGAGGACTGTCCGACTCTCATAGGCTCAACTGTTTCCTAAGGGGGCTTAAGGAGGAGATAAGGATGGGTGTTAGAATGTTAAACCCTCAAAACTTGGTGTCAGTGTATGGGCTAGCAAGAATACAGGAGGAAAACCTGAAGATCATGAAGAAATCCTGGAAACCCAATACTGTGGGAGTCAGGGCCGAAGCCCAACACCATTTCAACCCAGAATCGAAAAACCTGTTCTAATGTAGAGGCTAACTCCGACCTAGATCAAAGAAAAAAAGAGACAAAGAACTTTGCTTTAAATGTGATAGCAAGTGGGGACCAGACCATAAGTGTGGAGGCCCAAAACTATTTCTAATTGAGGAAATAAAAGAGGAGGAAGAAGAGAAGGGTTTACTAACGGAGGACCTTATTGATCTAGGGAATTCTTTGGAAGATGGCAATGAAGGAATCAACATCTCACTTCAGGCCATTATCGAGAGTCCTGACTCGAAAACCATGAGGGTAGAAATTAAAATGTGCGGCCAAATCTTTGTGGTCCTAATCGACACAGGTAGTGCGCATAATTTTATACACCCCAAAGTAGCCAAAAAGACAGGGCTGAAGTTCACCAAACATAGGCCCATTGGGGGTGAACATTGCTGATGGGTCCAGGCTATGAACTGAGGGGAGTTGTACCGAAATTACTTTATTAATTCAGGGGGCTAGTTCCTCACTCGGGCATATATCATACAACTAAGAGGCTGTGATATTGTGTTAGGGATCCAATGGCTCAAAAGCCTAGGTCCCATTCTATGGGATTTCTCGGCACTAAAAATGAAATTTTGGAAGGAAGGAAAACCGGTCATGATTCAGGGAATGGGAGTAGTAGATTCAGAAGTGGACAGTGGTCCAACCTTTCTACAGGAGCTAAAAAGAGTAAAAGAAGGCCTAATCCTACAAATTTGGGAAATGGGCCCAATCAGGAAGGACCACCCGGGGCAGATTGAGAGACTCTTGCTAGAGTTCAGGGAAATTTTCCAAGAACCCAAGGAACTCCTACCAAACAGACCCCATGACCACTCTATAGTATTGAAGGAGGGGACTTCCACCATAAGTGTCTGCCCCTACCGGTATCCATACTATCAAAAATCAGAAATAGAGAAATTAATCAAGGAAATGTTGGCAATGGGCACTATAAGGCCTAGCCAAAGCCCCTTTTCCTCCCCAGTGCTGCTAGTGAGGAAGGCAAATGAATCATGGAGAATGTGCGTGGACTACCGTGCCTTCAACAAGGAGACCGTGAAGGATAAATTCCCAATACCGGTGGTGGAAGAGCTACTGGATGAGCTACACGGCTCCCAAATCTTTTCTAAACTCGATCTAAGGTCTGGATTTCACCAAATTAGGATGAGGGAGGAAGACATACACAAAACAGCTTTCAGAACTCATGAAGGACATTACGAATTTCTGGTAATGTCATTTGGCCTCACAAATGCCCCCTCAACTTTTCAAAGTCTAATGAATGACTTTTTAGACCATACCTTAGAAGGTTTGTGCTAGTGTTCTTTGATGATATCCTAGTCTACATCCTCAGTTTGAAAGAACACGAGGAACACCTAAGGAAAGTGTTTGAAACACTAATCCAGCACCAGTTGTTTGCCAAAAATTCTAAATGCAAATTCGCAAGCAATCAAATGTCAATACATATCAGCAACCATTAATTGTTGCTGATTCTTGCTGTACATATTAGTTTCCTATCTTGAATGTATTACCTATTATTTAGCAATGTAATTGTTAGCATAAGGGCTATAGGGTAACTATAGGGTGGCTATAGGGTGGTGGCTATAGGCGTGGTGGCTATGCCACTTT
Organism: Salix exigua; assembly: GCA_032356905.1. Lineage (NCBI taxonomy): Eukaryota > Viridiplantae > Streptophyta > Magnoliopsida > Malpighiales > Salicaceae > Salix > Salix exigua. The sequence goes on from CM063591.1 coordinate 5,971,856, forward strand.
TCCTTAGATATATTGTTAACATGTAAATGAAAGAGATAACAAAATAAAGTTTCATTAAGATTTTCTACTTTGTCATCAAATAGAATACTTAGGGTACATTGTCACAGGGCAGGGGGTACAAGCTGACCCTAACAAAATTGAGTCAATGATCAAGTGGCCAAAGCCCAACACACTCAAGGCCCTAAGGGGTTTCTTGGGCGTCATAGGCTACTATCGAAGGTTCATTAAGGGGTATGGGGTGATTGCAGGCCCACTAACCAAACTACTCAAGAAGGGGGCCTTCAAATGGGATCGAGAAGCAGATCAAGCATTCCAACAATTGAAAGAAGCGGTATCGACCCCTCTAGTCCTAGCACTACCCGATTTTAACCAAAGCTTTATAGTAGAGTGTGATGCTTCAGGCACTGGGCTCGGAGCAGTACTGATGCAAGGAGGCAGGCCCATCTCTTATTTCAGCAAAAGCCTAAAAGGGAGAGAATTACTATTATCCACCTATGAGAAGGAGTTTTTGGCATTAATCACGGCTGTCCAGAAATAGAGGCCTTATCTACTCGGTCGAGCCTTTAAGGTGAAGACAGATCAACAGAGCCTCAAATATTTGCTAGAACAAAGGGTAGGGACACCCACTCAACAAAAATGGCTATCTAAGCTAATCGGGTATGACTTTACAGTGGAGTTTCGAGCATGGAAAGAAAATCTAGTAGCTGACGCCCTCTCTAGACTAGAAGACATAGCGAAAGGAGGCACACTGTGGGCCATTTCTTCACCAATAGCCACATGGGTCAAACAGCTAAAAGAGAGTTACAAGGATGACCCCGAGATATAGGAGATCTTGCGAAAACTAAATCAAGAGACAATAGAGTCCTTAAAATTCCAAGTTAGGGGGGATACTCTATTATAAGAAAAGGATTTATGTAAGCCAAACCAGCCCACTGAAACATCCATGAGCTACATCCATGACAACCCCACCTCAGTGCATACTGGAATGGAAAGGACCCTAAAGAGAGCAAGGAAGGATTTTTTTGGAAGGGAATGAAGGCTGAGGTCCAGGACTACATCAAACAATGAGAAATCATCCAAAGGGACAAAGGACTGAACACTAAGGCCGCATGACTCCTACAACCACTACCTATACCCACCAAGCCCTGGTCCTCCATATCGATGGACTTCATCGAAAGACTACCCAAATCCAACCAATATGCAGTGATCATGGTGGTCGTCAATAGGTTCACTAAATATGCCCATTTCATTCCATTATCTCACCCCTACAGTGCTACCAAAATAACAAATCTCTTTTCCCAAAATATCATGAGGCTACATGGGCTACCCGAGACCATAGTATCGGACAGAGACCCTACATTCACCAACAAGTTTTGGGGGGAACTATTTCAAATCCAAGGGGTGAAATTACTACTATCCACGGCTTACCACCCCCAAACAGATGGAAAAACCGAAGCAACTAACAAAACCCTAGAGAGATATCTAAGGTGCTACGTTGGGGACAACCTGAGAGCATGGTCAAACTGGTTAACTATGGCAGAGTACTGCTACAATACTAGCTATCACACATCCATTCAAACTACCCAATTTGAAGCCACCTATGGCTACCCACCCCCTAGCATCACCGATTACATTCCAGGATCCATAAACAACCAAGCAGCAGATGAACAGTTATTACAAAGATTAGAACATATTACAAAAATAAAAGAACATTTGACAGCAACTCAAGCAAGGTAGAATAAGCAAGCAGACAAAGGCAGGATAGACGTGGAATTTAATCAAGGAGAATGGGTATACCTTAAACTCCATCCATTCAAGCAGTCCAGCATGCCAAAACACAAAAATGGGAAGTTAAGCTACAAGTATTTCGGGCCTTTTCAAATTTCAAAAAAAGTGGGAGCAGTAGCTTACCAGCTAGACCTTCCTAAGGAATCAAAGATCCATAACACATCCATGTTTCACTTCTGAAGAAATGGGTCAGGAAAAACACCACGCCCGAACCATGGTTACCCGATCTAGAGCCCCGTCGAGAAACTCAGCCCGAACCAGAAGCAATATTGGGTAGAAGATAAAAAGAAGGGAGAAAAAGGAAAAAAAGACGAAGTATTAGTAAAATGGAAGGAACAACCAGTCGAAGAAGCATAATGGGTAGAGGTGGAATGGGTTATAAAAACTTACCCGAACCATGAGGACAAGGTTTTCGAAGGGGGAGATAGTTGTAACAGTCCCAAAGCTCTCATCACAGAATCATGCCACGTTCTTCGACAACAGCATGCAGAGGGAGGAGACAACGAAGGGTGTTCCCCAAAGCCACAGACCACCCTCACGCAGGAAGGAGAAGAAGAAGGAGTTTTCTCTAGAAAGCTCCCCAGGCACAGATCAAGAGGAAATGAAGAATCCCGAGCAAGCCACCCTGCCAAAAGCAAAAGAAGTTAGCGTGGACGGCCAGGATGAAGAGAGAGTACACTTACGTGGACGAACGGGATTCAAAGGCGCCCCGAGGCGACAACTGGCAGGGGCAAAGTAATAAGAAGAATTCGGGGTCGTTTCCAGGACAAGGTGCTTAGGTGAAAAAACAGAAGACAATCATTAAAAGGAAATCAAAACTATAGGAAATAGAGTCCAAATCCAATTCTAGTCGGTGGGAGCATTAATAAATAAGTTGGAAGGAACAGATCGAGGGCACAGTGAAATTGCTTTATAGCAAATCAATTGTTCCAAGGAGGCCCGAGCTACCTTGAATCTACCCAGAAAATTCTCACTTAAAGTTTTAGTTTAAGCTTTTAATTTTCGCAGTTGTTTATTTCCTTTAGCCAAAGTAAACCCCCAAAACAAAAACTATTGTTATTTTTTTATTGAAAATTCAATAAAACCCGAGAGAACTTTTTCTCTCACAAAAAGAGGGATAAAATTTTATTACGTGAAGATTGTTACAAAAATATTTTTTGTATTTTTCATATTAGTCTCTTATTTATGAATCTTGCCCTTACTTGATAAACATGTTTTAATTGCTCATCAATTTTAGCATATAAGTGTGCAATAAAAAAAATACTAAAACAATTACTATGGCAATGCATAATATTTATTTCTTGGTAAATGGTGACACGAGGAATAATATGTTCCGAGTATTTCTTATTTTTTAAAAAAATTTCAAAACTCAAGAGATAAATAAAATGGCTTGAATTTACTTTTGAAGACCCTTTTCTTCTTAAAAAAACCCAATGAAACTTGCAATGGGGTGACATGTATTTTATAGGAAAATATTAGTCATTACAAAATTGATTAAAAACAAATTGATATGCAGACCTTTTTTAGCATAATAAAATGATTTTGTTGTTCTTAAAAGCCAAAAAAAAATATAGCTCTATTTCAAGATTTTTTTTTTTTTATCTTATGGGTTTTTTTATTCCCATTATTTTTAGGTTCATTTGGAGGTTGTTTAGTAAGTATTAGAAAAAGTATTATTAAAGAAAGGTCACGTGTTAGCATGTGATAGCCTCGTTTCCTTTAGGCGACACATGCAAGATTCTATTACCAAGTTATGCCATCCATGGCGGAGTTGGAAGTGACAAATCGTTATCTTCGTGTTGGTGGGATAGAGGTATGATTAGTGTTTAATGATCTTTCCCCCTCTTCTAGCCTAGAAATTCATGTTTTCCCTTTCAAAATTGATTGTGTCTTTCAATTTTTATTTCTATCAATTTAGTCTTCATTCTTTTGTTTATTATTTTTATTTATTTTAAAGTTTTTATTTTTCTTTTCAAATTCATCCCTATGCATTTTATTTCATTTAATGTCTTCTATTCAATTCGATCCTTGTTTTTTTTTCTTAGTGAGTGTTCAGGTTATTTAATTTTTTTAAAAAAAAACAATTATTTTTTTAGGTTTTGTAAAACTTTTTCACATTTTTCAGACATTGTTTCATACGTGTAATGGGATTGGCATAACATCGTTATCGCATGCACATGAAACAGTCCCTTTAATCCTCCATTAATTCCTCTCGTGTTCATGCATGGCACTTTGACCGATCCTTTTCTTCATTGCCTTTATCCATTGCTTTTGTGTTTCTCTCCTTCTGTCTTCTTATAACTATTTTCTGATCTCGGATAAGCTTCAAAAAGAGTTGATTTTTTCTAATATACATGATTAATAAAATTGTATTTTGTCATATACGGTAGTAGTTATATATATATTTATATATATATACGAGCTAGTAGCTATTGTCTTCTTGCAAAAAGATTTTGTGAGGCTTAGCAGCCATGAAAAAGTTGCTAGCTAGTTGCAGAAAGTCTTTCAGGCAGGGAAAGGGCCAGAAGCGAAGAACCTTTGTTTCCTGGATCCACACGAATCATCAATTTTAGAGAGAGATTATCATGTCTTTGAGAATTCACTCTTTTTCTTTGCGTGTTTTAGATATTTTATAACTTATATAGTTTTTGTATTCTTTACTAAATAAAAAATAAGAGGTGTAATATGTAATTGTTTGTTAGTTGTATGAAAATTTTATATACTTGTTTACATGGAAACGCTTATATAATAATTATATTGAGAAACTAATCATTAAACTATTAAGTCAAATTACTTTTATATATATATATATATATATATATATTAGGTCTTATATCCTAAGAAAGGTGTTATGTGTAAAAGATATAAAAATAATATTTTAGATGCTTCCATGCTACATTGTTTTAGCATCTTATCCCTATACATGAATTGAAACAATTCAAGTAACCTTTTAAGTCTATCTTTATTCTTCGTATATAAGTTGTTTTTTTCTTATCCTTCATCTTAAACAACCACATCTTTACTTACTAGAGTAAATAAATGTCATTTCCGATTAATAATATGTTGTATACATATAATATAACATGCTTTTATAAAAACAAGTCTCATTAATTTTGTTTTTTATAAAATCAAAATGTTTTATTATCTTATAAGAATAAATATTCCAACTCCTTGAGGACTACTTAAGTTCATAAATGAATTTGTATAGCCTGCATATTTTATTATTGACAAATTCCTTAGATTCCGAACTTTCAAGCTATCTTATATACATATCTTTTTGAACATTCCCATTTAGGAATACAATTTTGGCATTTGTTTGCCAAATCTTATGATCATGGTTTATAACTATAACAACCAGAATTCTTATAGATTTTAACATGCTAACACACAATAAGGTTTCATCAAAGTTTTCATGGCGCCTCCTAAATTAAAAAAGTTTTAGGATTAATCATAAAATTATGATTTTGAAGGAGTCATGACCTAATATCATGGTAACTATGAAACCTAATAGTCTACGAGAGTTTAAATAAATGGACTATTTATGCATGGAGAAGACACATAACCCCTAGTATACCTTACCTATGATAAGTTACATTGTTGATTGATTGTTTTTTTAGACCATGTGTTTATTGATTGGTTTTTTTAAAGTTCAAGACAAACTTTATTTGTGAGGAAGTCTTTGTATTATCAGGATAGGTTCTAACAATTCCAGGGCCTAAATTTCAATGTCACACTTATTTTTACTTTGCATTTTTAAAATCTTATAATATACTTTACAATGTCATTTTATACCCCCCAAATAATAAAGTCTAAAAGTAATTCATAGCATTTATTGCTATTAAATTTTTAAATTTAATATGAGGATTATGCATGACATAGTAAAACTCATATCCAAAATATTAATTAAAAAAAATTATTTTTGAAACTTTTTTTGAAATTCTAATTGATAATTATAAACTCCTTACTGTTCCTATTTTTGTATTTTAAAAAAAAGTGATAAGGAATCAATTTATTTTACTATAAATATGCATGCTTTTAAAATTTGGTCATATATAAATTACCAAAAATATATTTTTGTATTAAGGATTTTTTAAATTTTTAGAGAAAAGTTGGTATTTTAAATTTCGGTTCAATATTTGATATTGTAAGTCTAGAACCCAACATTGAGTGAAATTGTTGGAAAAACATCTAAAAGAACTATAAATAGTTTTAAAATGATCCCTTAAAAAATCTTCAATAATTATAGATTTAATAAGAAAAGAGTAAAAAAATAAGAGCTCAAAAGGCACTCTAAAAAACAATTAGTGTCAAAATATTATTTAAAATAGATATCGCTAAATAAGTCACTACATGAATAATGAGAGCTCAAAATCGCACTTGCAAGAAAATAAAGCTAAAAGCGTTGTGTAAAAGAGATAAGGTTTAAAGGCGTGTTATCTAAAATATCATAACTCATTTCTAGGTTATTTCTAAATTCATCTAAAAATAAAATAAAACCAACAAAATTTAAAAATCAAAGGCTCCGACACGATGGAAAATAAATGATTATCAGACAATTTGCATAAAAATTAAGTCCAAAAGCATACTTAAGATTTTTAATAGTCCAAAATTAAAGTTTAACTATGTTTAAATATTAATTTGGAGTTCAATTGAAAGATTTAATTAAGTGTAGATACTTCATTATACTTTAATTGAGTCTACTTAATTTTATTAATTACTTAATTTTTGGAAAAAAAGAAGTTTGTGGAGACTAATTTGAGTTTAAATGAAAATATTAGAATTTAAGAAATCAAATTTATTTTTTACCATGTTATTTTAGTTGACATTAGAGGCAAAATTGAAAACAAATTAAAGTTTTAGCGTCAATTGGGAGCTAAGAAATTTGCAAACAATGATCATTTTGAAAAGGCTCTGAATATAGGGACCTAAATGGTTGAGACCAGGGATAAAATTGGATGAAATTACAAGTTTTAGGGTTAATTGAGAGTTAAATTATATAAATCCAAAATCAATGATCAAAGTAAAAAGACGAGTAAATTTAGGGACACTATCGAAGTTTGTAAGGGGCAAAATTGTGTTTTTGAAAGTTTAGGGTAAATTATAGGTGTAATTAGAACAATTATAAGATAAATGACTAAATTGAACTTTAAATGAAATCTTAGTTCAAAACAATGCCATTATGAAGACGAATAAGAAAAAATAAGCAACTCCACTAAAGTAACAACGACGCGTTGTCTGATTACTATTTATCGTCTTCTTCCTTACCTATCCTAAAAGAGAATGCCTCGATGACTTACTTATCATTCTCCAAATTTGATAAAATTTACACTAAACTAATCCTTTAATGTTTGACCATACTGTGGTATAGTTAGTTCAGGCTGATTAACACCACACTTGCAATAACGCCGCCTAAAAAGTGACAATTTAAGCAACTCTAAGCTATGAAATCTCACAGTTCATAATAATAACTTTGAGACAACGATTGAGACGCCTTTGAGTTGAATCAATGATTAAAATTTTACCCAAAAAAGACAATATCTTTCTCTTACACAACTATAAATAATGGTCTATCAAATGCTCAAATAATAAAGAAATTCAATGCTAAAGTTGAGGAAAAAAAATCACTTTTTCCCATTTTTCAAAAAAAATCACAACATCCCAACTCTTATTTTGTTTTCCTCCATCTCGAGCGACACCATCACCTCTGGCAACACCAAGAAGTTCTTCTTTGACCACTTACCTATAATAAGCCAAACAAACCTCTCTTTTTTACCCCCTAAAACATCCCCTTTAAGATGATCGAGTTTTATGATTGGTTATTTACTTGTCTATTTTGGGTTTCAGGCTTTTTAACAAGAAAATATGAGTTGAAGTTATTGTTTGTGATTGAGTTCTATGCTTTTTGAAATGTTTTTTCCTCTTTTTATAGCCTCCCTTAATATGATTTTCATCCTCTTCTTTTCTCTAAAACTTATTTTCTCAATGGACATGGAAATTCTAACACTCTTTATTCATTGATGAATATGCTAAATAATGATTACTATGTTAGTAAATTATTTAGCTTAACTTTTTATCGCATGCTTATAGTATGATGTTTTAAGTGTATTAGGAAATAAAATGACTATCTTTTTATTTAGGAGTGAATGATGTATTTGTGTAGTCAAATCCCTCGATTATTGACTTATAGAAGAAACATACTCAATTTATCTAAAGTAATAAACACATTACACTGTAAGCTAAATTAAGTCGTGGAATTACTGTAGCAAAATTATTGTACTAGACATAGATTATTGTGGATTCTATTAGTGAAATTACTATTTTACCCCTTAATGTACATTATTTTAACCTTGGATTCAGGGGTATTTTTGAATTTTTACATTTCTATGCACAACAAAATTACTATAATACCCTCAAATAAGAAGAAAAAAAGAAGAGTTGTCGCTGGGGGTGTCATTGCAATTTCACATTTCCATTGCACAGTTAAATAACTATTTTACCCTCAAAATAATACAAAATGCAAGAGTTATCTGTGGGGTGTTTTATACATTTCACATTTTTTTCAAATATATAAATATGGTTATACCCCCCATAAAAGACAAAATACAAGAGTTGAATGTAGTCATTTTTAGGAAATCTACCATTTTTTTTTTTTTGCCGAATACTATTAGTGCGACAACTAGACACCACGACGATATTCAACCTCACACACACTTTGTGTTGCTCGTGCGACTTTGTCAAGTGGTAAAACATGTCCATCCAGCATCTCAACTAATGCACCGCCATGTCCTTCTCCTCATAGTAGGGCGCGTGGTGTCACACGGTGGCCGGAGACGTGATGGTGATTAGTTGAATTTTTTTTTCTCTTTTCTCTCTCCTTCATGGTAAATTACATGACATACCCCTTTGTTTATGGTATTTTCATTTCAATCTCAGAGCTTTTAATTGTTTTTTATGGCCATAAATTCTGTTATATAAGTTTTGATTTGTTTCAATAATACCTTTCAATAGAAATTGAATAACTATTTTGGTTACATTTTGACCCTTATTGTTTAATTTTGAGATTGATATTAAATCCCTTAATATTTTTGCTATAGAAGTTTGGATTCGTTTTCAATTTCATCTTTCACTTAAATTAATCATATTTTTAATTTTCATTTCGGTCCTTATAATTTGATTTTTTATTTTAATTCCTTTAATTTTTTTATATTTATATAATAATCTCTATTTTTTCCATGTTTATATATAAAAAAACTAATAGAATACACACACACACACACATATTCTCGTAGTTTTTGTTATTAATTTTTATTATTTTCTAGTTTGTTAAGGTTGCATTAGTTTTTAATTTAATCCTTAAATTTTAAAATGTATTGGTTATTATTTGAAAATTGATATTTTTATTTTATTTTTCCCTTTGTTTTTTTATTTATTCTTCAACTCGAATGAATTTTTAAGCTAATAATATTTATTTTTGGTTTGTCATTTATATCTTATTGCTCTTTTGTTAAAAACTTTAGGTGTTCTTTTATTCTTTGAGCTAATATTGTTTTTTTACATTATTTATGTAATAATTATAATAATTTTATTTTTTTCTCGCTTACTCTTTTGTTAATATTATAAAGAATATAAAAAATGACAAAACAATTATAATAATGATAGTAATACAAATTATAATTTAAATGATATTAATAAAAGTAATTGTGCAGGTTATTATAATGATTAGTGTCATAATAATGATAATGATTATAATAATAATGATGGTGACAATAATAGTACAACCAATAATAATCATAATAATAGTCGATATTGTTTTTGTTCAAAATTGACTTTTGAGGTTTTTTTATGTATAATATTTTAGATTTAATATCACGTAAAAAAAATATAAGAAGTTATGCGTAGGCAAAATGAGTGAAAAAATTGGATCACATTATCTACAATAAAAAAATATACGAGTCAATTGTCTTGCGTTTTGCAGCAACTAGAACCAAATTTTTTAACATGTTAAAAAAAAGCTAAAGGTCCTAAACTGTTTTGAAGATGTTATATACATCTTAGTGAAATAATTAACCTACAAATTTTTTAATTTTTTATATATTTATTTTATTATAGATAAGACGTTTAAAATAATGATAACGATTATTTATAAGGTTTTTTTTTTCTAAAAAATATGTGAGACTAATAATATATATTGATTTTTTTAATATTAATGCCTTAATATATAAAAATCTCGAATTAATTTAATCTCAGTGTTTTGAAATACTTCAAATATAATAATATGAAGAACAGATTTTAAAAAATAATTGAATTTGTTTTTATAATGATAATTATGGTGGCAACGATAGTATGACCAATAATAATTAGAATATGAATTATTTACAATAATTTTTATAATGACAACTATAATAATTGTGATAATCTAGCAATAATGATAATAACAATAAGAAAATAGTTCATCAGTCAATGATGGTTTTGTTAAAAATTAACTTTTGTGACTTTTTTATGCATATTTCAGATTTAATATCACGTAAATAAAAAATATATAATAACAATGCGTGGACAAAACAGGTGAAAAAAGTTGGACTAAATTATCTACAAAAAAAATACAAGCCAATTGCCCCACGCTTCCCCGCAGACAGAACCAAATTTTTTAACATGTAAAAAAAAGCTGATGATCCTAGATTTTTTTTAAGATGCTATACATCAAAGCGAAATAATCATCTACAAAACTTTCTATTATTTAGTTTTTTATATATTCATTTTATTATGTAAAAGACATTTAAGATAATGATAATTTTTATTTTAAAGGTATTTTTTTCTTAAAAATAGGTGAGCCTAATTATATATTTTGTTGTTTATTTAATATTAACGTTATAATACACACACACACACATACACACACAACAAAAAAATAAGTTTTTTTTTTGAAAAAAAACATCAAATTAATCTCGGTGTTTTGAAATACTTTTAATATAATAATATGAAGAATAAATCTTCAATTAAAAACATAATTGAATTTCTTTTTATATCGATAGTGATGGTGACATCGATATTATTGCCAATAATAATTAAAATATTGATTATTTACAATAATGGTTATAATGACAACTATAATAATTACTACAATTTAAAAATCATGATTATAACAAAGAGAATAATAATCAAAATAATCTATCAGTCAATGTTGTTTTTGTTAAAAATTGACTTTTATGTATTTTTTATGTATAATATTTTAGATTTAATATCACATAAACAAAAAATATATGAAGCTACACGTAGATAAAACAGGTGGAAAAATTAGGTCAAATTATTGACAATGACAAAATATACGAGCTATTGACCTGCACTTCGTCGCAATCAGAATCAATTTTTTCAACAAAAAAAATGTTGATGGTTTTATATTTTTTATGATGTTATACATCTAAGCAAAATAATTAGCCAACAAAACTTTCAATTATTTAATTATAGATAAGAGAGTCTACTCTCATTTCACGTTAACAAAGCCGAATTTACTCTGTTTTTTTAACGCATATTGCAATTGATACAAAGATAAATTAAAATAAAAATTAAAAACCAAGATAAAAATATAAATACAAATTAAAAATTATCCCATAAAAACAAAAAAAAAACAAGAATCAAAATATAAAACAAAAAATTACATACGTTACTGCTGATGAATATATTTTTGATGTCATCCGAAAAAAAAAGAGTAAAAAAGTAGTAGGAGTATAAGGATAGAGTGTAGGGGTACAAGATTCAGTAGTAATTGAAGTATTTATGAGCCACGCAGTAGCTAGCGTAGCACACAGAGTAGGTGGGGCGGCAAGTGATTAGAAGAGAAGACCTCCATGTATAGGGCCCCCACCCTCCACACTGCCAATACAGTACCCTACCGTAGGGCATTGAAAAAAAGAGACAAGTCGCTCTCAGTTAGTCTCTATTTATCTCACAACACGCGACCCTGTACCGCACCAAACCTTGAAATCCTTATATATTTCAATGGAGTGACTGGTCAATGGGCATCCATAAATATCCTTGAAGAAATATATCGACCACGAAATTGATGGGCTGTCAACTCATAAATCATAATAGAAAATATATATATCATTTGCTGATAATTCAGTTTTTTAAGTATTTTCTTTTATGAATTACTAAAAGTGAATTATATTATTAAGAAAATATATGATATTGTTATAAAAAATAAATAGAAAAATATATTTGCTGTCAAATAAAATAATTTATTTTATTTTTTCAAAGTGTATTAAAAAAACAAAGAACAAATATGGTAGATAAAAATATATTTATAGCAACGTTTATTTATAATCGAAAAGGGGTAAGTTAGAACCCATGCATTTATATGTTGGGTCTAGCATGTTATCATACCCACATATATCTGGGTTAGTTGCATTGCCAAACCTAATTAATGAAAAAGCTATAAAAAAAGTTAAAGGGAAAAAATAAAAAAAATTAGTTTTTATTCTTTATTTTCATAGAATATATTAAAGAGCTAACATAATATTTCTAAGTTGAAGAGTCATTTCTATATATTTGATTGAAAGAGCCAAACATTGTTTAATATTTCTATGAATTGTTTTGATTATACTTGTATTATTTATTTATTATTAATAAATAGTTATATCAATATTATATATATATATATATATATTAAAATAGCTTATCCAAATAGCTTTTTTTTTCATTGGAGTGCAAATATAAAAAAAATATTATATTTACACTATTTAAAAATCCAAATCATTAATTTGACTTCTCTCAACAACTTTTTCATTTGGAGATGCTCTTATAAAGTTGGATTTGATATTATGTCAAACTCATAAGTTTTTGAGTCTAACATGTAGTCGTGCCTAAAAAAAGTTTGATTTGATATTTATTGGTGCAGAAAGCGTTTAGGCTTTACATGTAGCCAATCAAAAGGGGTTTGGGCCAAACATCTTGTTAGAACCTCCTTGCCATTAGAATTAGACTTCATCAAGCTTTTATAATGAATTTTCTTTCTCTTGTTCCTTTCGATAGGTGTTTGACAATTGATTTTAAAAATGATTTTGAAATTATTTTTATATTTTACTTTAAATGAATTTTTTTTAATGTTTTAAGATTATTTTCACGTGTTGATGTCAAAGATAATTTTAAAACATAAAAAATATTATTTTAATATATTTCTAAACAAAAACACTTTAAAACATAACTTCAACCACACTCTATGATCATTAGCCATAGAATATATATGGAAAAAGGTTTTTCATATGAAATACATTGATCCATCAGTTTTCAATTTTAGAGTGTATTTTTTTTATATATTATCCAACCATACTGAAGTTATGTACATGAAGGGATGATTGTTTTAGTTTTCAAGCTTTTTACGCGGTTGTTTTTGTTAAGGTTATCAATAATGTTCCGGTCTTCATTCCTGTTTTTCTATTGGAACGGAACGTTCCGGTTTCGGAGCTTTTCGGTGTGCCGTTTCGGGATTGTACTGTTCATATATATATATATATATATATATATATATTAATTTAACAAGCATAATTAAAATTCAAGATAAATTAACTTTAAATTATACAATATAAACACAAAGTCAAACAAACATAATCTCAAAATTAGAAGAAAAAAAATCACAAGTTAATCAAAAAAAAGGGAATTTAAGGATGAAACAGCACACCCGGAACGATACCGAGACGTTCCGACTGGAATTTAGCCGGAATTTATGAAACAGACCAAAATTATAACCGCAAGGAAAACAAAGACCGTTTCATCTCGGATTTTTTAATAGCACAGAACAAAATTAACAAGCCTGGTTTTTGTTTCTATTTGTAAACAAAATATGTTTTTCCCCTATAATGACAGCCTTTAGCAAAATAAAGATGGGAAAAATCTTTTTTTATTTAATATTTTTAATATCTTCTTGAAATATTGTCCAATCAGCGGTCTTGACGTGATCATCTTAAACTAATGTCCAATCAGTCAAAGCCACCACATTGCTCGTCTTTTCCATTCAATCTCTAACTTTGGCCCTTTTCACGTCACATTTTGGAATTCATTGGCTTTAGATACGGCCACTTATGCTCTCTATGACCGAGGGGAATATATTCCACACCGCACAAAAAATATTTAATACATCAATTAATTAATTAATTTTTATGAACTTGACATTTTATAATAGCAATATACGAGTTGATCTGCCCGCTCCGCTAGACTTTTTTATCAATGTAGAAAATTATATGATTTTATAAATATTGTATTTTGTTATTTTAATATTTAATTAGTATAATTATAATTGTTAAAATATGTTAAAAATAGTTTTTTTCAGCCAAAATGTGATTGAATATTGCTATTGCTAATTTTGTTTTTGATAAAATTTGTTAGAAATTTTGCTAAGAAGGTGAAATGATTTATTAGAAATTTGTTGTCACGGATACTTTGGTAGAAAAAAAAACAAAAAAAGAAACCCGGTAAAAAAAGAACAATTGATTTGGATACTCAAAAATAAAAAATACATGTGGAAAAAAAATCACAGTTTTTGAAAAGGAAAAAAAAATCTAAAATATAAATTTAACTTCAAAGAAAATTTTTTTCTATAAGATTTATTCATTATCTTATTATATTAAATATATTTACGAATACCGATATTAATTTTTTTTTCAAGAAATAGGTCATTTATTTTCTCTGTCTATAAATTTTTAGGCGAGACTATTAAATAAATATTAAACACATATACTTAGTCTGACATATTATATAGTGGGATCGCAATGGGAAGTGATTTTTATATTTTTTAATTGTAGAAAACCTAAGTAAATTTGTAAAAAAAAAAAGATTAGTTGCCTTTTTCCCCTAATCATATTAGATTTTACACATTATAAATAAAAATATTGAATTTATTTTCAAAAAATTAATATAATTTTTTTGCGTGCTATAATTACTTATTTACAGTAAAAAAAGAATAGTGTATTTGAAACGGAAAGTGCCTCATATATTTTTTAATTGTAGATAATCTAGGCAAATTTGTTTACCTTTTGTTTTTTTGAGCTGTATTTTTTTCCGGGTAATATTAGATCTTAAATATTAAAAATTTAATTTTTTGTTTTTTTTAAGAAATAAGCTTGAACAGAAGACTATAAAATTAAAATTCAAAGCCAAATTTTTATTTTATTTTATAAGATTTATTCATCATATTATTATATTAAATTTATTTAAGAATGCTGATATTAAATTTTTTCATGCAAAAAATCCGAAAGACTAAAAATATATATATAAAAATTAACATCATTACTGTCAACACAATAGATATTATTAAATTATGAAGAGCAAAAAAAATATTAACAAAAGAGCTACTACACAAAGATAATTGTTGTTGTTGTTATTATTATTATTATTATTATTATTGTTATTATTATTGTTATTATTATTGTTATTATTGTTATTGTTGTTATTGTTATTGTTGTTATTATTGTTATTGTTATTGTTATTGTTATTGTTATTATTGTTGTTGTTATTATTATCATTATTATCATTATTATTGTTGTTGTTGTTGTTGTTGTTGTTGTTGTTATTAGTATTATTATTGTTATTATTATTATTATTATTATTATTACTGTGCTAAGTACACTTATATATACATGGACAAAAGTAGACATTATTCTACAAATAAAAATAAATAAATTTGTGAATGCGTTGCCTGCAGCAATAATTCTTGTTATTATTATTATTGTTGTTGTTATTATTATTATTATTATTGTTATTGTTATTATTATTGGTATTATTATTGTTATTATTAGTATTGTTATTATTATTATTATTAAAATAATTGTTATTATTATTGTTATTATTAATATTTTTGAAATAATTGTTGTTGTTATTATTATTATTATTATTAATTATTTGAAATGAGGGACAAAATTGAAAACAATATAACCTGGTGCACTAAATAAATTAAAGGATCTAATAGGAAACCGAAAAATTAAAAGAAGAAGGACTGACATGCAAATTGCATATATATCAATTTGAATGCAAGGACGAAATTGAAAGCATTCGAAACTTGGATTACAAAATCAAACAAAAGCCAAGGGACTGAAATGCATGAACAATAACTCTGAGGAGAGAGAAATGAGGCCATAAACTTTCATCCGACCATTTGAGCCTACACATCCATATTTGCAGAGCATGCGCCGCTCCATGGGATTCAGGGAAGAGTTGCGAAACGTTTTCACCGGCGGAAGAAAAATTTACACCACCTAATGACGCCGCACGCGCCGCCTGAAGCAACCGGGATCACGAAACGCGCCGACGCGCCTGTACAGCCTGCTGACAACGCTGACGCAAGCGCACAGTAAGGTCCTGGTCAATTACTAAACCACCCCTCAGCCGAAGTGATATATTTTGTCGTTTTGGGGGCTATGTACGTCATTACACTGTTTAACAAATATTTTAAAAAAAAGAGGTCCGGCGGACCGGACCGAACCGGTCCGGTCCGTACGTGGTCAATTACTCCTGTGCCCCTCCGCGTAAACCGTGTTTTTGTACATGGGGATGGAAGCGGTAAAACACTATACATGGGCGGGAAAAAGAAAAAAAAAGGTGTGGTCAATTACGCCCGTGCCCCTCAGTCTAAATCGTTATTTTGTCTTATTATCAGGGGTTTTTACGCCAGCACACTGTTCACAGAAGGTAAAAACAAAAAAAAAAGGCAGACGTACGCGTGCGAAGTATAATTCATAAATGTCCAGTTTACAGTGATTTTACACTCAATACACAGTAAAGAGCCCGAGCTCTTTTAGCTATTGTATAATAGTTTAGAGTCAAGGTTTTTATCATTTATTCTTTAAATTTTTAAGTATTTTTATTATTTTAAATTAAGTTTTTTTTCTCTAATATTATATCTACTAATATTGAATTTTATAATTTATTCATTTTATAATGTTATCTCAATTTCATGATTTGTATAGCAAGTTTAATTAAATTTTTATTTTATTTTATTTTTATTAAATTTTCATAACTAGGTTATGAGTTTTACGCATAGTTGTTAATACCGTTCCGGTTTCGGAGCGTTTCGGTGTTTCGTTTCGGTGTCATGCTGTTTATATATAATTATATATATATATATATAGAAAAAAAATATTAATTTAACAAGCATAATTAAAATTTAAATTCTTTTTTATTTAAAATATTTTGATGTTTTTAAATTATTTTGATGTATAAATGTCAAAAATAATTTTTAAAAATTAAAAAAATAGATTTTAAACCCGTAACGGAACTGGGACGTTCTGGCCAGAATTTGGCCGGAATTTTCAGAACGGACCGGAATTAAAACCGGGACAAA
This sequence comes from Salix exigua, assembly GCA_032356905.1. Lineage (NCBI taxonomy): Eukaryota > Viridiplantae > Streptophyta > Magnoliopsida > Malpighiales > Salicaceae > Salix > Salix exigua. The sequence goes on from CM063591.1 coordinate 5,988,972, forward strand.
AACGACGCCGTTTTGTCCCGGTTTTGTAAATGGAACGGAATTGATAACACTGGTTTTACGTGTTAATCAGGTTAAAAGTCTGGAACAGTCAGGGTTTTGTTCACTCATCTGGATTCATAAAATACATTTTCTAGAAGGCGAAGTTTCCTTGAATAAAAAAAAAAAAAGACGTTCTGCAATATAGATTTTTCTACTTGTATTGACAGCTTAGCAGAGGAATTTTCACAGCCAAGGAAACCATCAATTGCAGTGCAGCAGCAATCACGGTGACAGAGCCAGCATCCTATATATTTTCCAGCGAGATAACAAACTACTAGAGCTACCCAGCTTTAATTTTACAGTATCAGAAGCAATTCTAACATTATAAGAAAATCATACATGAATCGATTGATTGTTCGTAAGAATCTAGGCCTAGTTTGAGCTCGCGAAAATCGTATTTTAAGCTCTTCTCCTACTCCAAACGAACTTCATACCACTGGACTGAACCAACATCTCCATCAATTTCAAGTTCACAAACGGAACTTACCAGGAAAGAAGCAGCGTCGTCAAGGGTTTCAAATTTTGCTAGGTCCAGCGGCAAGGTCTGTCCTGGCCAACTCTCAAGATACCCTTTAAGTGTAGCCCTCAGTTCTTCTTCGGAAACAAATTTCTCGTCTTCTCCAGGTTCTAATAGCACATAAGTTCCGGTTTTCTGATGTATCCTCCTTCTCCTCACAGCAAAAACCTGGCTCAAGAAACTAAGTCAGTGGATCAAAACGCAGGCTTGCACCTATGCTAAATGCAGTCGCAACAACACAACACAAATCTGAGTCCTTTTCGCACTTCGCTGCACGATGCACGTATCATCCTTCAAGGCCAGTTTACTAGGCTTACATTTCAATACAAACTGGATCCCTGTTATTTTCTCTTTTAATCAGTGTTGTTAATTTTGTTTTATTTCGATCAAAACATTTCGTACCAGTTAAAACGGCATAGTTTTTACCTTGCTTAAAATTTCAGCCCGTTTCGCTCAAATTTCACTCGGAACGTTATGGTTTAGTTTCGCCTATTCCGTTTCGGCCAAATAGTGTTTTTTTAACTTAATGAATAATTTTACAATATCAATAATATCTCTTAATTCAACCGTTAGATTGAAATAAAATTTTACGAGGAGTCTCTTAACATATTTATATATATCATATTAAACTTTTAGAGCAATCAGAGAATATAATAATCTTGCGATATTGGTGATGACAATCTCGTAATATTATATATGTTTATAATTTTGTTCAGAAAAATCATTTTATTGTGTCTTTTTAGATTAAATTGCACAATTCTAAATAATTTTTTTTTGGATTTAAACTATTTTTTTGAATTATATATATATATATAGTACAGCCCTGAAACGACGCGCCAAAACACTTCAAAACCAAAATATTCCATTCCATTTTAAATTTGAAAAACAAAGCACCACCCAAAATAAAATTCACAACCTTGATTTTACTTGATAGCTTGACTGCTTTTAAACTTGCTTAAATGTCAATAGAGAAAGAAAAAAGAGAAGTACTTGAGGTGGGAAGAAAACAGGATTAGATCCCAGCAGGAAATCAACCAGATTCAATGATCAAAAGGCTTGTCATTTAACATCAAGTCATGATTAGTAAACTCAAAAAAAAGGAAGAAAGAGAAGTACTTAATCTTGATCAATAGAAAACAAGATTAGTATTGTATTCATAAAACAGCCAGAAAGCATATGATCAAAAGAGAAGAATGGTTACCTTCACAGAATCGCCACGCCGGTTCATCAAATTGAGGAGTTTGAGATGAATAGAAGAAAAACTGTCAGCAATGTCAGCTGAACTCGCTTGGACAAATGGTGAAGAACTTCTCTTTCTTGTTATATTGTTACCTTCAATTAAACAAAAGGGATGAAACTTCCAGTAATTTATATTGTTACCTTCAATTAAACAAAAGGGATGAAACTTCCAGTAATTTGTCAGAGAAATTTCTGTTTACATGGCGACTTGTTTCAGTACTGTGATTGAGAAGTTCTGTATGCTTAATCAAAACATAGACCAGAAGTATTGAATGCCAACACAGGCTTTATTCCCTAACCATAAACTTCTTTTTTCTTAGATCCGAGAAAATCCACATCCATTAAAGCGCATTTTATAAAATAGATGAGCAAGTAAAATCCTAGTTGTTCCAAACTCCTAAAAGAGTGTACGCCCTGACTCGAACTTAAGACTTGCTATGCAGATCGCAAACTCTTCGACATCACGCCTCACCCTTAGAAATCTTAACCATAAACTTCCCTCTTGAATAAGTTATACATGCCATCAAATCAAACTGGCTAGGAAATCCAGGAGACCAAACCGAATTTAAGACAGAAGGAGAGATCAAAGTAATGGGCGATTGAATCACCACATGTTCTTTTTAGTATTTTGATCACTTTATTTAGATAATGCTCACTTTTAGAGACGCAAGGTCGGATAAATGATAATAAAAAAGCATCAAGTGACAGTCGTGAGTGGCAAACAGTGTTCCCTCACCTAATTTCTTCAGCAGAATTCAGCTAATAAGGAAATGGAAAAATAAAAGTGCAGATCAATTATTATTTAATATAGCTTCCTGCCCCATAATGGAACCCAAAATCTACTTCTCTCGCAGTACCCAGAAATTAACACTACACTAATTTCAGAATCGAACAATCTTTTTACAGATTTCAATGATTACACCAACCCCATGAGATTTCAAAAAAGCTCATATTAGAGACAGAAAGAAGATTGGTAGGCACAGAGAGGGCTAAGCTGGCAATTAAACAGAACCCAACTCAGTAAAATTCTCGAACATTGCTTATACATAATCAAGAACTATGATTATACAAGTATGAACAACTATGTGCCACGAAGCCAGAAATATCAATGATTGCCAAACAAAATCCTAAAATGTTTAGTCACAATTAAAAAGCTCAGGTAGTAGAGCTTACAGTAAAAACTATCAGCTTTTTTGTTCAGTAGCTGCCTGTGGAAGGCTATCTCCATTGACAAAGCACTGCCTGGCACTCTCAGCATTTTTTTTTTATTTTCTTTCTGAATTACGAATAGTTAGAGATTGTCAGGTCGTGGAGATGACATGATAAACTGAACCTCTGCTTTCTTATATCACCTTATCCTCACCTTTTCTTCATATTTACGTGAGTATCCTCTCTCTCACTATATATTTATTTATTCCTTCCTGTATCCTGAGAATTCGACTCGCCAATCATATAGGTGATATTACAATTATTCGTGTGGTTTTAGCATGTAAATCTTATCCTCTCTCTTAATTATCTTTTAATAATCAATTCTATTTAATTATTCTCCCTCTCTCTCTCTCTACTAATATTTAACCTTTCAATTTATGAATGCACTAAATATTTTTAAAAATCAATTTTTATAATTTAAAAAAAACTTTTATCATAATTACTTATGTAGCAATTCACTTCTGTATTTTTTAATCTTGTACTAAACGTCCCCTGATAAAAATAAATAAATCAAGAATCACTTCCTTACTAATGATCATAAATCATGGGCTGCAGCTGACTTCTCAATATATATATATAGAGTTTAAAAATGTTAATATAAAACAATTATAATCATTATTAAAATTTGGTTCATTTATTACCATAGTTGTCAATTTCTTTCTGTTTTGGCCCAAACATTTCGTGTCAGTTAAAAAAACGAGACAAAACAATATCGTTTTTATCTCAGTTTAAATTTCGACCGTTAGATTAAGATGAAATTTTACGAGGAGTATCTTGACATATTTATATATATTGTGTTAAAATTTCAAAGAAATCAGAGAATGTAATGCCCTTGCGAGATTGATGATGACATTCTCATAATATTATACATGTTCATAAAAATTATTTTATTGTGTCTTTTTTAGATTAAATTGCACAATTCTAAATAATTTTATTTTGGATTTGAACTAATTTTTTTTGAATATATATATATATATATATATATATATATATATATATATATATATATATATATATATATATATATATAACCCTGAAACACTCCAAAACCAAAACATTTTATTCTAATTGAAAAAACAAAACACAAATCAAAACAGTATTAACAATTTTGTTTATTATAGCATATTCATTGTCACCGCTTCCGTTACCCCAATCATCTTCATTGTTATTATCATGCTACGATTACAATTGCCATCAAGAGTCCATCACCATCTTCATTTCCACTATCATAATAGCATATCATTATCATTATCATTATTATTATTATCATTATCATCATTATTTTATAACTATAATTTTTAAAATTATTAATTAACAAACATCATTAAAAAAATCCCATGTAAAATATATAAATAAAAACATTTTACACATATTTCATCCACAAAATATTCTAGCTAGGTAAAACGCCACCTTTTAATCTTTAAAATAAAATTATTTTCGTCATCAACTAATTAAGCTCCAAACCAATATCAATAAACTTAAATATTATCACCAAAAAAATTGTAGGATAAAATTTTAAAAGATGATATGAAATATCTCTTAGTGAACTTAATTGTCTGTTTGAGGTTGTTTTTGAAAATATTTTTCGTTCAGAAATATATCGTAATAATGTTTTCTTAAATCATTTTTAATATCAGCACATAAAAATATCTAAAAATACTAATTTTTTAATTTAAAATATATTTTTTTTAAAAAACACTTTTAAAACACAGTACGAATAAAAAATCAATCTCTTTCATTAACAATATTAATTACAAACACACCCATATAAGTATTTAAATAGACATTTAATAAATTTTGACGTACAATATAATACAACAGGACTTGCAATGCAGAAAAAGGTTGTCGAGTACATTATAGCTAGAGCTACAGGTACACGTCGTCATAACGAACTAGCCAGTTGACAACTAAAAATTAGTTAATCACCTGTAATTACTACAGAACACCGAAATCTTCTCTCAGCCTTCCTTTTTGTCCTTTCCAACACGTAAACCCTAGACCTATCTCCCTTTTCCCTGAATCAACTTCGTCTTCCTTTTCTGTCACCGAGCATATTTTTTGAGGTACATGAATTTGTATAGCCAGAGCTTTTGGGGGTCAATGTTGGTTGAAATTCTGTGAGACATTGAGAAGGGCTTTCATTCAATATTTAGGCTTATCATATCACATTGTGATCGATAGATTCAAGTCAGTTTGTTTTTTCCTCTTTGAGTTGAGTTTGATGCGTATATTTATATTTGTTAATTTGGGTTTCTTTTTCAATGATTTTTTTGTACAGAATCTAGTTGTCCAAAATGGAAAAAAATAATAAAATGCAAGAGCTTGAAATTACTTGATATGCTCCAGATGATTTGCACTGACAACAACATTTTTTCAAGGAAGTTTTAGAAAAAGAAAGATTTCCTTTTCTTCTGTGATTGACTAAGCTAAAGCTGATAACCATTAAAAGAGATTAAGAATCTGATATGCTGTTGCTTTGATATAGATGTTTCCCTTCTTGATTTGCAGCTTGAATTCCTATTCCAAGGCAGCACAGGGAGCTTAATTTCAATAAATTGCTGTGATCAGAGAAGTGATACAATATATTGGGGTGGAACTAGCAAGCGTTTAATAGATTCCGAGGGAAGTAGCAACCATTTAGAAAGTTACGAGGTTATGGCTCACGAAAATGCTCTTCCTGCTCGTAAAAGTTCAAGTTCTTCTGCATCATCAGAATCTTCAGCAAGATCTAGTGATGAGGTCGAAAAGGATGATCCTGCCAATCCCTTTATCGAGATTAATCAATCAGATATTGAATCATCACGAGGACCCTTATTCCCAGCAGAAGTTTCCGGCCACAACCTGGTTATAAGCACACAACAATTGCCCCTACCATCGCCTCAAAGTAATGTGACGCCAGGCTATGATCCAAATCGGCTCCCATCATCCATTTTTGCCAAGCCTAGTAATCCTGCCGAGTGGAGCGTCACTTCAAACGAATCACTGTTCAGTATTTACATGGGAAATGGTAGCTTCTCAAGAGATAATGCTTTCATGTTATATAAATCTGGAGAACCCCCCAAGTTAGATCATGAGACAAGCAATGCTTCACCCAGCTTGATTCCTGTCATTGAAGTAGAGAGCAATGACAGAAAGGATAAAAATACAACGATAGAAACAGAAGTGAAAGGAAAAGAATCATCTGATTCTGAAGAAATGGAACCTAAATCAACCGATTATATCGACACCAGAAAGGAGGTTCTGGCTGCAACAGAGAAAATTAGTCGTCAGGAAAAGATGCCTCCTGTTGAGGAGGTTCAAGTCTCCTTCTCCAGTAGTAACAGATCATTTCAATTCCCATTGTAAGTTACCTGACTGTATATCCATGCAGAGTAAAATGGTTTTTCACTTTGATTTTTGATTTTGTAGCACAAAAGAAACGTTATTTTTTAAAAACATCAATTTGGAACTCCAGATTTATAGCTACAATTACCCTTTTCCTATCTATTAGACCATTTAGATTTCTTAGTACTGCTGCTAAGTACGAAATCTGCCGATGTTTGCTGTCCTGTATTGGCTATATACCTGGAGCTAATTCTTAACCTCTTTCAGATTGGATGCGGCCTCAGGAAGGACAAATTCTTTCCATGAGGTGATGGGGAAGCTTCCATCGGAGAAGCCCTCGCAACAGGAGCCACCAAAGCCTGCAGAAACCACCCCTGGAACGAACCCTAAGGCTGCAGGAAATTGTTGGTTTTCTTGCTTCTCCTGCTTCTCATTTGGATGTTAAAAGAGGATTCTGCAAAACTATTTTAACACCAACCTCTGTACATCTCCCTCTTCATCGAAAACTCCTGCCTTGTCCATCGGATCTAAATATGAACCATATTTTCTCCAATTGTTGTTTCTTGTGTTGTTGACTCTTCTTCCATTGCAAAAACCTTGGAGCTTATATAGCTAAGGTATAGAAATCACCATCTAAACTAGTTAAGCTGTAGAACTTATGGTCTTCATTCAATCCTGTGGGAGAAGTTTGGCTTTCAGACTTGAAATAAGGAAGTCAACATAAGAATTATGTACAAAGATTAATTGGGTAATCATAGGTTGGATTCTTATACTAGATTAATTGTGACTGATATATTATTGACAGCATTTCCTAGAATGTCTTAAATGCTAGTTGTTTGATTTTAGAAACTTCAATCAGAATATGGTCAATTTGAACAAATTCATGTATGAATAAAGTGTTAAATGGGGTAAGGTTCGGATCACGGGTTATAAATATTAATATAAGTTGATCTGCGTTGATGTATGAATAAAAAATCTTATTATCATGATTTTATAAAATACCTCGAGGTTCGATCCAAGGCAAATTTCAGATAATAGATCGGTAGGGTCTACCCGACATACTCAACTTTTTTACAAGTCAATAATCAAAGCAACTATGATTTGATCAATTTTTTTTAAAAAAACAATCAATGAGTTTTTAACTTGTATTTTATCCCGGGATTTTGACCAGGTCAAATCTTGTCAATCCTTTTATATTTTTTCTTAAACTTGAACTCTGGATCAACCCATCAAGTCAGTCCTGAATGTATAAATTGACTTATTATGATATTATTATCTTCAACACTCAATATAAAACTAAATAAAATAATATCTTACTATTTTTAAATATATAAGTTTGAAAACAATATATTTTATTTTACATTTTTTTTATCTACTATAATTAAACATGATATAGAAATAATAACTTTATCTTATACATCATTATCAACACACAATCCTTCTTATATCTTTTTATTATCTTATCTTTAATTAATAACCGAACATTACGAGAATTGGCATATTCATATGTAAGACAAATGATGAACAAGAAAATTAATATATTCACAATAAAACGACAGATGTGATTCTCGTGAATGCTTTTTATAATCCATGCCATTTGAGTAGGGAATGCTGTTAAATATAAAAAAAATTGGAACAAAGTTTAGAACACAGAAACAATCCATCTTCTGTTCATCAATGAATAAAAAATAATAAAACTAAATAAATAAATATATTCACATATTTGTATGGAAGCACAGTAAATGAAGCAAGGTGAGGTCACTCCTCCATCACTTTGTCGTCATTACTTGACAAAAATTTGTGCGATTGAAGTTCACTCACGGAAAGTAACAAAGTATATTGTAATTAAGTGTTTGTTTAAGATTGTGATTTTAAAATAATCAAAAATAATGTTTTTATTTTTATTTTTATGTTTAATAATTTTTTTAAAATAAAAATAAAAATAATTTTAATATATTTTTAAATGAAAAATATTTTAAAATATATATATATATATATATACACACACACCAACTTACGGCCTAGCATGTAGCCGTGGCTAGTACCGACCACACTTTACATGTGCTATTTAAAACAAATATAATTTCTCTGGTGTTATTTTTTCAGACCTTTTAAACACCGTGGAAAAACACTAGTCGAGGCTTCGTCTTAACGACGGCTAGTCGTTAAACGACTAGTCGTTGTTTCTGAGGACCACGTGGACTTGAACTGAACAAGGAAAGGGGAAGGTGGCCCACACTTACCTTCTGGAAGGACACCCCACCCGACGTGGAATCCTTTATCCACAGCCACGTTTTAAACTGTAAGGATTTTTATTTTTATTTTTATTTTTTCCGCTCAACTCTTTTTATAATTTCGTGGTATTTCTTTTTTAAACCCCCACTAATAATATATGTGAGAGCCCATTCCAACCACCGCGAGGCCTTTAACAAAAATTGACAGGGCTGATGCATTTATTGACCGTCCGTGGGCCCCATTCCTCCACCACCACATCACGACAAACTCAATTCGTTAACAAAATCCAATAAAAATGTCTTAACAATGCTGGAAAGGTTATCCAAAATTCCAAATCAAGTAAGAAGAATGGCCTAATGAAGTCCTCTACTTATTCATTTAGTTTCTATATGGTCCCCGAGGAATATTTTTCTACCATTGTGGAGTCCCACAATAATTTACATGTATATCGGCTTATTTTCACTAGCTTAGAATTGTTTTCAAGAGCCAATTTATTTGGGAAAGAAAATAATAATAAGTGAACAAGTGAGATGGAGATAAAGATTTTATGAAGAAGTGGCTTGATTGAGAAACTATTCTTCTAGAAAGCTAAGTTGAGACTTTCGAGATAGTTGAGGGACTATATCGGGTTTGTCTCCAAGAAAAAGAAAAGGAGAGAAATTTGTGAGACAGGAAGGAAGGAAATCAAGAAATTTAAGGAAAGTAAAAAGAAGAGGAAAGAAAAACGCGTACTCTAAAGAACACAAACACTGTTGAATCTCCTCTCTATCTTGCGCTCTCTCTCTCTCTCAGTGAAAAGACCCTAAAATTAGGGTTAGGGTTTTGAAAACAGAAGAAAACCCTCTCCGTTCATTCACTACAACAACTGAAAGGGAGGGGTTTTCAGTGTTTTAGAGACCCTAATGGGTTCTTCCTGTTTTCCTTCTTCAGTTATCAAGTGGCAATCTTACACAAAACTGAGACTTTTCTCTCTCTTCTTCGTCTTCTCTCTGTCACTAAACTGTGTGGCTTCTTTTGAGTCTGACAAATCTGTGCTGTTACAGTTCAAGAACTCAGTCTCTGATCCTTCAGGGCTTCTCTCTGGGTGGGATCTGATCAACACCAACCACTGTCACTGGAACGGCGTGTCGTGTGATGCTAATTCGCGCGTTGTTTCGCTTAATATAACTGGAAATGGAAACTATAGAGGTAAGAACAGTGGAAATGGAAGTGCTTTTTTGTGTTCTGGTGATTCTATTGAGCTTTCACTGTATGGGTTTGGGATTAGGAGAGATTGTAGGGGTAGTAAGGGGATTTTAGTGGGAAAACTGTTGCCTTTTATTGCTAAGTTAAGTGAACTTAGGGTCTTATCATTGCCCTTTAATTGGTTTCGGGGTTTGATACCTAGTGAAATATGGTGCATGGAGAAGTTAGAGGTTCTTGATCTTGAGGGTAATTTGGTTTCCGGGTCGTTGCCGGTTTCATTCTCCGGCTTAAGGAACTTGAGGGTTTTGAATTTAGGGTTTAACAGGATAGAAGGAGAGATACCAGGTTCACTTTCATACTGCCAAGGTTTGGAGATCCTGAATTTAGCAGGCAATCGTATCAATGGGACAATTCCAGGGTTCGTTGGCGGGTTTAAGGGTGTGTATCTGTCATCAAATCAGCTTGGTGGCTCTCTGCCTGTGGAGTTTGGTGATAATTGTGAGAAACTTGAGCATTTGGATTTGTCTGGGAATTTTTTGGTTGGAGGGATTCCTACTAATTTAGGGAAATGTGTGAATCTGAGGACACTGTTGTTATATTCAAACCTGTTTGAAGAAATTATTCCACATGAACTCGGTAAGCTTGGGAAGCTAGAAGTGTTGGATGTGTCAAGGAATAGTCTTAGTGGGTCAGTGCCACCCGAGCTTGGAAATTGCTCTGCACTGTCTGTGCTTGTGCTTTCGAATATGTTTGATCCATATCAGGATGTTAATGGTATGAGAGGGGACAGCTTGTTGGATCATTCGATTTCTGTGAATGAAGATTTCAACTTTTTTCAAGGGGATATACCTGCAGATGTTCTGACTCTTCCAAACCTGAGGATGTTGTGGGCACCAAGTGCAATGCTTGAGGGCATTTTGATGAGCAACTGGGATTCCTGTGATAGCTTGGAAATGATCAATTTGTCTCATAACTTCTTCAGAGGAGAAATCCCTCATGGGATAAATCGTTGCAATAAGCTGTGGTATCTGGATTTGAGCTTCAATAGGCTTAATGGGGAACTTCTTGAGGAGTTTCCAGTTCCTTGCATGACTGTTTTTGATGTTAGTGGAAATGCACTGTCAGGTTCCATCCCCAGTTTTTATAGCAGCAGTTGCCCTCTTGTTCCCTCCGTGAATGATAATCCCTTGAATGCTTATGATCCATCATCTGCCTATGTATCATTTTTTGCATATAAAGCTCAGACTGGAAGTCCTGCTATGTCACTTGGAGGAAGTGGTGGAATCTCAGTTTTTCATAACTTTGGGAGCAATAACTTTACTGGCACTCTCCAGTCCATTCCTATTGCACCTGTAAGATCAGGAAAGCAAACTGCTTACACTTTTTTGGCTGGAGATAACAAGCTCAGCGGTCCATTCCCAGGTATTTTGTTTGAGAAGTGTCATGGATTGAACATGATGATTGTTAATGTTAGTAGCAATAGAATGTCTGGTCAGATTCCAGCAAATATGGGTCCAATGTGCAGATCTCTCAAGCTTCTGGATGCATCTAAGAATCAGATTATGGGGATCATTCCCCCAAGTGTTGGTGATTTGGTATCTCTCGTTTCTCTTGACATGAGCTGGAACCTTTTGCATGGCCCGATACCATCTAGTTTGAGCCAGATAAGGGGTTTGAAGTACCTGTCGTTTGCTGGTAATGGAATAAATGGTTCCATTCCTTCTAGCTTAGGGAAGCTGCTAGCTTTAGAGGTTCTGGATCTCTCTTCAAACTTGCTTTCTGGAGAGATACCAAATGATCTTGTGAAGTTGAGAAACCTGACTGCTCTTCTTCTCAATAACAATAAACTCTCTGGGCAGATACCCTCTGGTTTGGCAAGTGTGACTTCGCTCTCAATTTTTAATGTCTCCTTCAATAACTTGTCTGGGCCACTGCCATCAAGTAACAATTTGATGCAATGTAGCAGTGTTCTTGGAAACCCTTATCTACATCCTTGCCGTGTTTTCTCCTTAGCAGTGCCATCTCCAGATTCACAAGGAAGGGCTTCTGAAGCACAAGGCTATGCTTCTATATCAGGTCAAACCCAGAAGAGACAGGGTGGTGGCTTCACTTCAATTGAGATAGCATCAATAGCCTCTGCATCAGCCATTTTTTCAGTTCTCCTAGCTCTGATATTCCTGTTCATCTACACTAGAAAGTGGAGTCCAAAGTCCAAAATAATGGGATCTGCTAGAAAGGAAGTAACAATCTTCACAGACATTGGGGTTGCGCTGACATTTGAGAATGTGGTGCGGGCCACTGGAAGTTTTAATGCGAGCAATTGCATTGGCAATGGGGGTTTTGGGGCCACTTACAAGGCAGAGATCTCTCCAGGAGTTCTGGTGGCAATTAAAAGGCTTGCAGTTGGACGTTTCCAGGGCATTCAACAGTTTCATGCAGAGATCAAAACCCTTGGAAGGCTCCACCATCCAAATCTTGTCACTTTGATTGGTTATCATGCAAGTGAAACAGAAATGTTTCTCATATATAATTATTTGCCAGGTGGTAATTTGGAAAAGTTTATTCAGGAGAGGTCCACAAGGGCAGTGGATTGGAGGATACTTCACAAAATTGCTCTGGACATAGCTCGTGCACTTGCCTACCTGCACGATCAGTGTGTACCACGTGTACTCCATCGGGATGTTAAGCCCAGCAACATTCTCTTAGATGATGATTTCAATGCCTATTTATCCGATTTTGGTTTGGCCAGGCTCTTGGGAACTTCGGAAACCCATGCGACTACAGGTGTGGCTGGAACTTTTGGGTATGTTGCCCCAGAGTATGCAATGACTTGCCGTGTATCAGATAAGGCTGATGTTTATAGTTACGGGGTTGTGCTGCTTGAGTTACTTTCAGACAAGAAAGCTCTGGATCCTTCATTTTCCCTGTATGGAAATGGTTTTAACATTGTTGCTTGGGCATGTATGCTCCTTCGGCAGGGCAGGGCTAAGGAGTTTTTCACAGGCGGGTTATGGGATGCGGGGCCACATGATGATTTGGTAGAAGTCTTACACCTAGCAGTTGTGTGTACGGTGGACACACTATCTACCAGGCCAACGATGAAGCAGGTTGTGCGACGGTTGAAACAACTGCAACCGCCATCATGCTAGTTGCTTGGTAGGGTCATGTTTGATTTAACATAGTGATTTGTAGTGGAGGGTAAGCCCCATTTAATTTTATGCTTTCTTGGTCCTCGTTACGGGCTTGTCCATAGGAGCTAAACCTTTAGTTATTTTCCCACTTGTAAATGGTAATATAGTTTTGCCCCCATTTTTCTAATCTGTTCCCCCCTTAGGGGTCTCAATGATGTATCTGCAAAAGAATGCAGATTATTCATTTGCCACGTGTATAAAGAATCTCAGTTTCCATTTACTTTAATGAAGCCATCGAATCGAGATATTCAGATCATGCCATGTGATGATTGAGCTGAACAAATGGTCACTGCTCTTCAAATAAATCGCAGGATAGTCTTAGTTTAGTTGCTTGCATGTCACTTGTGAGGTTCAATTAAAAAGGGACTTCGGCCATAAAGTTTCCTTGCCATACATTCTTGGGATGATTTGCATGTTTTCGTCTTCTTCCATCTTAACTTCCGCTCATTTTCTTCACCATGACTATTTTGTCATTCAATTTTATCACTCTCTGACTCAGCGTTAGCTCCTGTCGAGAATCGAGAAAGATACCGCTCCAACCACATACACAAATGCAGAAAATTCACCACCACCATTAACAAATGCTTTTGTAGCATGGCGAAAGTCAGATTGTCTCTTTTAAGGGTGGATCATTGGAACACTATCCGAGCGAGGAATCTCTTGGACTCATTCTGGGTTTCGACACATCTCATGTTGTTTGAGAGACTAAGAATATGCTTATGCCCAAGAATCACAAGAACATGAGTTTAACTTGCGACAACAAATGGCTTATCTTCCAAAAGAAGAACACATAACAATTACTGAACACATTGGCGAGTTTAAAGGACTCTGATAATGTAGCCATTGAGAAGCCTATTCCAGATCAACAAAAAGTCTTTTACATCCTTCTAATCTGGGTCCACCATATGAAACTTTCACAACAACCATATATAGTTGGAGCCCTTTAGGCCAACATACTAAGAATTGGTCTCTTAAATCCAAAATTTGAATCGAAGGCACAACTGGTTCTCTAAACACATAGATGTCCCAACTTCTTACCTCGATCGTCAAATGGATTCTTTTAAATCATACCCTTCAAGCTACCATGGATCAAAATTCACCTCGAATGGACGTGGCTTTCAGGCATAAAAACAACGGGACTTGAACATGGCTACAACAATAATTTCTCTTCAGGAAATCCATAACAACATCATCCATAACCTAGTGAGCATTGAATGACACTTGTAGAGAGAGATACACTTCTAGGAAAAATACCAATATTGTAGAAAGATATGTCATATTGCTAAGATATGCTCATGGGTGCCAAAAAGACTCACTCAATAAGATAAAATTACACAAGCACTTACAACTCTTACTTTGGGTAATACCATTGCAAAAATAAAAAGGAAAATGGACATTAGGGCTTCCAACCATATGACAAGTAAAACATGTATGTTAAAAAACATTTGTAAATACTTTGATGTTGATTTTGTGCTAATTAGAGATGGGTCTTCCATCCCTATTTTTGCAATTGGCAAAGCTTGTATAAGTAAAAAAAAAAAAAAATCTTACCTTTTAATGATGTTTTATTGGTTGAATATTTAGCAAAAAAACTTACTTTATATGTGTTACATAATGACTCAATATCTTGTTAACTATGAGTTTTCTAACGTTGATTTTTTTTTTGTATGTCTTACCCACTACCTCAAAATTGTATTTCTCTCGTTGGTTCAAATTCGAGGTCACCTAGGCTATCCTTAGGCTTCTAATTGCTTTCACACAGAGATAAAGGGCCACCGTAGAAACAACAAAATCTTAAGATCTTTATGATACTAGTCAACTAGGAAAGCTTAGTTGTTTACTTTTCTCTTATTCACAACATTCAAGAACTAATATCTTTAAGAAAATTTATTGTGATTTGTGGGGACTTTCTCTTGTTTATCTATTGGAAAATTTAGATATTATACTTGTTTGGTTGATAAGTTTTTCCAAATATGTGGATTATTCCTTTTCACAACAAATCTAACTTTTTATGCATATCTAGTTTTTGAGAAATATGTTGCTAGACAATTTGATAAGAAAAACAAAATATTTCATTTAGATTGAGGTGGTGAGTTTGTCAACTCTAAACTATCCACTCATTCTTTTTACAAGTATCGTTGATTAGGTATCCACCCATACACATTTGAGAAAACTAGTGTGGTTAAGATATGCCATAAAACTATCCTAGAATTAGGGTTGACTATATTGTTTCACTATGACACGCACCTTTATTTTTATGGATAAAAGTCTTCACCATGATTGTATATCTTATGAATCGCCTACCTTTATCCACATTATTCCTCACTCCGAGCTTTAGGTGCCAAGTGTTTTCCCTGCACAAGGATACATGAAAAAAAATCAATTTGATCTAAGAACTTTATTGTGCATTTTTGTAAGGTACAATAATAAACACAAGACTTATAAATGCTTTCATCCATAAAACAAAAATACTTTTATATCTTGTCATATTATATTTGATGAGTTAATTTTTCCATATAAGTCTATTCAAATGTCTTACATAGCAACATATCAGCCACATGTAATAAACATTTTTTATTCTTGGTTGACAGATGCTAACACTGTCTTTTTTTGCAAGTGTACTCACAAATTTATCCTCACATTCATGCCTAAGTCCATTGTTTCCCATTGCCACACATTCTTTAAAACCACATCTTCATAATTTTAGTCCAATTGAGTCCTAAAACAATATTGGTTGACCTATAACGTCTTTACCACAAGATTGTCATGATTTTAATGACTTATATATCACAACTCACCCAATAATTATTGAAACACCCTAACCATCTCATTATAATCTTGAATTTTCAGCACTAAGTGTTCACCTGATATTCACAAGGTCTAAATTAGAGGTGATAAAACCAAATTTTAAATATGCCTTAAACATAATCACATACTGTAATATACCTCATAAGCCTTATAATATCAAAATTGTCTTAACACATCCTAGTTGAAAAATAATTATGTATGAAAAGCTAGCTGCATTGTGTAAAAATAAGCCTTAGGAACTTGTTCCACGCTGCATGTCATTGGTTTTTAGTGGTGTTTAAATCAAAAATCAAACCAGATGATTATTTAGACTATCTTAAAGCACACTTAAGTGCAAAAAAGGAAGATATCATCAAATTGATGGAGTGGACTATACTGAAATTTTTTGTCCAGTAATTAAACCAAAGACAATACAGATGATAATTGCCATGACCTTTATTAAGAAATAGTCCATTCGCCAACTGGATGTAAAAAATATATTTTATATTTTTGCATGATTTAATTTCTTAAGACCTTACATTCAATAATTACCAGGAATAATGGATCCTTATCGTTAAACACACATTTGCTAACTACACAAAATACTTTGAGCTAAAGCAAGTACCACATGCTTGGTTTGATTGATTTGGTGCATTTCTTCTTAAAGATGGGCTTTTATATAGTTTAGTTGATCCTTTATTATTTTTTTTTTATTCGAATCATGGCTTAGTAATTTTATTTCTTTATATAAATGACATGTTACTCACTAGATCAAATCAAACACATGTTTCAGATTTTATTAAATTGTTAAGCAATGAGTTCACAATGAAAGATTTGGGACTTATTCATCACTTCTATGAGATGGAAATCACACCAATAAGTGGTCTTCTTCTATCCCGGTCCCACCATGCATTGACCATACTCAAACTCTTCAATATGATTGATCGTAAACCAATGAGCACACCTCTAGAAGCAAAAATAAAACATCTTGTAATTATATTTTCTTGGAAGATACAAGTTATTATCGTGGACTTGTTGGAGCTCTATAGTACCTTACACTCACTCACCTTTATCTTTCATATAATAAAAATTATGTATCTCAATTCATGCATGCACCTACAATGAAATATTTTAAAATGGTTCGATGTATTTTACGATATGTCAAAGGTATAATTACAATGGGATGACATCTTTTTTTCCACACTACGCATGACTTGTTAGCTTTCTCATATGCAAATTAGATAGGGTGTCCTACAATTAGACGTTCAATTACTGGTTATTGTACATTTCTTGGACAAAATCTTATTTCTTGGTGTGCAAAAAATAAAATACAATTTCCTTACCAAGAACCGAAGTTGAATACTGCACAGTGACAAACACAACAATTGAACACACATGGCTATCCTTTATTTGTAGAGATCTTCATGTTACAATGTGATCTATTGCGACAAACTTGGTGCTCTTCATATAGCAATCAATCTTGTACTCCATGCATAGAGAAAACATATTGAGTTGGATTATCATTTTGCACGTAAACACTTTGCGCGTGGACTGATTATCACTTAACATTTTTCCTTTAAAAACCCAGTGATATTAACCTCATAATAGAAAATGTGTTTTTTTATTGTCATCTCTTGTACTCCATGGAACTATGGTAGAACACGAAAAACATCTTTGATGTCGTATATTAACTTTATATAGTAAAAATTTAAAACATATCACATTGAATTTCAATTGCCACTGTTTTTAAATTTATATTAATATTAATATTATTATTTTATTTATTTATTTATTTCATGTAGCATTTAATAGAAAAAGAATATCTTATATTTGCTCAATATTGTGAAGAACCTGAAATTAACTCAATATATAATAAGGTGAAATTACTTAATAAATAAAATTATAGAAAAAAACAACCTTAAAGTTTTACATCATTTGAATTTCCTTGGTCCTTGGTGACAGGTGAAGAAAATGCTCTTATAACTTGAAACAATCATGAATGGATCCGATGGGGAAGATGCATCAAATCTTGAAATATTTACTTGGAGACGATTGCGGGAATAATTGCCTATTGATTGTCACCATCGCTAATTTTCACCACAAAGGGATGATGGTGATCGATGAGTGGTAATTATTTATGGAGAATAATATAAATTATATTTTAGATTTAATTTAATAATTTAAGTTTTTTAGTGAGATGATTTCTTGATATGGTATTAGAGTCTTGTTTACCCAACAGTCACGAGTTCAAATTTCATTTTTTTTATTTTGATAAAAATTAAACACATGATAGTATAGATATATGTAAAAATTAAACACAAGATAGCATGAATCTGTGTACAAATTTCAAGATTAAAAACTTTTACTTGAAAAAATATATTAAAAATAACATAAATCATACGGCGAGATCTCATCTATTGACTTTTAATTGTGATGTTTAATTGACAACTATCATCACTCAACAAGTTATTTCCTTAGGGCTTAAGCTTTTTCAGCACATCTCTTTAACCTCATTTTCAGACCTCGATCGGATGAGTTTGGAATGATCCAAACCCATTCATGGACTCCCTTCGACCAGTATAAATAAAGACCTCCACCTCTCTTCAAGAATATATATATCATTTTATTTTATTTCAAAACTCTTTAAAAATATATGAACATCGCAGAAACAACCACAACCTGATCTTAATTCTAATGCGTAAAAATTAGCTCGAGAATTCACTTCGGGGGAAAACAAAATTAGGATTTGAAATACAACCTTCATTTGAAATCTGTACGTATAAATATACCTTATTCATATACGGTGCTAAAGCTAAATTCTTTCGGGCATCCATCTCAATATAAGACAACATTAATTGACAATACATGCATCAGTGTTCCATCTAAGAGGTGACAAACATGAACGCTCGGAATCTTTTTCAAGTGTTTCTTTCATTACTTCGGTGTTCAAGCGTGCGTATGCGCATTTGATTGTTCATGCCCTCTTTCTTTCGATTGCTTTCTGGGTTAGGCTCAGCAATTCCTCCATGCGATGAGATGAACTCCAAGACGCAATACTTCGTTTTTCCTGGTTGGTAACATGCACTTCTTTTTTTCCAAAGCTGCAGTCAATGGAGTGGAGATGCACTTGCTTCGTTCTTGTACCGAAAGACCTAAAAAAGATTGTTAATTTACACGAGATAGCTATATTGGGCCGGTGCATTTTTCATGAACAAGCTGGTTAGAACGTTTATAGATAATTAATAGCTATTGTGCCTAGACTTCTCTTACTAATAGGGTTTAGTAAGAGAAGGTGGCTCGCAGGAACTGCGCCTGCTGCTCACTATCACCATCACTCTCTTCTGCTGTCACCGTCACAGGAAGAGGTTAGGAAGGCTTCTTATAGCTAGATTATCACCATATGTCCGTAGTTTCTGCTTTCACTTTTACTTGTTCATCATCTCCTTCGAATGGCCCAGCTTTTCATTTCTTTATTTCTTGAGATTGCTGTTTCTGTCGTGTAATTATGTATACTTCAGTTGTTTGTTAGCGCATGAAAAACAAAGAACAGGGAAGGCCTGGAGAGACAAGAAAGGTGAAAAATAAAAGAAGATAACAGGGAGCACTGCAAAAATTAATGTCAGCTCTCAGACAGTGAATGATGCGAAGATGGGTAGATATCAAAGGTAAGCTACGCATACTCGATCTCTGCCATGAAATAAGTGTCATGTTTGCCGTATTGCGGAAATTATTTTTTCGGATCGGATAGTCGGGAACGCGATGGAGAAAAGAGTAAGAGATTTTTTATTTTTATTGGTGAAAACAATAAATGAGAGTCATTATTTAATATTTTGATTATTAAAAATCTTTAACTGGTTTTAAAAATTTGAAAAGATTGATTGCGTGAGTGCATGTTTAGCTTTGCGGAGGTTTCTGTGGTTGAGCCTCATCGTAGAGTCAAAACATTTGGTAAAAGTTTAGACTACTGATTTTGTATTGTGGTTCTCACCTAAAACTGCGATTGAACCACAATTTACTGAAAAGTATCGTTTATATTTTTCACCCAACACAAATGACACATTGAACACTACTGTGTTTAGTTGCTTTATGCACTGACGAAAGCGTCGAGGAATGATACACGAGGAACTAGGGGAGGAGACACAAGCGAGAGCATGAGAATAATACACGGAATCAATATTTTTGTAGTATCAATCACAAAATAGCATCAACATCCTTGACAACTCTCTCTCTAAAAACAACCACGCTGACGACTCTCTCTCCTCTAGTAGCAACAGTCACCAACGACCCCTATCAGCTGCTCCTTTGGCACCGGGAGCCTCTCCTCTTCACCAACAACACCCGCACTAGTGCAGTCTTTCCCTATAGCTCTGACGTCAAACAACAACAACAATATAACATAGCAACCTTCTGAAACTCCTCCCAGCCACCACAAACCACCATTTTCGACTCCACTATGTTTGTGTGTGTGTCCTTTAACCAACGACTCCCATCACTGCTCCTTTGGCACCGGAGCCTCTCATCTTCACCAATAGCACCCGCACAAGTGCATTCTTCCCTCATAACTCGACGTCAAGCAACAAGCAACAACACAACGTAGCAACCTTCCGAAGCTCCTCTTGGCCACCACAGCCACCATTTCCGACTCCACTGCGTGTGTGTGTGTGTCCTTTAAAGTAATTTTATAGGGTGACAGTAATATGAAAAGTATACGGGGAACAATTTTTTACAATATCAATCACAAAACAACATTGGCAGCCTTGACAACTCTCTCTCCCTAAAAAAACAACCATGTTGGCAACCCTCTCTCTCCTCTAGTAGCAACAGTCACCAACGACCTCCATCAGATGCTCTTTTGGCACTGGGAGCCTCTCCTCTTCACCAACAACACCCGTACTAGTGCAGTCTTTCCCTATAGCTTCGATGTCAAACAACAACAACACAATGTAGCAACCTTCCGAAGCTCCTCCCGGCCACCACAAGCCACCATTATATATATATATATATATATATATATATATATTTGTGTGTGTGTGTGTGTGTTCCTTAAGGTAATTTCACCTAGTTAATGATAATATGAAAAGTATAGTAATCAAACACACAACTATTTTTCATTAAATCATAAACTCAACCATAGTTTTAACAAAACACTTTAATTTCATTATGAACCATAGCTAAAAGTGTTTTTCATGAAATTGATTTTTAAACCTCAACCACAACAACAATCTGCAATACCAAATGGACCCTACGTAAAGTATTTCAATTTTTTTAAAAATAAATTATCAAATTAGTTTTTTAGGATTGTTTTCCAAACACATCGTAAAGCAAAAACACAACTTTTAATAGAAATATGGAAAACCGAATAGGGTATAAACCTTGTGACCTAGACATTTTGACCTTACCCAACCAAATTCACTTGAATATTTAGTTTAACTATAAACCATATAAAAAAAATAGTTTGACCTAAAACAACCTAAAAGTAGAACCAAAGATAGAAAATAAAAAAATAGACTAAACCCCAATAACACAAATCTTGAACAAAACATATCAAACACTCAAAAATATATAGACACAAGCACAAATTCCACTTTTTATAGGCCCAAAAATTCTTTCACAAAATAATCCATCTTTTTCAGGTTTATTAGTTTTGTAATGAAAAGTATAGGGTTTTGTAACCTCTCCAACAATCTCTCCATTAGGTAGGATTTTATTAGTCCAAGCACTTATTTGTTGAGGCGAAACTGATCCAATTCGGAGTTGTTGATGTTTATACTAATTGATGGGATAACATGCTCGATAAGGCATGAGTTCGAGTATCATAAGTGTTTCCTCATAGGAACGCCTACGAATCTGATCAATTATTCTTCGTGCTTTGTGAGCAGACATATATATAAAGACCCTGAAGTGGATGCTTAATATGGGTTCTTTTTCTCTTCTTTAGCATAGGGTTTACTTTACCTCTTACTCTTACTCTTAAAATGGAATAAAATATAAAAAGAAATATAAATAATAAACTAATAGCAAGAACATTAAGAAAATTGAGCATGAAACCCAACAACATGGGTTACAAATCATACCAGTTTTGGTCAAAACAAAGGCACAACATGTTAGAAATCATGCAATGAACAATAATGTATCATTCAATCACTTTGATTTGTCACTACTACATCATAATTCTATAAAAATAAGTTTAGTTCAAAACTCAAACTTTATTATTAAAACTCATCAAAAATATGTTATTAATGATAATAAACCTGAGATAATCGAATAATCATGCATAATGAAGGTTTTTGTGCAAAGAAATTGATTAAAATGGTCTAAATCTACAGGCTATGACAATGTTCTTCCTAAGAACACTAAGAAAATGCTCAAAAAGCTCAAAACATTTCCAACACCACTTAGGCACTATCAACCCTATAAATTGGCATTTTTGCTTACAAAACATTTTTTATTCTCAAAATCAAACTATCATACACAAACATGTTACAATAAACAAAACTAATAAAAATATCAATATCAAACATGAGCTACAAATTCAAAACTAACAATCAAAAACATCCTACATGTTCATGCAACATGGATTTAAAATTATTTTTCTAAACCCATTTTGTGCATTAACAGGCTTAACAAGCTAAAGATAAATATTTTTGTTTTAAACATGCATAACATAAACTAAATCAAAGCTTAAAACAATATTACACAATGACAACAAACTTAAACAACAATTTTCATGTATCAAAAACATCAAAATAACATAATTAAATAAAACTATTAATAACGTAAGGATGAATACAACATCATTTTTGAGTACTCAAACCCTTTTTCTATTCATAAATATAAATCTAAAAGAAAATAAAAGAGCTACAAACAACCTACTTTTGAATTAGCAAGTATACCTAGAACAATTACTCTCTTTGCTTTTCTTTGGAAGGTTTTACAATTCACAAGCCTACTTAAGCTATTTCAAAACTTTTTGAAGTCTGTAGACCTTTCACATTGATGTTCTAAGTTATTATTCTATTTCCTTTTTTCTTTTTCTCTACTTTTATCCTTACCCCTCTTTCCTTAAATCGTAAAAGGTATATTTAGAGATTTCCTTGGGTTTTGAAAGGTTTTCAATCCATTTATGGTATCTTGATCTTGAGGGATGTGTTGTAAACCCTTAATAGGAACCCCTTAAGGAGTCTTTGAGAGTTAAAAACTAAACAACACATTGATTTTTACCTCGTGGTTTCACTATGAAGGCTGATTTAGTTGCCTACTTTCAAGGCTTCTTCGAAATAATTATGATACCATCATTCACTTGAAACCATTAGAAATTAAAAGAGAAGCACACCTTTTACTTAAATATAATATTACTTAATTTGAAGGTCTGTAGCACTATATTTATTGAGTTGAATTTGTTTGAAGTTTCCAACTCGATCATCCAAAACTATTAAAGCATGAATGCCTAAGTATTGAAAAACATGTCATTCACCATCTATTCACCGAGTTTGAATGAGGTGTCATTTAAGGTTTTAATTTTGGGAGTGGAAATTTTTAATAAAGTCTATGTTCATCAAAATGCTTTTAATTGCACTTTTAATTGTCTTTCAACCCTATCAAACTCAATTGTAAACCTCAAAGTTAAGTGTTTTTTCATTTTAGTTGATTCTAAAGTTATATAATTTCAACCCTTGTATTCACGCACCTATTTGATTTTATCTTTTGTTTTGAATTTTTCAATTAAATCCTTCATTGTCCATAAAATTTTAATATTTATGCAATTAAGCCTTTGATTTGACCAATGAACTTTTAAAAATTACAATTAGACTATCGAGTTTAATGTCTTCTAATTAAAACTTAAATTTAATTTGAAAATAATTTTTCTTGTGATTAATCTCTCAATAAATTTAAATAACCTTTGAGAATTTAACCACTATGTTAGCATAAAAACCTATTTTTAACCCAAAATATATAGAGAACACTAGAGAAAACATGATAAACCTTCTCATGTCCTTAAAAAGCCAAAACTAACCCAAAACCTAATATCAAATTAAAACCAAAAATCTTATCAAGCTTAAAAATTTAAGTATTTTGAAGGTAAATAATTACCTAATATGAACTCTCCTCATCAAATAGAACTATTTAATACCAATGGTTTTGGTGCTCTAAATAGGAGTCAATGACATTTCTCGCTCATAACTGGAAATCCTTTAGCGCTCTCTCTAATCAGTGACTAAAACATATTACAAATAAACTTTCATACCAAAATGGATTTTTGAAATCTACTGGACCTAAATTATCTATTTTATCTTAATTTTAAAGTTTGAGGACCTGGATGTATCTTTTTTAAAATTGTTAGCACATTACCCATAACATTTTGTTTTTGTCCCTCTTCTTGTAATTCTACCAATGACTAAGAATTAAAAAGTGATGACCTTCATTTAGAATTAAATTGCACAAAAAAATTTAAGGACCAAAATAAATTATTGAGAAACGAATAGTATGTCCATATTATGTTTATGAATATGTGAACAATATTGGCTCCACAATAAAATGCCCCACACATTGTAAATTTTTACTTATATTTTAGAATTTAAGCTACAACTATATAAATATTACAAAAAAGGTGCAATTATTGGTTAATGTTAAAAATATTATAGATAGAGTTTTAAGAATGATAGAAGGCTTAATAGTTATGATATCATCTTCTCTATTTAGATAAATATGTTTATATACAATATTAAAACTATAACACACTACACAAGGAAAATCAAAACTATAAAGTTATAAAAGGTAAACACAATTTCCATAACTATGCATCCTATAGTTTAGCACTTCTTATAATACATCCTCTCAAGTTGAGGGTGGAAACTTCACACAAGGCTTGGACTAAAAATGAGTAAAAATTGCATGAGAAAGTGGTTTTATGAGAACTTTAATTAGTTGATTCTAAGAAGAAGAAAAATTGAATATCTTTCTTTGTTACTTTATCATGAACAAAATAATAATCAACTTCAAAATGTTTTAGACAAGCTTGGAAAATAGAATTCACAAATAAATAGGTAGCACTCCAATTGTCACCAAATTATAGTCTCAAAAACAAAACAAAAATATATAGGTTTGATGAAATAGATCAAAGCCATAAAATCTCAACAATGCCATTAGTTAAGGCTTTGTATTCAACTTCAACATTTTATTTTCCGGACTTCCATGAAATAGAAGTGTTACCAAAATACACAAGTTAACCACCAGTCATATTAAAATCTCTAACACTACTAACCTAATTAACATCAGTAAGGCCTTGAAGTGACAAATAAGAACATGAGTGATGTGTAAATTATAAGCATTGTTGGGGCAAAGTGAACAAAGTCATAACAGAGTTAACACTTGAATTTTTATGTATTAGACCAATAGTTTAAAGAACAAAAATGATTTCCTTTCTTTTAATTTCCTTGTTGCCAATTGCTTCCATTATTATCATTTTCCTGTGGTAAGAAGTAGAATTATGGTTATTGTTTTTGTTGTTGCCACCATGATAACAACCTCTACGATAATTATGATTATAACTTCTACCATTTGAACTTGAAAACTGGCCATACAAGATGGAGAACCGACATTGAGCAACAAAAATCAAAGAAGGATGGGCTAATGTTATGAGTAGTACAGGTTCCATATAATTAAAATGGAAATCTTATGAAGAAAATCATGGGTAAAGAGATGATTGTTAGATATCGGAATAAGAGAGAGGCTCGATGTTAGTCATCAAATATTTGAATTCACCTTAGTCATCAAATTCATTTAGTTATTAAAATTCATCAAAAAACATTTTGTTTTTGCAAATAAATAACTATGTCATCGCCTTAATGTAATTATTATAAAAGGGCTTAAAGTTGTGTAATTCTAAATTTTAAAGGAGAAATAAAGGTTTGTTCAAGAGTTTGCCATACACTACTCAATTTTTGGAAGTCAACAATAAGGTGTATAATTTCTATGGAAAGAAAAGAGAGAAGAGAGTTAATCTTGTTGTTTCCAAGAGAGAGCAAATAGGTTGATCACTAGTGAAAATACATTAGCAGATAGAAGATGATGAAAAGGACATTAGAAAAAACCATCAGTAAATGAATACACCCTTTAACATAGGAGATAAGGTTTCATTTGCATTTTTCAATAAAAATAATAGGTGTTGGTTAACTTCAAAGATATGACTTGTTGCATATTTTAGAGTAAAACAACAACTATAATGTGATTTGAAATGGAAGCTAATGTGTGATAGACCATCATAGTAAATGTACTAAAGATGCTAGTAAAACCACAAAGGAATCTTAAGAGCAGACTTGAATGTCAATGGTTCACTCATGGAAGGATCCTCTGTTTGTGCGTGATGAGTAGCCGAGAGACAAGTTTTTCTCATCACAACCCCTGTCTTGCTTCTTGTATGCATGGGATGAACATTTAACGCAGGTATATGCAACACAATAGACAAGTTCTCAGT
Source organism: Salix exigua (assembly GCA_032356905.1). Classification (NCBI taxonomy): domain Eukaryota; kingdom Viridiplantae; phylum Streptophyta; class Magnoliopsida; order Malpighiales; family Salicaceae; genus Salix; species Salix exigua. Next base: position 6,015,172 of record CM063591.1, read on the forward strand.
ATTAAAAGTATCCTCTGGAGATAAGGTTGCAGCAGACTTACCTTCTGTTGTGGATTCAGTAGAAGTCATAAGAGGAGAAGTAACATGCACAGGGGCAGCAGGAGTGATGGCATGAGACAATGACAGTGATGAAGAAGAAGGAATGACAGGTTCAATAGAATTGAGAGATCGGGACTGAGTAGCAAAATTTGTGACAGTAGACAGTGGCATATTTGGTGGAAGAAAGGCAATAGGGGATGGAGAATAATGCATAGGGGATGGTGTTTTGGAATTGGGAAGTTGTTTGACTAAATCATTGTATGGGAACACATTTTCATTAAACAAAACATGCCTAGATATATATAATTTTCTACTAGACACATGATAGCATATATATCCCTTATACTGAGTAACATAACCCATAAATATACACATGGTAGTCTTTGGTTCTAATTTGTGGTGAGTATATGGTCTTAACAAGGGGAAGCAAGCACAACAAAAAACCTTAAGATGTGCAACCGAAGGTATTTTACTGAAATAGCATTTCAAATGGAGACTTGTGGTGTAAACCATAACAAGGCATACGATTAATTAAGAATGATGCGATTTGAACAAGCATAAGTCCGAAAGTTATAGGTAATTTGGCATATTAGAGTCAAGTGACCGTAGTCTCAATAAGATGTCTATGTTTGCATTCAGCCAATCCATTTTGTTCAGGTGTATATGGGCAAGATTTATGATGCTCAATACCTTTAGTGTCAAGAAAATGTTTCAATGATTTGTTAACATACTCCCCACCCCCATCACTTTGAAGAATTTGAATACATTGTGAAAATTGAGTATGAATGTATTGATAGAAAGTAATGAATACGGAACAAACATCACTTTTATTAATGAGAGGAAACAACCAACAATAACGGGAAAATTCATCCACAAAAATTACATAGTATTTATATCCATTAATGGAAACACTTGGAGAAGGTCCCCATAGGTCACTATGTATAATGTGAAATGGTGTTACAGATTTATGAGTACTAGGCTGAAATGGAAGCTTAGAAAACTTTCCTTCCAAACAACTAATACAGACCGCAGGTTCAGGATCTAAGGAACACTGAATATTTGATTTTTATAACATCAATTTGACTATGTTATTTGCTAGATGACCTAGCCTATGGTGCCAAGTAGAAGATAACACTAATCGACCAATATAAGCTTGAAATTGAGAGCTGAAAGAAGACCAAACAGAAGGGGAAACAATTGGAAGTGGATAGAGGCCATTACTGCACTACCCTTTGTACATGACCCTCCCGGTGACCTTGTCATGAATCCAAAAACAGAAGGCATCAAATATTAGATAGCAATTATTATCCAAACAAATGCGATGTACTGATAATAAATTCTGAGTAAGTTTGGGAACATATAAAACAAAATTTAACTTGATTGACTTGGGTGTAGTGGGAATAATAGTTGAACCAACATGCGAAATCAACAGACCTTCACCATTAGCAGTCTGCACCGTATCATTTGCAGGGTAAGGTGTACTCAAAGACAAGTTGGACAAGTCAACAGTCATGTGATTGGTGGCCCAAAGTCTTTAATCCATACTGGAGGAGACTGACTTGACGATTGAGGTGAAGATAAGTAGCCACTGTGCAAAACATTCAAAGCATGCTGCTGTGGGGATTAGGAATCAGTCACAGTGCGTCCCATAAAATGAGGTTCATTCTCATTGTAGTAGCAAAACCATGTGGTGTGATTAAACTTCCCACATATGTTGCATTTAAACTTGTCAAAACTCTTAAGGCCACACATTGGAGCCGTGTGTCCTTCACCATTGCATAATTGACACAGAAATGTTAGGTGCAGTATATGGAGATGCAGTAAAAGACCCAAATGCATTAGGAACAGAGGGGGAAACTGCCTGAGAGGGAGCCTGAACTAATGCTCTCGGGAAAAATGGTCTCTGCCCAAAATAACTCCTACCTCTGCCTCTGTTTCTAGAAAATGGTTTATAGCCACCATTGTCATAAGTATGTGAACCAGGGGATCTACGTAGTGGTCTAAATGCAGAACCAGGGGGTTTATACGAGTCATGTGCAGGTTGTTTATACCCACCAGTAGAGACAGTGTGCATGGCAGACAAAAATTTGGAAGTGTCAGGCAGTATGTTTTCAACAATTCGTTCTTCAGCAAGAAGCTGAGATCGAAATTCTTTCAAAGGAATTACACTTTCTCTCCACCTTATAACACACCTAAATGTATTATACTCAGCTGGAAGACCATTTAACGCTAAGATTACAATGTCCTCATCAACAAAATATACCCCAGCAACCATTAGATAGTCCCTTGCTTCTTTAATTTTCAGAAGATATTCACTAACATTATTTGACCTTTTCCTAATGTTCTGCAAATTTGACTTCAATTGGAAATACTTGTCTTAGATATGGTAGAAAATTGCTCTTTCAACCTCATTTATAATTCTCTAGAGCTAGGACTACAGATTGCACAAGATAAAGCAATTGGGGACAAAGTAGCAGTAATGAGTTGCATCACAGCCCTATCATGCATCTTCCAAACAGTCATAGCATCACAATCAAGTACAGATGAAGAAGGGTTAAGATTACTTGTACCACATTCACCAGTGTCCACATTTGACAGAGAGGGGCACGGTTGAGAGCCATCGACAAACCAAAAATCCCATTTCTCTCGAGAAGAAGCCGAATCTGGAAATTCCAGTTGAGGTAGTTGGAATCATCGAGTTTGAAATTCACCGATGTAGAAATTGATGAAATGAAGTTTGTGATTGGAGATTGAAGGATTTGAAGTTGTGCAGCAGTCACCATGTTGGAGGAGGAGAATAAATGAGAGAGGTAAAAATGGGTTGGGTTGAGTTTAGTATGAAAAAGAAAGCTGGAAAACAATGGATTGAAGAGAAAAATGGGTTGGGTTGTGATTGTAGAAAATCTGTGAGGATGAACAGAGATTTTGATTTGGGAAATTTTTATTCAAGTAGATTGCGGAAGCAAGATGATGAGAATAAGTAATTTTACTGCGTGAGCATTATAAGCTCTGATACCATGATGAAATCATAAATTGGTGTCGATAAATGTGAAGATAAAATGAAGAAGATGAAGATACAAGCTGCAGAGTATGAAGAACAGAGGGAGTGACGAAAATCGAGGGAAAATGAAAAACTTAAATTTACTTTACTGTTGAAACAGTAATCCCACACTCTCCACACTCTCAGTGTGTGGTCCTATTTATACTCATATTAAAGTGCATACTACTGTATTCTAGAATATAATTCTGTTAGTCTAATATATTCTAGACCACACATATTTTAGAATACATACTCTAACAGTGTAGTATCCAAAAATAAGAAATTTTGTTAAGATGAAAGCTCTTGTATCAAGTTAAAAAGTATGATAGATAGAGTTTTGAGAATAATAGGAAGCTTAACAATTGTGATAGATATCCTTTCTATTTAAATTAGTGTTATATACGATATTAAAATTATAGTGCACCATACACAATCAAAACTAAAGAACCATATAAGATAAATACAATGTTCATAACTACACATCCTATAAGTGGTTGATATCATGATGGTTTAGCTCGAGTTGTTCGCAAAGTGAGGATATTTATTTACTTATTTTCTTGAATTTTGAGAATAATATAGATAAAAATTTATCTTCTCTTTATTAGAAAAAAACCTTAATCTAAATTAATTTATAAACTAACCCAAGAATAAAGGTAACTGTAAAACTAAAATAACAGTCATAAATTGAAAATCAATTGAAACAATAACATTGCATGTGATCAAAGCCTATTCTCTTACGTGAAAAATGATATAAACCCAAGAAATAATCAGCCATATTTTTGTTAAATGTCCTGCTATACCTGCCTGCCTCTGTTTGAAAAAACAAATTGTCGCAATGTTTGTTAGTTTCTAAGAATTGGGAAGGTGAGAGTAAATCAATAGTGAAAAAGATATATATATATATATATATATATATATATATATATATATATATAATCTGACCACTGGTTTGTGTCTGGAATCTGAGGGCCATTAATTTGGCAGTTTAACCTTTGGGTCAGTCAATCAGAACTGCGTGTAGAAACCTCTCTACGGCTCTTATTGAGATTCCCACCGCCACTGCTTGTTTAGAGAGAGATAGGAAGATATTAAAACCCTAAAAGTTTCTCTCATACATCTCTATCGTCTGTAACACAAGCAGTGAAGGGCCACTCTCTCTCTCCATGGATTGACTATATATTGCTCGTTGGGTAGCTAGGGGATGCTGTTAAAGAAACATGTGTGTGTGTGTATGAAAACAAAAGAAATATTATAATAGGTTTAATTTAGTAACATGTATATATAGTCACAGAGGCATGCATGCAATAATCTTTAGTAGCATCTAAGGTTTGTTTTTTATGTATCAAGAATTTCATAATTGGAATCTAAAGGCATTTCACGCAATGGGAGTTGTCCATGCGTTAAAGGCTGCTGCTTTGTGCTCTAAGCTATTGTATAAAATATTTTATTTAAATACTTTTCATATGTAGCACTTTTAATCTAAATTAAGGAACTTATTTCATAGTTACGCCTAATCCCTTTTAGTTTGATCTAGTGATATGTAATTATACAAAATATTTGATCCAATTTTGATAAGAATCTAATGCAAAATCTTCTTAATTTAGCTTGAATTCCATAAACATATGCAATATTTCAAGTTACTCAATTTTATAAAGTGGGAATAGCGGGACACTAATTAATTATTCAATTAATTAGCGAGACACAAAAGCTGCCAAATAATTTAAGGGTTTCAAGTCATTCTTCAGTTCTTCCTCCAAGTATAAAATACTGAAAAATTGAAAGGTTTGATTCATTAACTTCACAACAATGGATTCGCAACTCGTTGTTTGGCCTCAACCCAAGTATATATATATATATATATATATATATATATGTTTTCTCTTGTTTTCTTGGGAAAGCTCAAATCCTCATGGTTCTTCAGCAAGCCATCAACACAAGAAGGCTGTGATGATGGAGAAGATGAAATAGTCACTCATTGTTGAAGCAAAAGTCTACGGTCAACGTAGACTATGGATTCTAGCTAGGGTTTAGAAACTGGGTTCCACATACCTTAGCGATGAAGAAGGTGAAATAAAGAAAGCGTGCCTCTGTATCGTTTTCAAAGAAAGAAAAAGAAACTTGAATACGATTCAATTTCCATCATACAAGTCGGGTTTTATCCATCAGAAGAGAGCTTCTAAAGCAGTGTCAGCTGTTCGGTTTCATCAACACTTCAACTTTCTCCATGGATATCTCTCTGCAGAAAGTTGTGTGGTCCTCATCTCAGTGGAAGTTTTATATGATGGTCCCTCACCTACAAGATAGCTACACGGCTTAGTGTCCTTGAGTAGCTGTCGTTAACATCAACATGTCGAAGCTCTAGCAGTGTAGACCACAACTTTTAATGACCAGGAATACACTTCTCATCTTAGTGGATTTCTTTTCTGCCCTAACTAATTAATAATCTCATGATTTGATGACAACTGGTCTTATATTGAGACATTCAACTTGTGTTATTAGGTGATGGATCATAGTATTTTACTCTGTTGGCAAGTTTTCTCAATGACCAGCCAAAGTTTTATATGGAATTGGGTTACCATAACATTATATCAGATGAAATGCAAAAATTATGAACTAGATAATTAAAAGTGTAAAGAAAACATCTCACCTAAAAGTTTAAGTTATTAATTAAGGTCCCAAAATATTATTTATACTATTATTTAACATACTCTCTTAAGTGAAAATTCTTTGGACTTGAAACTTGCATAAACTCAGATTACCTTGTGCTTGATTTTTTTTTATTAAATAGAATGAGGGTAGTTAGATTCGAATTCGTGATCGTGAGGTCAATAAAGCTTTGGTACTATGTAAGAAAAACATCTCATAAAAAAACTTAAATTATTAGATGAGATTTTAGAATATTATTTATATTATTATCTAATAAGAAGCTGGTGTTTCCAGTTTTGGCTCACTTTAGCAACATAATATATCTGAGCTAGGCAATCATGCATTGATCCGCCCATATTGTGACCGGCCGGAATCCAGTCACAAAATTAACCTGTGTTTGTAGTTGTCAATAAAGCATAACTCGAAGCTTTTCGAAATGTCAAGCTGCATCATGGTCCCCAATTCAATTTAAGTAATATGCTTGCGCAACATTTTAACTTGTGTTTTCCACAAGTTGAAACACTAAATTTTTACCCTAGCCAAGGGAAAATTAGTCCTAATGACCATTCATTGAGCAATGATTGCTCTACATGGGTGACAAGTGAAATGATAAGATATGGACTGGCATAAATTATTTGACCCATGAGGGATATATATGACACGTGGCTCCATTGATGCCATTGCTTTATCTTTAGGTCTTCCTTGGAGCATGGTCGGTTGAGTTCCGGCATCTTCCTGCCTTTCTCAAATGGCTTGCCTTCTCCGATATGTTTATTCTCTGTGATCAAAACAAAGGAAAAATATTTTCAGATTGATACCAAGTCCCATAAGATACAGACAGACAACCTTGGTGCAGACTTTCTTCACAGTACTGTAAGTCCTGCAACTAGTCCCAAAGCTATATGCTTGCCTAGCTATAATTACTAAAACCCTTCCCTTCCTTTGAAAACACTTTCTTTTATTGATTATTTATACAATTCTAGCTAGCTACTTGCTTTCAGCTTCGGACTACCTCGTTGATAAGCACAATATTGTAAGATAATATGATATTGAATGTTGTTGTTTTCTCTTCACGACTGAAACCATCCAGTCCAAAACAGTTGGGTTGTTGGGAGTTCTTGCAAAGCATTTCTTAAAATATCTCTGATACTCATGACTATGCTTTTGTTGAGTATTTTTCTAGAGATCTCCTTCTACTTGTGCAGAGATAGCTTTTTATTATTATTTACTTTTTTTCGATCTTCTTTAACTATATACTCACTCTTTCTTTGAGGGAAACTGCAGTTTAGACCGATCTTGTGCTGTATGATTATGTTAATCTGGCTGCTCACTTTCTTATTTTATGGATCTAAATCAGCATGAGAAGCTGCAGAACAAAGAAACTTTATGCAGCAAGGTTTCTTTGACATTACAAGGAGTCTGTGAAAACCTATGGTTATTTAAGGATATAGTTCAACTTGCCTGTTCACTACCGATGATGAGAGGCATAAGATGATTCCTAGTTCAAAAAAAGTGGGTTCTCCAGCAAAAAAGGAAGAGAATTCAAATGATAGCAAGATTTCTAAGGCTTCATCTAGCTCAGAAACTTGGTTAAGGTTGAAGGATCCAAGAATTGTGCGAGTGTCACGAGCTTTTGGAGGAAAAGACAGGCATAGCAAAGTTTGCACCATTAGAGGGTTGAGAGATAGAAGAGTTAGGCTTTCAGTCCCCACTGCTATTCAGTTGTATGATCTTCAAGATAGACTTGGACTTAATCAACCAAGCAAGGTAGTTGATTGGTTGCTTAATGCAGCCAAGCACGAAATTGATGAGCTCCCTCCACTCCCAATACCACCAGGGATCTTTTCCCTGAATCGTCAAGTAATGCCAGGTTCTTCTCATGAGATTGGCTCCTCACAGTCTAGCAAAGAAGTGTTCAAGATGAGTAACAGCATCAATTGGGAGGATACAAGTGGATTCACTAGACCGAGTTTCTGGAATGCTGATGCAATTTTGAGGGCGAAGTCGAAGGAGGTTGCGATAGATCCTGTGAATGAAAAAGAAAATTGGAAAAAAAGAGATGAAGAAGATAAGCAGAATGGCAATATTGAAGGGAATAGTGCACAAGTTTTATCCAGCAGTTTCTTTCAAAGAGCTAGTCATTCTTCCTTGCCAAATCTGATAAATAATGCCATGCCTTATGGTTCTTTCTTTCATTTAGAAACTCCAAGTTTTCCATTATCTCATATGGGAAACCATGGATTTGCAGCACAAACAGGAGATATACATAACCTAAATGTTTTGCCATTCTCATCTGCCTTGTCTTTATCATCTGGCTCTCAAATTTTAGTGCGTCCACCTGTGACAACACAGTCTTATTTCCCTTCGCATGCCCCAGCTTCCATGGAGATTGATCCGAGACAAATCAACCACTTTCAATGGTTGACCCCAAGTACTCAAAATCTTTTACCAAACTCCCTTACCCCAAGTCCATACCCTATAAACCAATCCATGAGACCTTATTCCCAGTATTTCAGTGTGACTCCTAGGGTTCTCCACTCTCACAACAGCGAAAGTCCACCAGACAAGGACCCGCTATTTCCTTGTAAATGACATGAAAGCAGTGCAAGGATTGAAGAAGAAGAATACATGGCCCTTCTTCCTAAAACAAGCAAAGCTTCAATTTGATTGAGTGTTTCAGGTGAGAAGAAAAGGTATTGTTCTATTAAGAACTTATCCTAGAACACTTGTACTTGTCCCGTGTGTTTATTAATTTGCAGACAGTTTTACTTATGGTACTCATACTCAAGTTTGATTTCACTTATTTGCATTTTGGTGTCTGGTTCATCAGTTCTAGGAGAGTGTTTTATTTCTGAACAAATGGATTGATACTTGTGAGACAACCACAGAATCTTAATGATATGATTTCCAGTTGATTCATCACAGTGATCGCAATTTGTAAAGGCCATGGACCTAATAATTTTGTGTTATATTTGATGTTGCATCTTAATTTTAGTTAATAAAAGCTTGTAGATGCTGTGCTGATCAATCTAGTATGAGGTGCAAAGAAGTAGAGGGTGATTATTTGCACCTTAAGCTTATAAATGCTTTATATGATATTCAAGTTTTTGTACACCAAAGCCATGGACATTATTTTCTTCAACAAGATTTGGAGTGATCTTCAGTACTTTCGAGTCCGCGATGTTAGAGAATAATATAAATTATATTTTGGGACTTCACCTTACAACTTACGATTTGAGATAAGATGGTTTCTTAACATGGTATCGGAACTTTGTCGACCTAGCAGTCACGAATTTGAATCTCATCATCCCATTCTATTTGATAAAAATCAAGCACAAAATAGTGCGAGTCTGCAAATTTCAAGTCCAAAGAATTTTCACTTGAAGGAGTGTGTTGGAGAATAATATAAATCATATTTTGTAATCACCTAACAATTTAAATTTTTAGATAAGATTGTTCCTTAACACGATCTCATAAAATAAAGACAGTTTTGACACCGAGTTTCTCAATCACTCTCACAAATACATACTTAGGTAACTCAGATCGAGTCCATGAGCATAATTTTGAAGCAAGAAAAATAAACCTTGGAGAAAATGAAGGTCAATGTAGAATGATAAGCTATTTATTGAAGTCTGGTAAAAACTAGCAAAGAGTCAAACCAAGAATAGGGTTTTAATTAAGCTTGTGTAATTCAAGGAACTAAAAAGAAAAATTAATTGTGAGTGAATGAGACATGATTGTGCTGGTTTAAGTGTCAGCTTGGCACAAGATCCAACAAGATGATGGAAGGAGTAGCAGCTTTAGACGATCAAAGGAGCTCGTGAAAGCTGGTTGTATCCATGAATTTAATTAAAAGATCACCTGTACGTGGTCCTAAAAGAAAAAAGAAAACTGAGGGAGAGACATGGAGTATAATAAAAAGATTTTGGAAGGAGTACCGTTTATATGTGTGATCAGGTTGGGGTCCAAACTCCACAAACAATTTATATATGGGGAGGCCCCATCGTATTTTCTCCTTGTACACTTAAAAACTATCTGTCTAATTAATCAAATCGCCATTACATGTTAGGTTAGGTTTTGTCTTTGGCAAGGTATTATTCCTAGGCAGCTCTCCTAGGATTAGGGCATCTTTAAGGTATCTAGCTTGAGAAACGGGAGGTAGATGAGAGCTGGGGCATGCAAGAACTCACTCCACTATCCCAAATAAAATCTAGTTACAGTTTGTATATACATATATATACATGTATATATATATATGGTCAATACCAGATTGTTATTTTTTATATGTGATGACGGAAAAGAAATCTTAGAGAAAAGGCATTGTATAGCCAATCTAATTATATAGGAAAGTGTAGTAAAATATGTAGTCATCAATACATCTCCCAAAAATACCATATTGTTTTCTAAGATTTAGCTTTCTAGTGCAGCCAACTAACTAAGATTAATGATTTTTTTTCTTATCTAGAAAGTGATTAATTGTTGTATTTCTAATAATGAATGTATATAATATAGTGTTCATCTTCTGTTTTAAAATTTAGTAGTATATATAGACAATTTTTCTCTGTTCATTTAGGGCATTGCTACTTTAGAAAGACCAAACTGGATTACGATTCTCTCACATAATTAGAAGCAGAGACAAATTGCATTCTAATTAACCAATATAAAATATGTTGTTACACCTTAAGAAAAAATATTTATTGTCCCCGAGAAACGTAACGTGGCAGCAAGGGATTTGAACTTTATATTGCATATCTCGAGTTCAAGTTACTACGTACATATTTTATAAGAGTCTGGAATAGTTAAGTTTTGAATACACCAAACATGTCTAAGAGATCGAGGTTTTCTTGCAGACAAAATTCTACTTTCTAAATGCCTTAAACGTTATTTGTTCGTATTGTAAATTGTGCATGGCTAGAATTCTGGGAAGAAGGGAGAAAAAAAAAGTTGTTAAAAATTGAAATTAAATCATCTTAGTCTATGGTAAAATTATTTTATTTGAAAAGAATCTAGTAAATAAATAATACATATGGTAAGAGTTTGGGACTAAAAGATTTGATTCTCCCTTTTATTCCGAGATTCACCCTTTTATCCATGCATTCAAGCCAAGTGATTACTCTAATATAATAATTACTGGTTGTTTACATGGTCGTTAACTTTAGAAATCGTGAGATTATTCAAAATATGTGTAAATTAACCCAGAAATCTATGTTAATAAATAGATAAACATATTAATAACTTCATGTAGAGCATCACATCGCCCTCTTCATTCAATGATTTTAGTGTCTAGTTAGGTTTCTCCTTTATTAAATGAGAGTAAATAAGGGATTGCAGCTTAACTCTTACATTAGTATTTCCTTCTTAGAAGAGATCTTGAGATCGAATCTCTCGTGTAAAAAACAAGTATTAATTAAATGCGATTAGGACCCAAACTAGAAAAGATTGCATATATCTTGGGAGTTGAGATTATTTTTATAATTATTTTTTATTTAGAAATACTTTTTTTATTTTGTAAAAATTATTATTGATAATAGATTAGACCCAAAAAGAGGCCATGTACTCAATTGAGAAATAGTGAAAAGTTGGTATACCAATATGTAAGTATGCCCCGATGAAAGGGTGTTCAAAGATTCTTAAGGGGGTAGCTGTCGCCTGTCAAGAAGAAATTAGCTCTCTTTTTATTTTGAAGTTATCAAAATTTCAAAATAAATAAAACAAATCATCTTAACTACTCTAATCATTGAGCTCAGATCTCTCCCTCTCTCTCTCGTCAAAGAGGTTTTACAAGGTTTTTTTCAGAATCCCAAATTTAAAACCCTAAATCCAACGTCTAATCTAATACCGATCAGTCCTTCCTCTCTGCCTGGCGTTCCTACTTGTGATTGATCGATCGGTTTTTGTGTTTGTCGTCTCATTATACTCTGTTTCTACTTCGATGCTTCCAGTATGTTTCGCTTCGAACCCCAGAATTCAACGGTAAGCATTCACTTGTCATTTATTATACGTCTGCTTCTTTTTGGCTATAATCTCCCTTAGAGCTCTCTCTATGCTTTGCTTCAATCTCTATCTATTTGGTTGTTAAGAAAATGACAGAAAATTGAAATTTACTTCTTTATTTACGCAATTAGTTCCTTATTTTAATTTCGCATCAAATTGGAGAAATTTAGATGATTTTTTTTTCAGCGACCAGAGGAGGACTAAGAAGTGAGATGGATGATTATATGGGGGTGAGAGAATGGTGCTATTGAACGCTAGTATGTAATGTGAAGTGATATGAGGTATTGAATATGAGCCATGGAGGTGGGGAGAGTGGAAGATTGCATGAAAAAGTAGGGCATGATGGTACGAGAAAATCCCGTGCAAGTGGAGATGAATTTGCTCGAGCGATTGGGAAGATTGCTGTAGCGCAAATGTGTGAGAGTGTGGGGTTTCAGTCCTTTCAGCAGTCTGCTCTTGAGAAGTTAACCGATGTTACTACTTGGTATATATGGAATATAGGAAAGGCTGCACAATTGTATGCTAATTTAGCTGGTAGGATGGAGGGTAATGTTTTTGATGTTATTCAAGGATTGGAAGAGTTGGGTTTGCCAAAGGGGTTTGCTGGTGCTTCAGATGTTGACCATTGTCTTGCAAGTTCGGGAATTGTTAGGGAGATTGTTCAGTATATTGGTGATGCAGATGATATCCCATTTGCTTATTCAATTCCTCCTTTCTCAGTTGCTAGAGAGAGGAAGTTTGCGCCAAGCTTTTCCCAGATTGGCGAGGAGCCTCCTGAGGAGCACATTCCAGCTTGGTTACCTGCATTTCCTGATCCCCATACTTATGCTCATTTGCCAGCAGGGAATGAAGGACGTGCTGATTTAAATGCAGATAAGATTGAGTCTGTAAGGCAGCACCAGAAGATGGATGTGTCTTGCATGAATTTTCCACAGCATGTTAATGGAAATGGTTCTGAAGGACCTTCCTCTGTTACATTTGGTGATGGTAGGGCAACACAAAGGACTGCGAGTAACCCGTTTCTTGCTGCTCCTCTGCATTTTGGAGTGAAGGAAGTGTCCCATGCTGTTCCTCCAGTTAAGCTTTCTGATGAAGCAGCTGTAAGATATCCTCTTGAGCAAAACCATAACTTGGATAACAATATGTCAGTGATGGAGACATTTGCTCCTGCCATTGAAGCAATGAAGAGTAGGTTATGTGATTCTGAGGTGGGACAGAAGAAGGTGCTTTTCAATCAAAGACCTGCTGTGCAGTTTAAGATTGGGATTGGAAAGAATTTCCTGGCTGGAGCTCCTGATTTGAGCCCTCAAAACAAGGGTATTAAGAAGATCAAGATGTGGTTTGGGAAAGATAGTGAGAATGATGATCAGAAAAGGAGAGCTGAGAAAATTCTAAAGCAATCGACGGAAAACCCTGGTGAACTGGCTCAGTTGTAAAGTAGGTTTAATTAGAAATTGTACACTTGTTTAGGAAACTGGCAACAGAAGCAGGTTCCAGATTAGTTAATATCATGGCCATGTGGTTATCAGCGCATGGCTCTAAAAAACAGGAATTACGAACTACAATAGAGAATTGTTCTCACTTTAGCAAGTCTTAGAGGTATGTGAATGCTAATTTATCATCATATGCAATTGTAGCCAATGATTCTTTTTAGTGGAAATACTGTCTCCTGTTTCTGTTCTATACTGGTTTGATACTTAGATTTTGCTATTTATGGTCAGAGCTTAATTTTTTCTCAACATAAGGGCACTATAATTGATCGCAAATAAAACAGATATGTATATTATGGTACATGGTTGAACTAACTGAACTTAGAAGGCGATTTTCCTTTGAAACCCAGCATAGAATGAAATACTTTTTCTTAGTTTCTTGTCCTTTTAGCTACTCAATTCACGTTTGTGGCATAAATTATAAGCGGCGATATATTTCCAATATCAACCTTGTCTTCCTTTCTCTACTATTATTGAGAGTGTTTTATGCACATATTTTGAGAGCATTATCGTAAAGTTACCAGGATGTATTTTAGAATACAAAGTGAACCAACATTCGGGACATCCAAAATCAGGTAGAGATTGGGATGGAAGGTGTATGTAGTCACTATTAATTCTTCTATTTTGAAATGTTACCAGATTGGATGTGTTTTTTGTGGGATCTCAAGTCAATAATTTCAGGCATAATTTGATTTGTAGGTGTCAAGGCCTTTTTTTTTCTTTTCAATAATCTTCACCTTATAATCTGATAATACTCTGTAGCTATCAATGTAAAGAGACAGAAATCATAATTCATCTTGCTATTGCGTCACATACTGAATTAAAACTATTCAGACTTGAAACAACCTAAGGCAAAGTAATGTATAGGCTTCAGTTGCTTATGAGATGCTATGGACAACCTGGAAAGAATGAATCTGTTTCCGCTTGCATTAGCTGCTTTAATCTTATGGTATTATTAGATTGTAGCTGTAAGAAAATAAGAAGAAATAAATATATTGTTGATGCTCAATGGCATGTGGTAACATGCCGTATGCCCTTTTGTTTTCAAAAGTTTGCCATGTGTTCTGTTGAAACCCCAAATACAAGAAAATGCATCTACTAGATGCTGTGGTGCCAGAGACAGATTAGTGAATGAACTCTTCATTGATATTCTTCTTTCCTCAAACCAAGAGCTTGTTCCCTGGCATAAAATTCTTTGGCTCCTATAACACAGAGATTTGGTCATGATAATACGTTTTTTTAGTGTTTTCAGGGGAGTGTTCTGTCTCATAAGGATCATGGAGACAACAAAATCAACAGAACTCTTACTAAGTTTTTGTTTCATAGTGACTGTCTTGGAATGGGTGACTTCCCACTTCTCGTGCATGAACTTTTATTTCCTTTGCTTGATGATGTCTTCCCTCCTCGTGGACTTCTCGATAATGTATTCCTTCTAGCAACCTGGGGTAGGGTCAATCCTTTCTGGCTATGCGATGCAATGTGGGGATTGCATTGAATCCTATATGATCTGTCTTTTGTTTTTTCATTTCATTTTTGGGTAATTTCAAGTCTCTGACAAGTCAAATCCTGCTTGTTCTAGGTGATTCTCAACCTGTGTTTTATTGGTGTGACCTTTTCTCTGTTTCCCTATCGTTGCCTTGTTGTCCGTAATTTGCAAACATGTGTTCAGTTATATTATACACTTTTTTTTTCATTCAAGGAAACCCCACCTCTTGGAAATCACATTTTATGAGCTTTAATGAGCGAGTAAAACTCCAGTTATTTCAGCCTCTTACAAAAAATCTACTCAAACTTGAGACTTGCTATGTAAATCTCAAGTTTTTTACCATCATGCCGTCCCTTGAAGATATCTATCGTATACACACAAAAACATAAACAATATGTTCTCTTGGAATTTAGTTCTTCTGGACAAGATTATCAGATTGGTGTTGTATTCCCCTCGGTGACATGGAGACACTGTCATTTTGACCCAAGTGAACAGAGAGGCCACAGCTGGCTAATATATCAATAGACAAAATGGTAGAAGGTTTCAATGAAATGAATTGGGAGTTTAGCGACGAAATAGCGGGTAAAAATCTTGTGAAAATGCATGGCTTCCCTTTTGCTAGGAAGGCTTCTTCCGTGCATATATCTCATTACTTTTCAAAATGTTTTTTTTTAAAAAAAATACATTGAAATAATATTTTTATATTAGAAAAATAATTTATATCATCAAGAAAATATAAAAACACTAAAAAATAATTAATTTAAAAACCATCTCAGAGGAAATTAGAGCTCATAGAACCTTCTCAAAATGAAAACCCCTTCCATTCTTTTCACAAAATATTAAAGAATGCTGACTTCAAATTTCTCCATAGTAGTGAGACAGTACTCCTCTACAAGGCCATGTCAAATGTCCGGTTCAAAATTCACTAGCTTTTCATGGAACATGTTTTAGTATTTGAATAATAATAATAAAAAAAATTGGTTTTATTCTTGAAGCCTAGATGAAACCCATGCCTCGTTCTTTCTCCAGTGCTCTCTAAAACACTGACCATGTAAACTAAATATTGAGCTTGTGAAACCACACTGAATGTTAGTGGAGACTTGTGTTATCCTGTAACCTGTTCAGGACACACTGATCTAATAACCTTGAGGAAGAAGCCCCAATTTGGACTTCCTTGGGAGATAGCTCGTTGACCAAATGGGTGGTGTTTTACAAAATCCTGCACATTATCAGCTGCTGCCAATTTTTCCAGATAAACTCTTATATCACCTCCAGCACCTGCCAAGAATCAGATTTTGTTCTTAATCATTTTCCTAGTGTTCTGCAACTTACATATATGATAAACTGCACATTTCCATTTTCATAAATGAATTTCTGGCTAAGCTAAAGACATTTATAATTTTGAAGATTAGGCAAATCACAAAGGGCACAAGTAGCATAGTCTAAGTCAGGATATCTGCTGGGTCTTCAGTATGAGTCTCATCCAACATAAATCAGCAGTTGAAGAATAATTGCATGGCACTGTGTCAGAAAGTTTCATACCTAAAGAATTATCATTGCGGTTCTGAAACTGGTACGGATAAGGGAAGATTGCAGTATGTGCCTACAAGTGAATTTTATGTCCAAAACAAGCATTAGATCATCGATCAAAAAACTGTAAGAAGATTAAGATAACCAGAATAAAACAAGATATCATCATTACATATACTTACAGGATTAAGCAATGCTTTGTAAGGAGAATCATCCAATAACATCGTATTTGATTCACTATAATCTCCCTTCTCCCATGGAAGTTCAGAATCATCTTTTTCCCAAATTCTCCTCAGTTCCTTAAAAACCAAGGGTTTATGCCTGTTTTCTAGAGTACAGAACTGTGTTGCTGTGCATTTGGATAGATCCTAATAGAAATGTGAATGAGAATCTTAAGAATCTGTGTATGCATCAACTGTGGGGTAATTTTGAGAGGATATGATAACTAGTTGAGTATAATTTGCTGCTACTCATCCCTTTCCTATGATAGTTTGCAGAATCATACCCACCAAAAGGAAACTAGAAAACATTCAAGTCATCCAATGATAAGAATGTTTCCACTTGTCTATTTAAGAACTACACAATTTCGGCTTTGACAAACTCATATATGCTGGTAAGACTAATTCATGAAAAAGGGAAACTAAAATAATTTAAAAAAAAAAGAGCTTGAAGCAGGGAGGTGAAAAAATTTGCTAGTGTAAGCATCAAACTTCAAGATTTTCCTGCAGACTATAACAGCAAAGCCTGAGCAAGGAAATACAAGACTTAAGAAAGTGCTTACCCAACAAAACAGCAACTTTTTCTGCATATCTCCCATAGCAAACTCGACCACGCTGTCAACATTCTTCCTGCAAAAAAAAAACAAGATGTCTAGTGGTCAACTGTAGCTCACAAAAAATCTCCCAGTGTACTAAGGTAAAAAGATTTTTATATTATGAACAAATTTAAAAACAAAAATGATTCCACAGTAAAAAGAGATTAAATAAGAATAAGTAGGTATAAGAGTACCTAGTTCTTGAGGACCAAATGCCCACTTCAAATCTCTCAAAGCAGAAATTTAGAAAATCAAAGCAAAAGGGTCTTCTAAAAACTGGTACAAGAAAGCAAGCCAATTAGATTTATTTAATTGGAGTGCAAAAGCATAAAAATTAACTGTTATTCAAGTTTCAATCCTCACTTGCTCTTTTTGCAATCTTTATATCTGCTATATGGCCCTTTGGAGGAGATGATACTATATCCACAAGCACCCCATTTATATCAAGAATAAGTAGTTTTTTCCTCACAGGAATGGGTGTTATTTCTAGTAAGCAAGATAAACTCTCAAGGGGTACATTCCGTTTGCCACAAATAGCATGAGAAACAGAACTTGTTTCATTATCCTGACTACTATTTCCCCTCCTGTTTCTTCGTCTTGCTTTTGTATTTTGCAGAGATGGTACTTCTGAAGCCTCATTGGTTGTTTCCAGGCCCTTGTTCACAAGTTCTGTTTCACCTCTATCCGATAAAAAAACTTCTCTGTCTGTTTCATCTGATAAACATACAGTTGACATGCTATTCAAATTATAAGTGCTCAGCACGCCACCTTCCTCCACTTGCTTATGAGCTGGATCACTATCCTGTTGATTATTTCTCCTCTTGTTTCTTCGTCTTGCTTTTCTTTCTTGCAAAGAAGGTACTTCTGGAGCCTCCTTGGTTGTTCCCATGCCCTCGTTCACAAGCTTTGTTTTACCACTATCTAATAACAAAGCAACTTCTCTATTTCTTTCATCTGATAAACATACAGTTGAGACACTATTCAAGTTACAAGTACTCAGCATACCACTTTCCTCAGCCTGCTTATGAGCTGGATCACTATCCTGTTGTTTATTTTTCCTCTTGCTTTTTTTTCTTGCTTTTCTTTTTCGCAAAGAAGGTACTTCTAGAGCCTCCTTGACTGTTTCCATGCCCTCGTTCACATGTTTTGTTTCACCATTATCAGATAAAAAAACTGCTTCTTTGTTGCTTCCATCTGATAAACATACAGTTGAGACATTATTCAAGTTACAAGTGCTCAGCATACCACTTTCCTCAGCCTGCTTATGAGCTGGATCACTATCCTGTTGTTTATTTTTCCTCTTGCTTTTTTTTCTTGCTTTTCTTTTTCGCAAAGAAGGTACTTCTAGAGCCTCCTTGACTGTTTCCATGCCCTCATTCACAAGTTTTGTTTCACCATTATCAGATAAAAAAACTGCTTCTCTGTTGCTTTCATCTGATAAACATGTAGATGAGACATTATTCAAATTACAAGTACTCAGCATACCACTTTCCTCAGCCTGCTTATGAGCCGGGTCAATATCTTGTTGGTTATTTTTCCTCTTGTTTCTTCGTCTTGCTTTTTGTTTTTGCAAAGAAGGTACTTGTGGAGCCTCCTTGGTTGTTCCCATGCCCTCGTTCACAAGTTTTGTTTTACCACTATCTAATAAAAAACTGCTTCTTTGTTGCTTCCATCTGATAAACATACAGTTGAGACATTATTCAAGTTACAAGTGCTCAGCATACCACTTTCCTCAGCCTGCTTATGAGCTGGATCACTATCCTGTTGTTTATTTTTCCTCTTGCTTTTTTTTCTTGCTTTTCTTTTTCGCAAAGAAGGTACTTCTAGAGCCTCCTTGACTGTTTCCATGCCCTCGTTCACAAGTTTTGTTTCACCATTATCAGATAAAAAAACTGCTTCTTTGTTGCTTCCATCTGATAAACATACAGTTGAGACATTATTCAAGTTACAAGTGCTCAGCATACCACTTTCCTCAGCCTGCTTATGAGCTGGATCGCTATCCTGTTGTTTATTTTTCCTCTTGCTTTTTTTTCTTGCTTTTCTTTTTCGCAAAGAAGGTACTTCTAGAGCCTCCTTGACTGTTTCCATGCCCTCGTTCACAAGTTTTGTTTCACCATTATCAGATAAAAAAACTGCTTCTTTGTTGCTTCCATCTGATAAACATACAGTTGAGACATTATTCAAGTTACAAGTACTCAGCATACCACTTTCCTCAGCCTGCTTATGAGCTGGATCACTATCCTGTTGTTTATTTTTCCTCTTGCTTCTTTTTCTTGCTTTTCTTTTTCGCAAAGAAGGTACTTCTAGAGCCTCATTGACTGTTTCCATGCCCTCGTTCACAAGTTTTGTTTCACTATTATCAGATAAAAAAGATGCTTCTCTGTTGCTTTCATCTGATAAATATACAGATGAGAAATTATTCAAATTACAAGTACTTGTTAAGTCACCTCCCTCGGCCCGCTTATGAGCTGGATCACTATCTTGTTGATTATTTCTACTTGTATTTCTTTCTCTCAGTTTTCTTTTTCGTGAAGTGAGTACTTCTGGGGCTTCCATGGTCATATCCATGCCCTTGTTACTACTCTCAAAAATGTATGCTAAAAAGGAGGTTATCTTGTATTTTGCTTTCAGAGATTAGATACAAAATCCTTGGTGTTTTCAAATAGCGATTGTTTTTTCCACTATTTGCCTGAACTCTATTGGCTTCCCTGTACCCTATTTCTCCATGTATCACTTCTCTTTTCAACAGATTCCTGCAAGTGTGGAAATAGGATCTGAAGATGGGTTTAAAGTGAATTAAATAAAAATTCCACTAACACGCAATCATGGAGTAAATTTTTACCAGTCTTTGTATCTGATGTTTTAAGGATTATTTCCTGTTTGTATGCTTTGCAAGTAGGGCGATCTCCTACTTTGTGCATTTAGCTAATGAAGTCTCAATTATCAGATAGATAGATATATATATATATATATTGAGTGACTTGTATTCCTCATCATATGAATTAGAAAGAAAAGCTAGAACATTATACAGAATTCTGGATGACAAATAAATCAAGAAACAAGCTGTTGAATTGGAGTTTCAGCTATCAATCATCCAAAATGTCTTCGATATACCAGCCTAGAAGACATCTCTTCAAGAGGACTTACACTTGTCTAACATCACCTATCATCAATCAAGGAGTGTTTTGCATGAGTCAAACAAGATACTTAAGTGCACTTAAAAATTCTACCATTTGTAGGAATACTGGCTACAAAAAGAGAAAGAGAAAGGCAAAACAACATCCTTCAAATACTCCAGTGAAGTGATCAAGGTTCTATTATTTTCCCTCGAATTATATGAGTGTAGGCTACCTAATAGCTCATCCAGGGATTAAGGCAAGCGCCATTCCAACTGCCTCCTACCCTTCAAACTAATTATCAAACATTGTTTATCAGGATATCTTGTAACTTCCACAAAATCAGCAATACTACTACCATGTTCTGTCATCCAGTTAATCAATTTACCTTCCTTTTTCAAGAAAAATGCACATTAATACACCAAGAACCAATTCTTTTACTTTGAATGCACTAGAACTTTGTATTAAAGACGGTGTAAAAGGAAGACAAGAATTAGATAAATGCACTCACATTATAACAAGCAGAAGGTAAGACACTTGGATAGTGAAAAGTTAAAAGGTAAAATGGATTTGTTTTGTGTAACAAAGGCCCATGCCTCTCCAATAATGTCAAAACTTTATATTCAACTATTCGACGACAGGGAATGTTGTTCTCACAAAAAATAAATAAAAAAAGGAAAAAAACACTCCAATGACGATTGTTCAATTGTTTTAACAAAAATGTCCAATCGACAAGGAAAATGGATTTTCATATTGTTAATCCCAATACAGAAATAAAAAAGAAAATAGAAGACACTTTTCGTTGTGAGTGATGGTAATGTTTTCTAACATGAACCAATATATGAGACCAGGAACTAGATGCATCGGTAAACATTAATACAGCACCATTAGGCCTGAAAACTTAGCTCTGACTTCCACACAAAGCCAAAAAGTTTCAAACTTTTCCTATTCCCACAAGAAGAAACAGCTATTTATAGCCAAAAAAATGATTGTTCCAGATTAAGATTCACATAAATCCCACGAAACAAAAAAAACAAGGCCAGACATAAATCGAGAACAACTGGAGTAACAAGCATATATCATGATGATAAGCATCTTATATATAAAACTAAAGCAACCCACTGTCATAATAAGCAAGAAAAACAATCTGGTAGCTGAAGATACAATACCATTTTATCACCAAAGTAAAATGAATAAATAAATACCTCAACCACGCTAGAGCTTTCAAAGAAATCAATGCAATGAAGCAGGATGTAGAACTCCAATGGTAGGTTTTCTTACAGTGTGAGAAAATAAAGGCAGTGGAGAGTTGGGAGCTTTGCTAAGTTAAGTTTTGAGGGAGGAGGCGATACTCCATGTGGGTATTCACAAGGAGAACAAAAGAAACCCCGATAGAATAGGGGGGAAATAATAATAATAATAATTATTATTATTATTATTATTAAAAAAAAAAAAAAAGACGGAAGGAAGGACGCCAGAGCTGCGGTTTTCTCTGATAACTATAATTTAGTCCCCGATCTATTTATTCAGTAGCTTATTAGACCCCGTAACTTTATACTCTTCCTAATGCTCCCTGTACTTTCTATGGTCTAACATGCTCATCCTCATAATTTCCTTAGAGTAAAATTGAATTTATTATATTATATTTTATTATAGAAATGCTATGGTATTATATTTTAAAGTACATCAATTGGTAAAAAAGTGTATTGTTTATTTTGTTACTACATAAATAAGTAACCTCTACTTTGTTTTTCTTAATTTGAATTTCTTCGTGTTTGAATACATATTGTTCACATGTAATTGTAAAATAAGATTATGGTATAAATGTTCTTATATGTATAGTCTTACTTTTAAGTAAAACTATAATAATAGATATAAATAAATAAAAGACCTATTCATGTTGTAGATAGACGTAGATTCTTATAATTTCTTTGACTTTATATGAGGATTTTTTGTTGTTACATTTTATGATAGTTATTCCTATAGATGCAAATTTATTCAAAGTCCTTCCATATTTGTTTTTTTAAAATAAAATAACATTGTTTTGAAAAATAAATCACAAGATCAACTTGCGGGCTTGATGAAAGGTGAATTAAAGCCTCGAGTGTTATTATATTTTTTATTAATTCAATAAAACAAAAACATATCTCAAAAAACTGAAAATTCGTTTGGTTTGACATCGTATTTCAAAAATAATTAAAAAATTAAAATTCTTTTTTATTTTAAATTAAATTTATGTAGTGTTTATAAATCATTTTCATGTACTAATATCAAAAATAATTTTTAAAAAATAATAATTATATATATTTTTCAATAAAAAATAATTTCAATCACTTAGTCATCCATCCAGAGGGAAAGGGCATGGGAGTAGCACTATATACCTTTCTATAATTCTTAGTTGGACGTGGCCCAGGCCTACGATCAAACCAATTGGTTCTGGTTTAGAAAGCCTTCGGCTTGGCCCGGAAAAGCCTCAAATTAATAACTCTCTTTTTTCGGCACAAAGCCTGCCCCCATTTGCCTAACAAATTAATATTTCCGCACTTCTTTCAAAAGTATTTTTAAAAGAATTTTTATTTTTTGACTTTAAATTAAAAAATAAATGTTTTTAGATCATTTTGATGTGATGATGTCAAAAATTATTTAAAAAAAATAAAAATAAAACACTATTTTGAATAAAAAATATTTTAAAAACATGTAGCTGCTAGGTCATGCACTTCCTTGGCTTGTAAAATTTCTGAAAATGGCTTTTCTTTCCTCAGTTCGTCATGTGCGTTCCACTGCTAGTCCACTTCTAGAGAGCCATGACATATTATCATGACAGCTTGATGCCTTGTGGTCCAAGCCCTTGATGGACCAATGATCTTATGGAACAAATCCAGGTGAGTTTCAAAGGAACGTTCTCTTTTCTCCAAAACCCATAAAGTTTCTTCTTTCTTTCTAGCACCTATTGGGCTACACGCCCATTCTTTTTTTAGGCGTTTTACGTTTACCAAGAGGTGTGCTTTCTTTTCTTTTCTTTTTATAATTATTAATATAATAATTATTAAAAATTTATATGGTTATTAATTTCAAGATCTATAGGATTAGTTGATGTACACATAATCTAGTACAGATTAGTGCTCCAATAGTATGAGTTTGGGACTAAGATATGTGATATCTTTATGGTTTTAGATTCAAACCCTGTGGTTACTAATATGAAAGTTATTGGAAACTTACATGGTCGTTAACTTCTAGACCCATAAGATTTCGGTACAGAGATGCACATTAATAAAATAAAATAAAAATTATCGAGTAGAATTTTGTACTTCCTTAATGATAATGGGCGTGATCAAGTGAATGAGACGATCAAATCTTTGACGAGTGAAACCCTAATCACTTACATGTGGTCATATGTTGAAAGTTAAGCATGTGTGGCGATCACAGGAGGGTCCCTGGGATTGAGTTCACATCATGCATGCTATGATTCCAGTACCAACCAGCTCTCTTTTACGATCTTGTAATCTGCACCCACACGCACATAATATATAATCTAACAGCTACTTGCCACGCAAGTGCAGGCCACATGATTTAGTGATTTTCTATGATGATCCTGATGTAATCTCTGCGGAAGTGCAGGATGGAATGAGTGCAGGCGAGATGGAAGAAGTGGTCCTGCTGGGATTTGTTCTGTGAACGAAGAGAATTCGCTGTTTATTTTCAGGTAGAAAAGTCAAAGAAAGAATAACCCTCTTGTTCCCTTCGTAGATCTTTAAAATTCTCTTCAAACAGCTCGTAAATGTGTTGAAAAGGAAACAAAAACAGATACATCACACGTTCCTCAGTACACTAACATGTAATATGAACTCCCCTGCTGGTTGAAAATTCTAATGGAAACCCATCTTGTGTGGCTCCGGGGAATGAATTGATAGCGTCCTTGTAATAAGAAAAGTCATTTTATCTATAAATACACATATTTCTTTAATTTTATCAAATAGAATGAGAATATGTATAGCCGGGAATGAATCGATAATGTCACTGTAATAAAAACACATCTCGTCTAAAAATTTAAGTTATTACGTGGGTTCGATGAACCAAATCAGGGGAAGCATAAACAAGGATGAGAGGATGAGAATGTGTGAATTAATTATGGGATACAATATTTTGGTGGGAAGTGAACCTAAGCATAAGGTATATGGTTGGGCATTTAAAGTGGGAAGTACTGTGGATGCATGGCAAATACTTTACGCCACGAGTTATTTATTTAAGGTCAGCTGCCAATCGCCATGGCCGGCCACCACCCTCCTACTCCTTTGCTTGAAGATGCCGAAAGTCTTCTGAACAATTAAAGAAGAATACGAAAACTCAGCAATCAAGCAGCTTTTAGGGCATCTCTCCAGGGACCACCTGCGAGACTTGCAATTACATTACTACCCAACCAACCGGTAGTGGGAACTGGAAGAAATAAGGCTTCGGCTTCTGTTTTTACTTCCCTTGTCTTTTGATCTTTTTCAATCGAAAGAAGAGGCAAAAGTTATGAAGGAAAATAAAATATTGACTAGAGCGTGATTGATCTAAACACTCAAAACCCTTATATTTAAAGAATATTTTACACTGTATTTTAAAAATATTTTTAAAAAATATTTTTTTTATTTTAAATTTTAAAAAGTGGTGTTTTTTATATATTTTTATGTGTTGATGTCAAAAATAATTTTTAAAAAAAAAATATCATTTTGATATATTTATGAATGAAAACACTTTCAAGAACAAAGAGAAATGTTTTTTAAAAAGTTGTTTAGCATTGCGTTTCAACAAAAATTTGAAAAAAATGATTTTTTTTATTTTAAATTATAAAATTTGGTGTTTTTAGATCATTTTTATATGATGATGTCAAAAATAATTTATTTAAAAAAAATATCATTTGATGCATTTATAAATAAAAATAACTTTAAGAAACAACCCTAACCACCCTCCCAAAAAGTTTCAATAACGTCATCAATTTGTGAAACAGTTTTCTTTGAGTTTTGTTATATTATTATTTAGAGTTATTCCTATTTTAATTATATATATATATCAAATAGCTCTATAAATTTCATATTATAGTTTTTTTCTAATCGAGATATTTTTTTTAATTATGTATTAGAATGATGATAACAAGTAAAGTACACTAGTTTGGACTCTTACCTCATCATTTCTTGAAAAAATAAATTCAAAAACGGCAACAAATTGTGTAGTCTAATTAAAATTATTTCTATGACTTCTAGGTTGAGACTATTTTTTGGCCTTGTTTTATTTATCATACATTAAATTTTGTTTTTGGTTGGAATCGTGGTATCTGATCTGATGAAAGACAATTAAATTTGAAAGCAAGTTGTTCCTAGCAAAATTTGTACGACTTGAATAAAAACAATAAATGATATGTGGCTTGGCTTTGAATGATGTGTACCTACCCAGGGGTGTCTCAACTGCTAGCTTCTTGGGTTTGTCTTCTAACGGTCATCTATTAGTCAGATTATTTAAAAAAAATTAATTTTAAATTTGATATAATTATTCGAGATATGCGTAAACAATTTGACCCACCCTTATAAATCGGGTGAATGCCACATAAAACTTTAATTAAATCTTATTCATATCATGTTTAAGACTCTGAAGATCATCTTCTCCATGTTTTCATAACCATGACGACATTCTACGTATCAGATAAAACAATCTTCATCTAAACGCACTATCAAAGAAATTGTAACCAGGGCTATTAATTTCGTTCTATTCCGACGGAATGATAAAATATTCGCATTAGACAAAATCGATAATATAGCATTATTTTCGTCTGAGTTTTAATTCCGGTCCGTTACGGCTAAAATTCTAGCCAGAACGTCTCAAAATTGTTCCGGCTCAAAATCATGATATTTTTTTATTTTGGAATATTTTACTATCATAATATTTTGAAATTTTAGAGATGTTTCTAATTTTGAGATTATATTTGTTTGACTTTGTTTTTGTATTGTATAATATCTTGAATTTAAATTATACTTGTTAAATTGATATTTTAATTTTTTCACACACATATATAATTAATTATATATGAACAGTACAATATCGAAACGATACGTCAAAACACTCCATAACAAAAATATTCTATTTTAATAAAAAA
This sequence comes from Salix exigua, assembly GCA_032356905.1. Taxonomy (NCBI): domain Eukaryota; kingdom Viridiplantae; phylum Streptophyta; class Magnoliopsida; order Malpighiales; family Salicaceae; genus Salix; species Salix exigua. Next base: position 6,041,457 of record CM063591.1, read on the forward strand.
ACTGAAATGCCGACCAGAACATTATTAATGAAACATTATTATTATTGATAATTTGAGACTGTTCCTTTTAATCGTAATCAAAGATATTTTAGCACACTTTTTTGGGTTATGATTCTTCAATTTTCTAGTAGAGATGTCAGCCAAGAAGAGTGATAACCTAAAAAAGTCGCCACTTTTCTGCGGTGAGAATCTCGATTGATCTTTTCTATAAGCTGTAATTAGAGGTTGTTCCCTTATTTGACCATGGATGTAACTATTAGACTTTATGGGTCTAGCTGATGATCGATGACGTAAGGGTTTCAGCTCGCATAATTTGACCATTTTACATCCACCAGGAGGAGCTGCCATGCTTGAAGCTCAAACTTCCACCGCCTTTTGTAAAAGCCACATTAAAATATCAAAGTTGTGGTGGAAGCAGCTTCGTGGAAGGTGTCCAAAGTTTGTGAAATGATAACTTATTGATTAGTACAGTTAGCCAGGCTTTTATGAAAAAGAGAATATAAACTCTTTATAACAACTAAGTTCATATAATAAGTGTTTTTGAAACAAAAATTAAAAATATATTTTATTTTTTAAATTAAATTAATTTTATTATAGTATTTTTGGATTATTTTAATGTGTTGATGTTAATTTTAAAAAAAAAAATAGCAGAAAACATTTTAAAAAAATAACTTCAATTACAATCTCCAACAAGCTCGAATTGTTTGTTTGGGAGTGGATTTGAGTTGCTTTTTAAAGTACTTTATTTTCAGAAATATATTAAAATAATATTTTTTTATTATTTTTAAAAAATTATTTTTAACATTAACATGTAAAAATGATCTAAAATACTAAAAATTTTAATTTTAAAAAAATATTTTTAAAATACATGAAAGTCTCCAAAGGTTGTTATCGTCATGAACATCCTTCCCTATCGTACGAATTATATCAAGTCTTCACAATTACCGGTAGTCAATTATCACAAAAGGAATTTTCCATGACGAGTGTTTGGAAACTTCAACCAACAATTTATGATCAGGTGGGAAGGTGGGATTTCAAGATAGGGGAGGCAAAGACAAATCTTCAAAAATATGGGGACTAGATCTGATGTTCGCTCTTTTTCGGGGTCAGAGAAAAGGTCAATTATTGTATAAAAAATAAATAGGTATCATTAATTGTTTATACAAATAATGATAAATTTTACATGTGGATTGAAAATTTGACTCATGTGCTACAAAAAATAATAATTAACCACAGTATATTTTAACTAATACAAAAAAAAAAAACTTGTTGTAACTTGTTCAACCTATCATGTCAAGTGATGAATCAGTCGCCCCATTCAAATAATATTTCGACATCCAAAATTTTCTTATATCTCCATAGGTTTAACCTCTACCAAACCTTATTAGGATTAAATACAAAATAATTAAATGTACAGTTATTAAATTTTAAAAACAAATTTACGAAGTAAAATAAAAAAATAAAAAGATAATGATATATTGTATTGACTCGAGTAAACTCATAAAATTTATGACCCTTGATTAATGGACATGACTATAATGAGCTAAATCAAATGAAAAATTTGTCTATTTTCTTTTTCCTTCCCTTATTTTCTCCCATTTAGGCTTTAATTTGCCTTGGTTTTGATGAAATCTAAGACTACATTAAATAGTTATAAAATAATCAAGGATGCAATTTTAAAAATACCATATTATACTAACCACGATCATGGACACGGTTACAATATGATAACCGAGTCAGCCAACAAATCTTTTTTCTTTTCACATCCTTTATTTTCTTCTTGGTTGGGTTAACATTAATAGGTTGACCTATGAAATTCACAAATCATGCTATGAACACAATCACAATTAGGTAATCCAATTGGGAAATATATCTCATTCTTCTCTTATCCCTTATTTCCTTCCTAATTAGGTTATGATTAACATTGGGTGAGATGAGATCTACGACTAAATTCATAACTAAAATCTTGCACACTACCGACAAATTAATGGATGGTAACTATTCATCTAAAAATATATCATCAATGATTTAAATTATGTAGGTCATTTCATCAATAATAATACAATTGATAGAATTATAGATAAAAAAAAAACATGACAAGCAAAAAAGTTATTAACATCATTCTATCGGTAATCCATCGATAAACATGATATATCACTAAAAGACCATTTATAATTCCATAAGTAATTTATTTTTATATTAATGATAAAATTAACTCATCTGTGATATAAAAAAAATAAACAAATTGACAAAAAAAACACAGAAAAAAACAGATATGGGCCTATCTGAATTATAAAACAACCTAATAAAAGACCAACCATAAAAAATAAAAAAGAAGAATTTAAAAAACTAATAATTCAAGAATTTCATGATTTTAGTAATACTTATTAAACTTTATATATGCAATGCATCCACCAATAGCCATTGGTTTTAATTAGGATTTTCACTTTCAACATTTCTCGTTAAATATTCTCAAGTAGGCTTTTATGTTTTCTCCCTTAAGCCAATTGATAAATAAGAGTTTGGTCAAATCTTTTATATATATATAAATGCTCATGATGGAAAAAATGATTAACTCTTTGCATACGGATGAAATATTAGATATGGAAATCAAACTTCATATTATGATACCAAACTCGTGTAGATCACCGAGAAATGGTAGAGAATATTTCGCATATGATATTGGTATATTAGATTACCAATTCTAAGTTGACTCCTACATTTTAAACATGTTTTTTAAGGTAGATAAGTCATTATACCGGTTTAAATTCATCTTGACCGCTACGAGGTCTATAGAAAAACAAGTGTTTGACATGCTATTGTATAATGACAATCTCTCATCTCACTTGAGTTCTATTTTCTTTTTTTAGATAAACAGCCATTTAGGTTATGGGATGTTGGAAATAGAATTAGTAAAGGAACAAGGTTGACGGTGAAGACTATTACCTAAAGCTTTTTTAATATATGAAGATCATATCTCAAAGTTCTTAAATGAGAAGTCTTTTTTAGACAACATGATATACTCATTCTGGAGTAACAATATGGTATCTATTATCTTTTATCTGATTTTGGACCATCCCTTCTAGTAAAATAGAGTTGTTGTTACACTAGAGATGTGACAAATGATGTTTAAGGAGGTGTTGATGGTTATATAATGATCTATATACTTCAAGGATAAACAAGATTTATATAGCTAACACAACTTTAATGAGAACTTTCATTTATCATGCTAATTGTTAAAGGTCTATTAGAGAGGATGGTGGAGTTGATTCTCCTAGTGTTTTAATATTATCCACCATTAAAGCTTTTATTCAGAGAATGGAAAGGTGTAATAAAAAGGAAACAAATAAGCCTTTTTTTTTTTAGTTTTTATAGACATTGTCACTAAAAAAACTCAAAAAACTTCATTAAATCTAGGCTTTCTTCATAGACAATAACTAGCTAATTGGTGAGCTCTGCCTGCAAAAAAAAACCCATTAATACCAAAATCACATTAGGGTTTTTCAGGTTGATATTAGGTAATAAAAGTGAAAAAGAAGGTGTTAAAGTTACATTATTTTTTATGGAAATTTGAAAATCAATCCAAAAATAACTTGATTTTAAATAAAAAAATACAACACAATTCCAAAAAAAAATACTTAGCATTACAATACACAAATGACTTTTTATGATTAATTCAAAACATTATAATTATGGTCAATTCAAATTTATAAATTAGATATTCTTTAGGATATAATAAGTATAAATACTTATTAGTTGTTAATTATTTATGTGTTTTTTTACAACTTAAAGAGTATTTTTCTTCTTCTTCTCTAAGGTAATAATAAGATTTTTTTTGTTTAAAAAATCGTGCTCGGTTGCTCATAACTATTATAAATACAAAACAATTAACAGGTTATAAAGAGATAAGATAATTTGTACTGCTCATTTAGAAAAAATCTCACTGATTTAATATAAAGTGAATAATATTTATTTATTTTTAAATAATAATATAATTATTGAAATTATAATTGTATAATAATAATATTAATAACTGATATAATTAATTATGAGATAACTAGTTAAATGACTAATTAATAAGATAAGTCATTACAATACAATAAATAAGATATTTAATGGTTTATAATTAGAAGAAAAGAACTACCTTGGCGTAACAGTAAAAAGGCTAAGTACACGCACGTAGAAACAGAGAAAGAGGTGCATTAGAAAACCAGGCGACGACTAAAAAGAGCACATGAACACAATTCTGTCACCAACTTCATATACCCTATAAAACCTCCTCTAAAACTCACTTTCCGCCGCCGCCATCACCAGCACGGCTCTTTCTCTCTGCTTAGGCATTAAAACACGCTCGCAAACTTCTTTACATTCGCATAATTGACAAGTTTCTTTCTTTCCTTCCTTCTATTCGCTTCCTTTAACTACATGAACGTGTAATGGGCAACCTGTGCACTTGTTTCTCGCCCAAAACTCCTGTAAAAACCAAGAAACCCGCCAAAAGTTTACAGGGTAACTCGCAAACAGGACCCAATTCAAGCAACAGGTGGACCCGAATCCGATCAACTAGAAAAGACACCCATGATGCTATGATTCATGAACAGGCTTTAGCTGCAGCAATTCTGTTTCGGCAGCACCAGCAACAAAACGGTTCCGATTCCGGGTCATTTCCTTTTGATCGCTCCGTTTCGTTAAGATACCAAAACGGTTCGGGGTCAAAAAAGACCCAGTTGCCTCGGAGCTCCAGTTCTAGAGCCCGGTCACTTACTGACCCGTTATTGCAGCCTCATCAGCTTGTTAAACGGGTTTGTTCTATCGGGTTTTAATCGGTTTTCATGAATTGTGTTTTTGTTGGATTACATTTGCAGTTATAGGAATGAGAATCTTGTGTTTGTGGGGTGTTTTTGGATTCTTGGAGCTATGGTTTTTTTTTATGATATATACGAGGTTGTCTGGTGCTTCATGATTTTTTTCTCGTGTGGTTTGTTTAGTGGGAACTTGCTAATCATGTTTTAATTTTAATGTTGTAATGTCTAACTACATGTTTGTTATGAAAAAAATAAAAATATTTTTAGGACAATTTGGCTAATGAGTTGATCAATTGTGTGGTTTGTTGTGTTATAATTATTTGTCTATTGTGTTGGGGATGATGGAGATGGTAAATTTACTAGTTGTAGATGCCAAAGCTTAAGCAATTGGTGTCCTGTCCTTTGATATTACTCTTAAATGCCATGGAATCCTTAAACTTACATCATGGAAGCGATTGAAGGAGATTTAGTAAAGAATGGATATCTAAGTTCATTTTTCATTTATCGCTGGCCATTTCACACTGTTAACGAATTAAATTTCAAAGGGGTGGTAGTTGGATGAGACATTCACTTATTTCAAGTTACCCTTTCCTTTACTGTTATTACCCTCGATGGACTCTGAACTTGTTATCTCATATTCCATTTGGGACCCCGTTAAGTGATGGATTTTAAGCTTGTCTATGAATTGATTGATCTTGGGTTATTTTCTTAACTGTACTTTGCATATAATTTCTTTGTTTTTCTATAATTAACGCAATTTATCAGAAAGATGTACATCTTGTCTGTTTTGTTGGAAGAACTAGTATTATTCTTATATTCTCTGAAGTATGGTGAATGAGGATGGGTGCATGTTGGTAAAACTATGAGCAAGATTCGGAATGGCTTAACTTGTAATGTTCCCTATAAACTACAATAATAGAATGTGATCTAGTAAATGATGGCGAGAGTGTATTGAATCAGAAAATAAACTATTTTCCCTTTAAATCGCTGTTAATAATTTATTTTATTTTCCTAACTATTTCTCTTTTGAACAGGATATTAAGCTTGATGATCTTGAGACCAACCACTTTGTTCTTGTCCATGGAGGCGGCTTTGGTGCTTGGTGCTGGTATAAAACTATAGCACTTCTGGAAGAGGACGGTTTCAAAGTTACTGCCATAGACTTAGCTGGCTCTGGGATTGATTCTTTTGATACAAATGGCATCACCAGCCTTTCTCAATATGTGAAGCCACTTACTGATTTTCTTGAAAAACTTGCTGATGGGCAGAAGGTTCTTTCCCGGTTCTTTATCACTTACCTGTTTCGTTTATTATGTGCAACTATTTATGATATGGTCGAGCTTGAGAAATTTACAGTTCAAATTACTGGAAAAATATAAATCCAACCAGCATAAATTGTGTTGTAGCTTCTTTTTTCCCCCCTGTGACTGCTCAATTGGTTTTAGAATCTGGGGCAGTCTTCTCTTGCCTGTTAAATTGGACCTATTTTTGTTTAAAAAGTTATGTATCTACCGCTGACATCAGTATAGAATTTTGCTTTCCTCAGAACCGCTGGTGCCACATGTCTAAGTTTTAGATGAGCAGAATAAACCAGTCGTAATTTTCAAGCAGCTTTCACTTGCTATTAACATATCATTATTGATATTAGTGGTTTCATTTGGAATATCAAGCCATATGGGTTTGGCATTTGTTATTTATAAAAATGGAAAGTGTACGATCAACTCAGGAAACAATTTCGTTCTTTGAATAATAAATAAGGCAAAGATTGCTTTGGACTCACAGTTGCTTTTAGTGTGAATAATTAAATGCCTCTTTCCCTCTCAAGCCTTCAGGGTTAAGCTATTTCTTGCTTGTTCATACGCATAAGCAAGCAAGCGGAACATTTTTTCTTGAGATTCAATACTATAATAATGGATTTTGCAGACAATATTGGTGGGGCATGACTTTGGTGGTGCTTGTATATCATATGCAATGGAGTTGTTTCCTCTTAAAGTTTCAAAGGCCATTTTTGTTGCTGCGGCAATGTTGACTAATGGACAAAGTACTCTTAATATGTTCTCCCAGAAGGTTTGTCTGTTGTTTCATTCCTAGTAATTCCAAGTTGGAATAACTTTTATGTATTTGTAACTTTTAAAAGTGCATTACACAATAAAAAAGTTTAGGAATCCTTCTACATGTGATATGTTCAATTACTTGTACTTTTCACACTATCTGTTCTGAACTGAATTCGTTTTGTTTTTTATTTCTATCCAGCTCCTTCAAAGAAGTGCTTCAGGCTGTATTCAGTGCCAATGTTTTTTTTTTTTTAATTTAGTTTTTTCCTGTTGGTGCAACAATGAGATCATTTTAGCATTATGAACCTTTTTGTCAATCAATCTTTGTACAGAGTGTTAGTGATATTGCTTGGTTTGCAAGTCCATTCTGAAGGCAACTTTTTCCTTATGATAAATATTAAAGGCATTTTACTAGGTGCAACTGCCAATCTCATTTTTCCAGAAATTATTCATTCATGTTATAACTAGAATTTGGTTCATATTTCTTCTTCCTAAACCAGAAAATTTATTGCAGGCTGGTTCAAGTGATTTAATGCAACAGGCACAAATATTTGTGTATGCAAATGGGAATAATCATCCTCCAACTGCTATTAATCTGGACAAGTCACTATTGAGAGATTTGTTGTTCAATCAAAGTCCTAGCAAGGTATGCTTGTGCTTGTAAAATATTAAATTGCTGACTAAAACCCATTCTAAATTGTTATGCTTGCTCAATAAGATCACCTAGTTTCTTCTTTAATGGACTTGAGCATCTTGGTTTGGCTTATTTGACTTTCTACACATTCTCATTTAGGAACACAATGATCGCTCATCAAAGCGAAAGAATTTGGCTTGAAGTTTCTACTTTCAAATACTATCATCTCTGGATGCTCTCCTTTACCATCTTGTTGAGTCTTAACTTGCACTTGATGAGTTTGTATATGTATCTGGAACTTGGATATAGGATCAAATGCAGCTCCAACTTATGTTTGCTTGGGTTACTTAGGAACTAAAAATGATGAAACAAATAAAGGTGGATTTCAAGCAATTGCACCGTTGCACTAGATTCTACTGTAATTGTTTCATCCCCCCTTTGACATTTTTGGTTTGGCAATCAATGTTGTGGGACACCCCATTGATGAAAATGTTCTCTATGCTTTTGGCTGGGCCATGGCTAGCAATATTTTGCAAGCACACTGCTCTTCAGAGATCTTAAAAAGTCTCATTGGAGTGATTGGTTTGGTGTAAAGCTTAAATTTGGAGACACTCTTTTTCTTCAAACTCACACACAGCATCTGCATGTGCATGTGTGGAATCACTTTTCTTCTGCTCACTGCTGCTATTTTTTTTGTACCTCCTGGTTCAGGACGTTGCGTTGGCATCTGTTTCAATGAGGTCAATCCCCTTTGCGCCAGTTTTGGAGAAGCTTAGTCTTTCTGATATCAAGTATGGAACTGTGAGGAGGTTTTATATAGAAACTTCCGAAGATAATGCCATACCTATTACATTACAAGAAAGCATGATAAACTCTAGTCCACCTGAAAAAGTATTTCGTCTAAAAGGTGCTGATCACTCACCTTTTTTCTCAAAACCTCAAGCCCTACACAAGTTACTGGTAGACATATCGAAGATCCCTTCAACTTGAAAGTTTTTGGGTATTATTTAACACTTTCAAAGTCTTCTTCCATGGAGCTTCATTCAAATGGTACGGGATTGCTACTCTCGTCGATCTTCTCTGCCACTCATTAAAGAAAGGATTCTGGGTAGCTATGTACATGCACATAGCATTAGATATTGTCATCTATGCGTAATTCCCACAGAAAGTTTCTACAATCTTGTTTCAGAGCAGCACAATGCATATGTTCATATCCTCCTTGGTCTTTCATACTCATGACGCCCATTTCCTCGTATTCCTTATGTTTTTCTTATCCGATTACGGTTTTTCCCCCCTCCAATAAAAAATTCTTATAGCTTAAAGTCTCGTTACACTTAATGTTTGTGTCATTTTTTTTGTTGGTGGATGGTAGTGGAATGGTTCACCTCTTCTTTTTGGCACAGAAATAAAAAGGTTAGTTCTTGCTCATGAACTCATTTATGTCTAGTTAGCTTTAGTTGCTTTCTTGGAATCAAAAGAGATGGAGATAGCTCAGATAGAAGGGACGAGACAGACAAAGAAGCAGTTGTGTTTAGCAAGAGACAAGATAAAATAAATTGTAGAAAAATCTATATTGTCCTTGATATCTATTATTTTCACGCTTGCAATGTTTGGAATAAAAAATAGAGTTCATAATCTTTTCTTTTTATATACTAAAATGATAATGTTTTGGATTGAGTCTATTTAGATTTACCTGTTAAATTTGTGACTTGGATTATGAACTTGGTTGAGTTTATTTTTTTTATAAATCTATTTTTTTATTTAATTACATTTAAGTGAAGTGTCTTTCTTCAAAACTCATTTTCATCTAAAACACATGTAATAAAAACTTTTTAAACCCAATTAAACACATTTCTACCCTAAAAAAACTTGAATTGGTAAAAAAACTTCAAACCCCTGATTCATTTTCTCCGATAAGGTAAAAGGGAAAGAAAAAAAACATCTAAATAGAACTTTTTTCATCCAAAAAGAACACCTTGGAATCAAAATCAATTGTTTTCAAATCTTATTTTACATAATTGAGATCAACATAATGACAAGTTTTATTTCATCGCGATAAACTCATAGAAAGCAAATCGAGATGAATCATTTAGTATTAATATTTTTTTACTAAATTATATACACACAAAAATCGATTGATAACCAAATTGAAAACAATTGTGTTCCATAAAATATTTTCATGAACTATTGGATAAAAACTGAAAAAAAGAGTTCCACCTAGTTTATTGTAAATAGGAGCTCTGATTAATCATAAGATGGAGTAGGTAAGGGACTAATTTATGTAATAGGAAATATAAAAATTGCACTATATAGTATATGTAAGGTAAGTTGCTTTGTATTTTTTTTAAATGATAAAGTAATCTTTTATGCAAACAAGCTAAAAGTTTGCCTAAGCTATTATATATGTATTATTAAAGGTAAAAGACTATTAAGACATCATGTAATGATTTATGACTAATGCCCCAAAACAAGAACAACAATTTATTTGAGTCAAGCTCTATATACTTTTAATTTCTTGTTATCTTATTTTATACCATCTTTTACTAGTTTATTTAATTTGTTTTAAGGTATGAACATATGGTTTTGGGTTCATTTAGATGAACTTGCAATGGTGGAAACAAGGTTGGTTATGATTCAGGAGAGACGAGAGTTTGACTGTGAAAAAGTATGCAAGTTATGGAAGGTTAATGATGTAGTAATGTTCGGTATAAAGTACTTTAAAAGCAATCTCATCCACACTTAAACAAATGTTTAATAATAAAGCAAAAACAATTTATTTGGATTACTTCATTGTTTCTCGCATTTTTTATATTACTTTCAACACAAGACAATAATTAACATGTGGAAATAATCAAAATTGCTTGACATATAATGTCATACTTTGTATGCTTTATATATTTTGATGATAACAATAAAAGAAAATGGGCTAATAATATGCTTGGATGAGATTAAGCTATAAGCAGGTTTTATTCAAAGAATACATCAACAAGCATAATGGAGTTCAGAAGAAATCACTCAAGAAGTCCAAGATGCAAGCAAGTGAAGACTTAGAATAAGTGTTCATTTTAGTGCTTTGTAAATCTCAATTTCTATCTTGATAGCACAAATTAAAATGAACTCACACACTTCACGAGTGCATGCATTAAAAGGATTTGATGATTAAAGGTTTAAGTCATATTCAATCGGTTCAAGAAATTCAGAAAAGATAATTTGTCAAAATAGATTTCTACATGAACCGGTCGACCAGCTGAGGTATCCGTTGTGAACCGGTCGACCGCTTGGTTTTGTCCGTTGTGAACCGGTCGACCGCTTGATATGGCAGTTGCACTAAAACGACTAGAAACGGCTAGTTTCTTTTAGAAACTTATAAATAGGCCTCTTAATTGCAAAACAAATTAGAGAGAACTTTCATATCTTATATTGAGGCAATTAGAAGTGCATAAACACCTTCATATCATCAATCCTCATAAAAACTCATATTTGTGTTTAAATCTTCATATCCTAACACAAAGAGTATTTCTCATTCTCACTACACTTAAACACCTTCAAATATCCTAAGTGCTATTAAGTGAGAGAAAGAGATCATAGATCTTCATTTGTAATATCCACACTATTAAGAGTGTATTGTTGTTTTACTAAAACAACCATTGTGAAACTCTTGAGAGTTGAGTATAAAACTCTTGGTATTGGTGAGGGAACATCACCAAGGAAAAATCTTGAAGAGGGGACATCTTCAAGTGGAAAAGGAAAATCTTGAAGAGGGCATATCTTCAAGTGGTGTAAAGTCTTGGTGTGGATTCATCAAGCGGGAAAATTGTAATCTTGTTACTTGGTTTAGTAAGAGAGTACAATACTCAAGTACGGGTTGGTACTTGAGTCGTGGACGTAGGCTTGCCGAACCACGTTAAAAACCCGAGTTAGCAATCTCTTTCCCTTATCTCTTTACTTTCAAGTAATTAATTTTAAGATTGCATTATTTATTGTATTTGCATCAATTCCGCCTTTAGGTGCATAGTTGCTTTAATCCGTGAATTTCAACAAATTCATCCTTGGGTTTTTTTTCTTATATTTAATGTAAGAAGAAAAAAAAAAGAAAAAAGAAGAGATTCTTAAGGTTATGTTTTACTAAATGATTTATACTTTAATTCTATTAATATTAAAAATATTTTTAAAAAATGGTATAACAAAGTTTTTATTGGTGTTTTATTTTTAATATTTGTTTCATGCATATTAAAGAAAATGTCTTTAAAACAAAAGGATTTGTAAAACAGATAACGGTAGTGTAATCATGTTAAAATTTATTCAATTTGTAAATAACATCTATATTAACATTTTTACTTTATGCATTCTTTATTTATAGTTTATTCTATGTAATATTTTATTTTTATAATTAATTTAATATTTTTATAAAATATTTATTTGTTCACATGCAACGCATTTGACAAGAATACTGGTAAATATATAAAATAAATGAGGCTTAGTTTTATAAGCTATTTGTTTTTAAAAAGAAAGGTCTATGCTATATACACATTCAAAATAAAGGGACTCGAAATAACTTCTCCAAGTACATCATCAAAATACAACTAATAGACCACAGTAAACAAAGGAAATTACAGACACACCACTGCCTCCAACCAAACAAAGACCCAAGCTAGGGTTTTGGATTTTCACTCTCTCCTTCCCTCCCAGCAACCAAACAAAGGCGTTGCAGAAGAAGAGAAGATAATTCGGTCAACAAGAATGACGACTTTGGTCCCCACCTCTGAGGAGGATCCAGCCCTCTCCGTCGTCCGTTTCACCTCCGAACTCTCCTGGTCCGACGCCGGCCCCGAGGTATCAGTTTTTTTATATAAAAAAAATCTTAAACGTCTCCTAAATTTATAAATCTCACTTTTAATTAAATTTTTCATTGAAATATTCTTGCTGTATATTCCTTTTTGAATTTATTATCATTATTAGTGATTGGAAAAAAATATTAATTTGTATGCTTAATTTTTTTATGTACGGTGGAATTTGGATATTGATGTTATAAACAATGTAATTGTGGAAAATGTTAATTGAAAATTGCCTGTTATGGCCGGATTTGTTGGTATGCTAGGTAGCGGAACAACAAGTGAGTAGGCTGTGTGTGGAAGCGCAAGAATGCATGGTGATGAACAGGTGGTTGGATTTGACTTCTTTAATGTTAACTTCCGCTGATATTGTTTTTTCCAACTCCAAGGTTTCTGAGAAAGGTACTTCACTTTTCACGCATTTCTTGACAAGAAACTAAAGCTTAGCTTTGAATCGTTAAGTGGTTTTGCACAATACATGAATTAGATGCAATAAGATTGCAATTTTTCTTGACACCAGCTTCCATTAATCTCTTAAGGAGTAGAGGAGGGTTTTTGTTAGATTTACTCTGTGTTTGGTTGTATTTTGAAAGTGATTGCTTCTTATACTTGTGATTCATGAATGGATTTGAAGTGTTAACTGCAATTTTACTGATAAATATAGAAAATAAATTTTATTTTTTAATCATATAGCTCTCTTTGCTGCGATAATTCATATGGTTATGCAATTGCAAGCTGCCGTTTTTGGTTGATATTTACTGCTAGTTTTGGCAATTCATCGATTTCTTGTCTAGACAGAGTAGTCTTCTATGCAATCGCCATAATCTGTTGTCCTTCTCTATCGGTCCCTTGATTTTCTTCCATTAAGAGTTGTGATTAAGAATCAGATCAAAGAGCTGAGTTTTTTTTTTCTATTTTAAGAAAATAATAGTACACAGTAAAAAGTAAATAGGCATCTTCTTGAACCATATTTTTCTTGTTTTTACCTTCTCATTATGATATGGTTATTTATACCTGGATTCTTGTACTTCGTGGACTTTTTTTCGTTTCTTTTTTTCATTGGAGAAACATTTTTCTTTAGTGAAGAAATGAGAACATTAACAAAATGGAAACTGAATGTCAAATTTAGACAGCTTGAACCTTTTCAAGCAATAATAACATAGACAGAGATATTATAACTTGCAGTTTTATTCTTACAGATACTCATCATAATTCTTACATAAGCATAATGTGCCATTTTTTCTTCTTCTGCCCTAGATCTTGAATGTACCTTCACTGTCATTTGCAATCTTGTCACAAAGTCTGAAAGTCCAGATGAAGAACTTGAGATGGCAAAACTTATATGCTCGAAAATTATTCAACAGCCAAAGGACAAGCCTGTGCTGCGCCTAAAGATGTAATATAGCACGTTGAGTTTGATTACAAGTTGTAAATTCTTTGAAGTCGCTATCTTACACTTGCCTCCTTTGCCCAGCTTGTTCAATCTGTTCAACCTGCTGGATAATGCGCACTGCCGGTTCTATGTTTACATGAAGGCCCTAGATTTGGCCATGAGTAGTAAACTCACTCAATACGTCATTCCTTCTTGCAAAAAGATTGATAGCTTCTTGAAAGAGTGGAATCTTGAAGTCCAGGATCAGAGAGAGCTTTATCTCAATGTTGCCAATGCACTAAAAGATAGTAAGAAGTATGATAGGAAGATATCTAACAAATGAAAATTAACATACCTTTTTATCTATTTAAGTTTAATAGTGCATTCATGTTGTTTAATTAATTCACAACTGTGAGTTACCCTTATTTTATTGTTTCAGCTCTGAAAAGGAATCTTTCAAATTCTTGACCAAGTATTTAGCAACTTTCTCTGGTGAGGATGCTTATAAAATGGTTGAAGCTAAGGATGAAGCTGCACGTATAATTATTGAATTTGTCAAGGAACCTGACATGTTCCAGGTATTACTTAATCTTGGAGATCTGTTACATTGCTATCTTCCTCTGTGTGTACATGAGAAGCCATTTTGCAGGCTGTCCTGATGCAAAGGAAAAATACATTAACCACTGCCATAAAAAGCCATATTATCTTAATTTTCTGTGAACACTCCCTTTTTTGAGTGCTTCCATAACAGTTATTTCTTTTTGAAGTGCTGGGCCACTTTTGCTTATACAGTGTTGTAATTTCTGCTTTGATGTTCAAATGGTTGGAAATGAAAATATGGTAATGAAGTTCTAATAAAAAGGGACATTGATGCTCTTGAATTAGAATGAAAATGCCGGTCGTACTTCAGATGTCCATATCTTGTTTTTTTTTCCTTTTTACCCCTGGTGGCTAGTTTACTTTTTGAATGAATTTATGGCTTCTACAGCTTATACTCTTAGTGTATTATGTTATGAGCATCAATTTTCTTTTCTTTTTATCCCTAGTAATGACTCGTTGCTTTTGTGTTGATTTAGTTATTCAGTTTGTTTAAGATTCTTCTCTGTCTGTCTTGGCCTAGCTTATGTCTAAATTTCGGATTCCAGATACTTATTTGCTTAGTCATATTGCAGTGTGATCTATTAGATATGCCTGCTGTTGCGCAATTGGAAAAGGATGCTAAATATGCTTTGGCATATCAGCTCCTAAAGATTTTCCTGACCCAGAGGCTGGATGCTTATTTGGAGTTTCAAGCTGCAAATTCTGCTCTACTGAAAAGCTATGGTATTACTATTGGACTTGTGCAATCCAGTCATGGCTGTTAGATGAACTGATATTTCTTCAAAGTTTTTTCTGACAAACATTATCTTCAAAAGTAAATTTATTTTCATTCTTACTTTTTTTTATAGGTCTTGTACATGAAGATTGTATAGCGAAGATGAGGATGATATCATTAGTGGATCTTGCCTCTCATGAATCTGGTCGAATTCCATATACCCTCATCAAAGATACCCTTAGGGTAAAACTGGCTCACCGTTCTGCTTTCACTAAATTCCTGTTTTCTTATTTACTCACGTTGTTTAGGTGTCCTTGCAGATTGATGATGATGAGGTGGAATTATGGGTAGTGAAGGCATTAACCTCTAAGTTAATCGACTGTAAAATGGACCAGATGAATCAAGTCGTGCTTGTGAGGTAGTCTCACACACACATGCATCTCATTTTCCTTGTGATTATAGCAGGACTACAGTGATCACACACATGCTCTCACATGCACAAACATGTCTTCTTGCCCTTATGATTACAGGACTACTACAGTGCTTATAATTTATTGTGTGGTTTGTGAAAGTGAGTTTCCTTTGAATCTAATGTTGATGTGATGTGCAGTTCTTGTACTGAGCGTGTATTTGGGCAACAGCAGTGGCAGGTGCTTAGGACAAAGCTTGGTACATGGAGGGTAAGAATTCTCATAATCAATCTTCTTTAATTCTTGCATTTACTGTCTGGAATATGCCTTCTGCATTGTGTCTCAGGATCAACATTTTCTATCAAATGTTCCAAAGTAAGAGTGTTTTGCTATTCCGCAGCAAAATAAATAAAACTAAGGTCAATGCTGGTTCTGGGAAAGCTACTGAAATTTCGTCAATGAGAAACATTTCCAAGTTTTTTATGCTAGGGTCATTTATCCTTATTGGGCTTTGACACTGAAGATTCATGTTTGCCAGGATAATATTGCAAGTGTCATAAACACCATCCAAGCTAACAAGATCACCGAAGACGGCTCCCAGGCAGTGCAGGGATTGATGATTCGTTAGGGGTCTTTTCCTCTGGCCATTTAGTTAAAAAGGTCAATCCATAGCTGGAGATGGAGCTGAATCTGTTGTGGGTTGGAATAATACAACAGTACTTTTGGTTGTCATTTACTCTAGCTGGAAATTGTTGGTGATGTATCTGGAAAATTTTTGAGAGGGGAGGAAGGTTGTTTAGGCGTTTCAACATTCACCATGCGAAGTGCTTTTATGGTATCATGTAACAAATTCGATATCTTTTTTCTTTATGTGGCAACTTTGGTTTTCACTGCCACGAATGCTTGAGTCATGGCACCTGAATACGTCTGCGTTTCATTTATTTTCCTAACCAATGACTTCTGGTTCCGGTAGCAATATGTTCAATAATTGGCTCCAATCATTTAGCAGCTTAATGGTTGCAATGCATGGCTTGGCTTTTCTAGTGGCTGGTGCACCTGCATTTGAAAGCCTAAATTTATATTTCTCGTGACAAGTCCTTTTCTATCAAGTCGAGAAAAGAAAATCTTCTTTTATTTTTATCAATGGTAATGTAATGCTAATCTCCTATGCTACAACATGGAGAGTCTTTCATTTATAAGACTAGGCTCAATGGTGCACAATCGTGAAGTCTTTCATTTATAACACTGGACTTGATGCTGACAGTATCACAATGCTAGAAGTACCAAAGAAATCAAAACCGAAAGAATAAGGTAAAAGTCTTGATAATTAAATAAATTTTATATGAAAGAAGTAAACATAAAAGGACACTTCAAGGTATGAAACAAAGCTAGAAGTAATGCATGTCTATGGATGGCATTCACTTATTATCGGTTTTTTTGGCAACCTAGATATCAATCCACGAGTGTCATGATAAACATGAACCTTATTAGATTTAAAATACACAAAATAGATGATATTATTTTTTTTCCAGTCCAATGCTTGAATTTGGGACAAGTATTCCTTATATATCCTTTCTTCTAGCATAATAAGTGTCGCATGTGTGCCGTGTCGCGGCGATTACTCTTCCAGAACAGGATTTTATGTGAAAGAGTGCATGTGAAAAGAACAAAGAATTCTTGCCATTTTATCAATGAAACCAAGGGGATGAGAGTTGTCTGCTAATATTATAATTATTATAAAACTTATTGGTTTACGAGAGTTTGAGTGAGAGGACAAGTTGTGAATAGAAATTATATTTTACCCCTAAAACACTTTACCCGGGATAACCTATATTGTTCTGTCCTAATAAACTAAGATCTTGTTATTATCAAAAACACTAAAATAGATCGGTGTTTTATCTGCATATACACTCGTTCACTCACACTCATATTTACTGTGTACTTGGATGTTTTATCCGGTGCTTCGACATGCATTGAATTATAATGACTTGAAGAAAATCACTACTTTATTCACCCTCTCCCCTTATCAAAAACACTAAAGTAGATCGGTGTTTTACTGTATATACAATGTTCACTCACACTCATATTTACTGTGTACTGGATGTTTTATTTGGTGCTTCAACATGCATTGAATTATAATGACTTGAAGAAAATCACTGCTTTATTCGCCCTCTCCCCTTCTATAAATATCAACTGCGAAGACCACACTTTTAACCAAGAAATCAAAGCTCTCTTAACCAAAAAAAGAATCTCACTAGACACCTCTTCGTAGATTATGCAAAGCCTTCATGTTCTCTCGCTACTATACTCTTTCTCACCAGCCATCTCTTGATTCTTGGAAGCTTCAATTTCATGGTTGACTTTCTTTTTCATGGCTGGATACAAGCGAAAGAGGGGTTTTCAAGATACCTCTTGACGAATCCATGTTCCAGGACATGTGTGTTTTTGGATATGGGATTGTGCGGAGATAAGAGTTCTTCATGCTTTTATCTGGCGTGGCTGAAAAGAATTATGCAGGCTTTTCCCTTGAATATTTTCACTGTATTTCTTCAAATGTAGAGGCGAGATATTACCTCGGATTCATCGAAGGAGGCCTTGAAGAATATTGAGAAACAGTTCTAGCTTTCAATAATTGTGATGTCTGTGCGTGCGTGAGGTTTATATCTATGCAATGAAGACGCAGTTTTTTCGTTCATTGATGAAGTATGTCTGGAAATGATGTGGACTACGTGCAGATTCTTGGTGGACGATGTTCCCATCAGAAGGTATCCAAGAAAAAGTGACGCGCCATTTCCCTTGAGGCCAATGTGGGTGTATGGCTCGATCTAGGATGCATCATCGTGGGCCACTGAGGATGGAAAATACAAAGCCGACTATAACTACCAACCCTTCATTGGCGTGTACAAAAATTTCAAAATCGAGTGGGTCTGTCGTCGAAGGACTCTCTGGCGTAAACCGAAGTATTGAAGCATGATCGAGTTGAAATGGGAATGTATTCGGGTTCGGGTTTGAGAATGGCAGATACTAGAGAGTGCCAATCAAGATGGTTGATGGTTGATGGTGGTCGTTGGTCCATTTCCTTTTATATTTATTGTATCCTTGGTTTTTAATTTTTATTTTTTTTAATTTATTCGCTTGGCGCGTGTGCAAAATGATAAGTTTAGTTAAAGAAAAATGTGGACATATTGTAACAGTGTAAATACATTTGTTATTATACATTATATATTATTTTACGTTAATTACAACAGTTCGCTATTACTGTAAAAGCACGTAGTGCACACTGCACACTAGACTTGACTTGACTTCGAAAGGCACCGTCTCTACACAGCTATGACACTCAATTAGTAGTGCTGACACATCACTCAACTCCTCGGCGTGCTTCGATTGCGGTGAAAGTGGGATATTGAATTCAAAATTGGATGGATGATTTATTAATTGATGGCTGATGGATGATTTATTAATTGATGGATGACCGAAGTGGCTGTGTGTACTATGCAGTAGAATACACACCAAATGTGGGCAGAAACAGAGCAAAAACTTTCCGCTCTCCGTGTTTGCCACAACCACACAACCTTCCACAATCCGGTCTCCATGTCTGCCACAACCATAATACCCAAAATCACCATCACGATTGATCCTCTCGAACGCATCATTAGAAGAAGGTAGCCATTCTCCTTGAACGCCCACCCCATGATTGGTAACATCAACGAGAACGTCGAGGACAAGCAAAGAAAGTTTAACTTCATTTGAAGAATAAAAAAACATCCCAAGAAATTAATGATGTTTGTTCTGTAAGGATCAACTAACCAATAATTACTTACATCAATGTAATGTATGGTATGATCTTGCAATTTTGGTTTTTTATTAATACTGGTATTTAGATTAGTTTGCGTGTACCTTCATTAATCCTACATAAACCATGTAAATTTTCAGTGGTTATCATATTAATAATTATATAGTTTAAATGTGAAACTAAAAAAAATAAACTCTTTAATTTTAAACTTTTACCATCGAGATACCTTCTAGATAATTTACCATTTCAGTTTTTTTTAAGAACAGTGTGAAGGGTTTATTTTAATTGAACCAACGAACTCTGAACTTTGAGATAATTAAATTCATTATAATAAATCAATATATATGAATTAGACATTAATTAAGGGGATGGGAGACCATGTCCACATGATATACCACATGTCATGTAGACCACAACCCATCCACCCGAATTGAAAACTCAACGGGCAGATTCTAATCCCACATGGCCATGCTATGCCCATACCGATCAAGCCCTGCGGACCCCATCGCCCACATGGGGATGTTTCCTCATCCTTCCCTCTTAAGGCCCCACGTTCCTGATTCCCCTCCCACAATCCCCCACAACTCATCTTGACCTTTTCATGACCCCGACCCTCTTTTCCTGTTCATATTCTAACTTTTATAATATCCGAGTGGAGAACAAAATCATTAGCGTTTGAAGCATGCGTGGAATATTTTATAGGACATGCATGTGAGAGACCTCTGCCAGTTAAAGTCAAGACTCAAACGTGGACTTCAAAGTTCAACCACTCAGCATTCCTAACAACACTCCGATATTTTTCAGATGAGAAACATTCTCCGGTCACAGCACTGGACTGCACTGTTGGGAACGAAGACATTCTCTTCAAATCACACACCGCTACCTCTCTCTCTCTCGCTTCATGAACAGTTTTCATGACCCCAGCCCTCCTTTTCTGTTCATATTCTAACTTTTGTAATATCTGAGTGGAGAACAAAATCATTAGCGATTGAAGGGTGCATGAAATATTTTATAGGGCATGCATGTGAGAGACCTCCGCCAGTTAAGGTCAAGACTCAAACATGCTTGGAATTCCAAGAACATGAGGATTAGAGGTTCAAAACAGTGTTGCGCTATGCCAGAGGAGCATTTAATGAATATAATTATCAATTGTGTCCTGTACAGAAAACAACATCTCATCCTTTAATCTCATTTATGTTTTTTGTCTTTGGATGTATTTGGCGGCGACGGCAGGCCTTGCCACCTGGATATTGAAGACAACGTGTGCAGCTTGAATGAAATGGACGTTAGCTTCGGAAACCCCAACTCACATCGATTTATGTTTTTTATCTTTGGATGCATTTGACGGCGACAGCGAGCCTTGCCACCTGGATATTGAAGACAACGTGTGCAGCTTGAATGAAATGGACGTTAGCTTCGGGAACCGCAACTCACATCAACTAGACAGAGAACACAGCTCTGTTCAGGACACAAATTGCCATGTAATTAGTTCTTTTATTTTTCCTCCGAATTTCAGTTCCTCATATCTCAGTCTTTCTTCGTTCTTTTTTTTTCACTTTCTTTCTCTCAGTTAAAGTTGGCTCTTACGTTGTTTTCGACCTTTGTTTTACGCATTAACGGTGCGTCATTGTGTTTGTCTCTGTTGCTCTTCAATTTACATGTTTGCTATGATTTCTTAAGTCAATTTCATTCCCCATTGTTTGGTTAAAAAGCTGTTAATTGGGTTCTGATTGTTTGTTGTGCAGTTTTGTTGTGCTTTGTTTTGATTTTTGCTGCCTTCATCGGTTGGCTCATAATCTGCTTTGCTGTAACTGGTAAGATTTTTTTTTCGCTTCTTTATTTGTTTGCGTTTGCATTTTCTTAACTGTGCACTTACTGTAAACACTTGCATGCTTCAACGGTTGACTCTTGGTTTATTTATTTTTTTATATCATCAAAAATTATAATTGATGAAGGCTAGCCATTTAGGGTGTTGTTGCAAAAAAAGGGTCGGTTCAAGTAAAATAGTAACTTAGGAGATGGTGAACAAGGAGTTCACCAAATATCAGCAATTAGAGCATAGATTCATCTCTTGCAAATTCTGTCTGCTGCAATACAATTTACAAATGATAAATAGCTCCTTTGTTGGATTGGTGTTCCATTTGTTGAGTTGTGTTTTTCTTCATTTTATTGTGTTTGATTCCCCCCCTCCCGATAAAATGATATATTTCGATTCTTATTGGTCTTTATATTGTTGCTTTCATTTCCCGACATTCAATTGAAGATTGAATTGATATTTTGTTGTTGGTTCTTTTTTAGGTGTATGTTTAGTTGTTTAATAATGATAAATGACTCATTTGTTGAGTTGCTGTTCCATTTTAGTTTATAGTTGCTGTGTTTTTCTTCATTTCACTGTCTTTGCTTTTTTCACCGATAAAATGATTTATATCTTTTATGATTGGTGTTTACAATTTCTTATTGCAAGTGCTGATTGTATGGGTCATAAGTTGAGTTTCAAAGGAACTTGATTATGCTTATTTCAACATATTTTTTGCCGCGATCGCTGCTTTGGTTTTATATTGCTGCTTTCATTTCCCGGCATTCAATTGAAGATTGAATTGATATTTTGTTGTTGGTTCTTTTTTAGGTTTATGTTTAGTTGTTTAGTAATGATAAATGGCTCATTTGTTGAGTTGCTGTTCCGTTTTAGTTTATAGTTGCTGTGTTTTTCTTCATTTCACTGTCTTTGCTTTTTTCGCCAATAAAATGATTTATTTCTTTGATGATTGGTGTTTGCAATTTCTTATTGCAAGTGCTGATTGTATGGGTCATAAGTTGAGTTTCAAAGGAACTTGAGTATGCTTATTTCAACATATTTTTTGCCGCGATCGCTGCTTTGGTTTTATATTGCTGCTTTCATTTCCCGGCATTCAATTGAAGATTGAATTGATATTTTGTTGTTGGTTCTTTTTTAGGTTTATGTTTAGTTGTTTAGTAATGATAAATGGCTCATTTGTTGAGTTGCTGTTGCATTTTAGTTTATAGTTCTTCGTGTTTTCTTCATTTCACTTGTCTTTGCTTTTTTCGCCAATAAAATGATTTATTTCTTTTATGATTGGTGTTTACAATTTCTTATTGCAAATGCTGATTGTATGGCTCATAAGTTGAGTTTCAAAGGAAATTGGGTATGCTTATTTCAACATATTTTTTGCCGCGATTGCTGCTTTGTTTTTATATTGCTGCTTTCATTTCTCGGCATTCAATTGAAGATTGAATTGATATTTTGTTGTTGGTTCTTTTTTAGGTTTATGTTTAGTTGTTTAGTAATGATAAATGGCTCATTTGTTGAGTTGTTGTTCCGTTTTAGTTTATAGTTGCTGTGTTATTCTTCATTTCACTGTATTTACTTTTTTCGCCAATAAAATGATTTATTTCTTTTATGATTGGTGTTTACAATTTCTTATTGCAAGTGCTGATTGTATGGGTCATAAGTTGAGGTTCAAATGAAATTCAGTATGCTTATTTCAACATATTTTTGCCGCGATCGCTGCTTTGGTTTTATATTTGCTGCTTTCATTTCCAGGCATTCAATTAAAGATTGATTTGATATTTTGTTGTTGGTTCTTTTTTAGGTTTATGTTTAGTTGTTTAGTAATGATAAATGGCTCATTTTTTGAGTTGCTGTTCCATTTTAGTTTATAGTTCGTTGTGTTTTCTTCATTTCACTGTCTTTGCTTTTTTCGCCAATAAAATGATTTATTTCTTTTATGATTGGTGTTTACAATTTCTTATTGCAAGTGCTGATTGTATGCTTTATAAGTTGAGTTTCGAAGGAACTTGAGTATGCTTATTTCAACATATTTTTTGCCGCGATCGCTGCTTTGGTTTTATATTGCTGCTTTCATTCCCCGGCATTCAATTGAAGATTGAATTGATATTTTGTTGTTGGTTCTATAAATGGCTCATTTGTTGAGTTGTTGTTCCATTTTAGTTTATAGTTGCTGTGTTTTCTTCATTTCACTGTCTTTGCTTTTTTCGCCAATAAAATGATTTATTTCTTTTATGATTGGTGTTTACAATTTCTTATTGCAAGTGCTTGATTGTATGGCTCATAAGTTGAGTTTCAAAGGAACTTGAGTATGCTTATTTCAACATATTTTTGCCGCGATCGCTGCTTAGGTTTTATATTGTCGCTTTCATTTCCGGCATTCAATTAAAGATTGAATTGATATTTTGTTGTTGGTTCTTTTTTAGGTTTATGTTTAGTTGTTTGGTAATGATAAATGGCTCATTTGTTGAGTTGCTGTTCCATTTTAGTTTATAGTTGCTGTGTTTTCTTCATTTCACTGTCTTTGCTTTTTTCGCCAATAAAATGATTTATTTCTTTTATGATTGGTGTTTACAATTTCTTATTGCAAGTGCTGATTGTATGGCTCATAAGTTGAGTTTCAAAGGAAATTGGGTATGCTTATTTCAACATATTTTTTGCCGCGATTGCTGCTTTGTTTTTATATTGCTGCTTTCATTTCCCGGCATTCAATTGAAGATTGAATTGATATTTTGTTGTTGGTTCTTTTTTAGGTTTATTTTTAGTTGTTTAATAATGATAAATGGCGCATTTGTTGAGTTGTTGTTCCATTTTATTTTATAGTTGCTGAGTTTTCTTCATTTCATTGTCTTTGCTTGTTTCGCCAATACAATGAGTTATTTCTTATATGATTGGTGTATACAATTTCTTATTGCAAGTGCTGATTTTATGGCTCATAAGTTGACTGTCAAAGGAAAATGGGTATGCTTATTTCAACATATTTATTGCCGCGATAGCTGCTTTGGTTTTATATTGCTGCTTTCATTTCCCGGCATTCAATTGAAGATTGAATTGATATTTTGTTGTTGGTTCTTTTTTAGGTTTATTTTTAGTTGTTTAATAATGATAAATGTCTTATTTGTTGAGTTGCTGTTGCATTTTAATTTATAGTTGCTGCATTTTTCTGTTGCACATTTTCAATTATATTTTTGCAGTGGCACCAAAAAATGGTCTTGCACATATTAAAACAATCTTTTTATGCTGTCACAGCTACTTTGTCAGATACTCAAACCTTTTAACTTATTGGGTTACCACTTTGGGTTCAAATTTGCTGTAATTCCTGCACTGGTATGTACAAAATTTAATTGCATTAAATTTTTTTCCGATTTACTGTCCTTGCTTTGTTATAAGATGTAATTTTCATTACAATTCTTTCAGTTACATTTTGCGCTGACAAGAATGTTGTTAATATGGACTATGTTCTTCAAATTGCTTTACCTTTATTTTATTTGCTTTTACTTACAAATATACTTCTAGCTTTCATTGTTGTTTATATTTTTCCTCTAGCATAATATTATGCGATTGTTGTTTTTATATCTTCACTTTGCATTGTATTACCTCATGCTGCCCTCCAATCAAAAAACTCCTTACAGATTAATACACTCGCTTTTTCAATAATTTACTATTATGTGTTCAGCATTTAAAAAAACTACGTCAAACATTATTTCAATAGTATAACCCAACATCTCCAAAAACAATTAAAACAATATTGACATTCATTTGGGTATATGATTAATAAACTGATCACTTGAGCTTCCATGTTTTCAATTATTTTAAAATCTTTGGTTAATCAAAGTTTTTATGATCGCCATCAAACAATATTTTTTTTTTTTGCGGTTGCTCAACCTCAGGATATGCAATTGTTGTAAAATTCAAGAAACATCAATAAAATTCATATTGAATACAAAAACATTTACGCAACATTAGATGAAAACAAAATAGTGCTAAATAGATATTCACTAAATTTTAAACCCATTTCTTATAGTGTTGTAACCACCAATTACCACATACATTGCTAGAAGAAACAAAATTCAATGCATTAAAATATTACAACTGCTTCCTCCTTATCTTATCAACCACACATCTACAAAATTCCATATCAATCAGTTATCTCCATGCATCAAAATAATATTATCTTCAATTACTTCTACCAGTTTCAACTCAATAATGTATTGATAAAATTATTTTAAAAACAGCTAAAACGATCTCAACAGTGATTTAATTACATGCATCGATTCAATTAACTTATACTAAAAACAAAAAATTACGCTCATCAACTAAAGTTTTAAAGTTTGCTGGTAGAAACTATTTTGAAACAGCTTAAACATATCCCCAAATTTTTTCCAAAACAAAAAAACCTGAATAATTGTTAATAAGTGTTAGCAAATCTTCCTGATATTTTATAAGACAATTTTAAAACAATTAATACACTTTATAATATGCTTCTTGAATGTTTATCAATTAAATAGATCCTCAAATTATTGATGCATGATCTCCAAAATTGCGACCATGTTTATACTTCTGTTTATCAATTTAAATAACTTGTTGTTGCTCATACTCATTGCGCTCATGTTTATGCTTCTTTAGAGAGAAAAATTTCTTCTCCGTTCGATGTTAATTATTCTTGCAATATTTTATCCCTCCAGTCTCGGTACATACACCTATGACTAGCCGTCGACAACGCTTGCAAGGATCACGTTTATTCACTCATGAAGAAGATTGTTCATCTAACACACCAACTGTAGAAAATGATGCTCCTTCGTCGTCATCTGGTGTGTTAGCGCAATCTTCAAGGTATCATGGACATCATGATCCTTTCCTCACCCATAGTCAATGTTTTCCATTATATTCAGGCGAGGCTTCTTCCTCTCAAACATCGATACCCCCCCATAATCAACATGATCAATCCTTAGCTCTTATAACAACCAATCAGTCTTGCGCATCAAATTCAACGTCTTTATTGTTTGCTGAAGACCCTATTCCGTCAGAGTTAGCCTCTTTCAGTCATGATATTAGGTCTTTTCTCAATGACCACCAATCAATCAAGCGAGGCTTCACATCAAAGAAAAAGAAAAAGTTCGTCCAATTTTTATTTTCCTTATTTTTAATTTGTCACAAATTTTTTTCTTATGTATTTATTGCCACATTTCACACTCAATTTTCATGCCCAGGAACTTCATATGAGTACATTGACTTTGGAAACAAAACATTCAATTGTTGTCATTGCTATGCACTTTTTTTGGCTTAATGAGCGTCTTGCGCATTCAAGCCAGTCCAATCCAAAATTTTCTCTTTGTTGTCTTGGTGGAAAAATTAAGCTTCCACGACCACCACCAACACCTCATCCTCTTGATGACTTGCTTAACAGTCTATTTGGCCAGAAATCCAACATGTTCCGCAGAAGTATTCGTGCCTATAACTCTATGTTTGCTTTTACATCCATGGGAGCAAATGTTGATCAATCCGTTAATCGTCAATCTGGCCCGTATATTTTTAAAATTAATGGTCATTGTCATCATCTTATGGGATCTCTATTACCTTCTTATGAGGATGCTCCAAAATTTGCCCAACTTTATATTTATGATGTTGCAAATGAGGTTTCAAATCGAATGTCACAATTTCCACATTCAACCTCTGATTCATCATTGGATGAGACTATTGTTACTGATCTTATTGAAATGCTTGCCTCAACTAATTGTTTGGTTGGCTTATTTCGTCATGCATCCCAAAACTCTCCGAACCTGGCAATCCCGGATATAAATTGCAATTGTTGGGTCAAAGAACATCCGACAAACAAACAATATAATGATCCAACTTCAGATGATATTGGTGGCTTAATTGTTGGAGATATTGGTGATTATCGATCTGAACGAGATATAATTATTGAAAGTACCTCATGCGGTTTGCAAAGAATCTCCAAGTTGCATCCAAAATTTATGGCCTTACAATATTCTCTTCTATTTCCATTTGGTGAAGACGGTTATCGGACAAACATTAATTTTGCAAATCATGACAGCCACATCTCTAGAAAACATCAAAGAGTCCCCATGAGAGCTTTTTACGCTTATTTTATTCATGAGAGAGAATATGGTGAAGACACTCTTATTAAAGGTGGTCGGCTTTACCAACAATTTTTAGTTGATGCTTTCGCCAACATTGAAGAAGACAGGCTTGATTACATCAGAATGAACCAGAATGATCTCCGGTCTGATCTGTATCATAATATTACTGAAGCAATGCTTAAAGGAGATGTTCAAGGATCGTCAACTGGAAAAATTATCCTTCCATCTTCTGTCACTGGAAGCCCACGGTATATGATTAATAATTACCAAGACGCCATGGCAATTTGTAGAGCTTATGGAAATCCTGATCTTTTTATTACATTCATATGCAACACAAATTGGCCAGAGATCCAAAGAGAGCTCAATAAAAGCAGGGCTTACAAGCCTGATATTATTACACGAGTTTTCAGATCAAAACTTCTTGATATGTTGAAGTTCATCAAATCGGCTCCCTTTTGGCAAAACAATTGCTGGTAATGCAATAATCACAATTCATTTCTTTCGTGCTATCATTTTTAAAGAATTTACTAATTCTGTTAAATTTTTTTGTAGATGTTCATGCAATTGAGTTCCAAAAAAGAGGTCTTCCACATACACATATCTTAGTTTGGCTTGCCTTGGAATACAAATTCAGAACTTCTGCTGATATTGACTCAATTGTCTCCGCTGAGATACCAGATAAAAACGTTGATCCTTTATGTCATGAAATTGTCTCCAAATTCATGATACATGGTCCATGCGGTGTTGCAAGACCAAGTGCGCAGTGCATGTCAGGAAATGTTTGTACAAAGTCATTTCCAAAGAAATTCAGAAGCAACACTATTTTGGGCGAGAATGGATTTGTATATTATAAAAGGCGTGAATTTCGTGATAATTTTGTTTTGAAGAATGACATTATGTTATTTAATGACTATGTTGTTCCATACAACAAAGAACTTTTGATGCGTTACAATGCCCATATAAATGTTGAGATATGCTGTCAATCAATGCTCATCAAGTATTTATTCAAATATGTCAACAAAGGCCCTGATAGGTGTCGCGCTGTAATACAAGATGACACCAATGATGAAATACAAGCATATCTTAATTGTCGTTTCATCTGTCCTTATGAAGCTGCTTGGCGTATTTTTCAGTTTCCAATTCATTCAAAAAATCCTCCAGTTGAGAGACTTCAAATTCATTTACCTTTTCAAGCAAAACATTGTTTTCTCAGTAATGAATGCCTTCAATCTGTTCTTAGAAGACCGAGAATCAGGAAAACAATGCTTACGGACTGGTTTGAATGCAACAAACAATTTTCTGGTGCACAGGAGTTATATTACTCAGAATTTCCGAAAAAATATGTTTGGGATTCTGTACAAAAAGAATGGACTGTGAGGTCTAAAGGTCTATGCCTTGGGCTTATAAGCGTATGTGCACCTCGCTGCCGGAGAACTTTATTTCTTAAGGCTGCTTTTAAACCATATTAAAGGATCAACTGGGTTTGCGATTTGAGAAAGGTTCATGGCATTGTTTATCCAACATTTCAACTTGCTTGCAAAGCACATGGACTTTGGGGATGATAAAGAATGGTCTGAAGCTTTCTGTGAGGCAATTGCAACTGCATCATCACCGCAACTTAGACAACTTTTTGTTAGTATCATATTATTTTGTCCGGTTGCTGACCCATTGATTCTATTCAACCAGTTTTGGCACTCCATGCATGATGACATCCTTTGCAAGTTAAGAGCATCTTTTAGAATGCCAAACCTTATTCTGGCTGATGATCAACTCAAAAATTATGTATTATATGAGCTTGAGCAACTTTTCAATGCTTCCGCAACAACACTTCAAGATCATAGTTTGCCAATGCCGGATGGACAACTCCTTCAAGAAATTGCCAACAAGCTTCTAAGAGAAGAGCTTAATTATGATCTGGCTGAACTTAGAAGTCAACATTCCTTTAATTTTGCTTCTCTCAACTATGGGCAAAAGGTTATATATGATTTGATTATTGCATCCATCTTTGATAAAAAACAGGCTTTGGTCTTTGTGCATGGTCATGGGGGAACTGGCAAGACTTTTTTGTGGCACACAATCATAAATCGTATCAGATCTGAGTCCTTAATTGTTCTTGCAGTGGCGTCATCTGGTATTGCATCTCTTCTTCTTCCAAATGGTCGCACAGCTCATTCAAGATTCAAAATTCCACTTTCCATTGATGAATCATCAACATGTGCCATTAAGAAAAACACACATCTTTCGCACCTTCTTCAAAAAACCTCTCTAATAGTTTGGGATGAGGCACCAATGATTAACAGATGTTGTTTCGAAGCTCTAGATCGTTCAATGCGTGATGTTCTTTCAGAGGGTGAAAACTACAACAAAGATCTCCCATTTGGTGGAAAAACCATATTACTTGGTGGTGATTTTCGTCAAATATTGCCAGTTATACCTGATGGAACAAAAGAGCAAATAATTAATGCTTCTTTAACCAGTTCCAGTCTGTGGCCTAAATTCACTGTATTGACTCTTACAGAAAATATGCGTCTCTCAACAGATGGATTAACTTCTGAAGAAAAGGCTGAAATTACTGAGTTTTCTGACTGGATTCTAAATGTTGGTAATGGTGAAATATCTAATTTACCTTCGCTTGATGAATCCGATGCTTCTTTTGTCACCATTCCCTCCGATCTTCTCCTTGAAAACTCATGTGAACCAATATCAACAATTGTTTCAACAATTTATCCAAATATTTGTGACATTCAGGTAGACCCTAGCTATTTTAGAGAAAGAGCTATAGTAACAACAAAAAACACAACAGTTGCTGAAATCAATGATTTTGTGCTTGGCATCGCACCTGGAGAAAAACGTGTGTATCTTAGCGTTGATTCTATTTACACATCTTCAACAGAAAATGATGATGCAAGCTCCTTATATCCCATAGAATACATAAACCAATTGGAATTCAATGGGGTCCCATCTCATCAACTTGCTCTCAAAGTTGGGACACCAGTGATGTTGCTTAGAAATATCAGTCCATCTATGGGACTATGCAATGGGACTAGACTTATCATTACACAGCTTTCGTCCAAAGTCATCCAAGCACAAATCATAACTGGATCTAACATTGGCAATCAGGTGTTCGTACCAAGAATCATCTTCCCAATAAATGAAATCAGATGTCCTTTTACAATTAAAAGGCGTCAATTCCCTTTAAAGCCATGTTACGCCATGACAATAAATAAAAGTCAAGGACAATCTTTGAAAATTGTCGGTGTTTTTCTTAAAGACCAAGTTTTCACCCATGGTCAGCTTTATGTCGCTCTCTCAAGAGTCACTTCCAAAAAAGGTTTAAAGATTATTTCATGTGACAATGAAGGACGTCCTTCTACTTATGCAAAAAATATTGTCTACAAAGACATTATAAGCGCTATTCCTAGAGGTTTTTCTTCTACTTCTTTCAATCTTCGCCATAAAAAATTATTAATCATTATTTACCCATCAATATTTTGTACGTCCCAACTATTACACTTTGCTTCTTGAAATGTTTAATTCTTCATTCAATCTGAAACAAAAAAAAACTCATTATTTTCTCATCAATATTTTGCAGATCAACAGCGTTAATCTTTGGTTTGACACTGCTTCTTTTGTTAGCTTTATATATTCCACTGTTCATCCACCTTATTATTTATTTAGTCAGGTTTTCATCAACCTTATATATACTTCTAACATTTTATGTTTGTTTATCCATTATGGGTTAAATTTATTTTGTCATTTTAATTGTTAATTCTTATATTCTATTGTTTATATCTTTGATCTCAGTGTCATGGCTCTATCAATCCAAAGCATAAAAAAATACAACTTCTACCAATCTTTACGTGGAAGAGTTTGTCGTGTTTGGATCCCAAGGCTCAATGGTCAAAATAGCAGTTTCAATTGCCTTTTCGTTGATGCCACGGTAAGCTTACATCTGACACCCTTTCTTTATCATCTATTTTTCCATGTCTCTTGCATTTTGTTATACCATGCCATAGCCTATTCAAAAATATCCATAAAATTTCAATTCAAAACACAAATTTCTACTTTTAATCAAAAAATATTTATCGTACAAAAAATTATGTGCAGACTTTTAAACCCAAACTAATGCTTTTATACAAATGAATTTCATCAAAACTTATATTCAATATTATAGATTATTTAATTCCTCGAGACACTAACCTTTTATTTATGCTCCACTCATTGTAAAACAAAAATAAATCAGTTAAATTTATTCTTGCAACATTTTATTAACAGCAATTAGTGGTTCCTGACATTATTACAATCCATTTACTATAATTACATATTCCATTTCATTTGACAAACGGAAAAAAATTGAACTTAAAAAAAAGTCCTTAAAATATATCTATTTCCTTTTAAAGACCTTTGTAACGAGCAAAATAACGGTCGTAATAGTTTTGAAGGTCATTAAATAATACCTATCTCCTACTTCAAGTCAAAAACTTAAACATTGAAACAAACTCCTTTAGCATTTTACAACTACAAAAAAAACCCAGTCTTTTGTATGGTTTATACTTTAATTCCTCATGCATGATATCTTCAATTTCATTAATGATAATTTTCATTTTGATACAACAGGGTAATGCAATTCAGGCCTCTGCTAAAGGAAGAAATATACAATCATTTGCTGCTTCAATTATTGAAGGTGGTTACTATCAAATCTGTGGATTCTACACCTTTGAGAACAAATATACAAACTCTGTTGTTGCCCACGAAGCGGTAATTGATCTTAAGTCTGACACCAAAGTTACAAAGATTGATCCTATGACACCCCCAATACCGCGCCATTACTTTACGTTCATCGACTTTGCACATCTATTGACTACAGGAAGACGATCAGGAGTGCTTACAGGTTTTATCACAAGCTTGCGTTCCTCATATGTTTTAATTTCTTTTCACCACTTGCGTTTTTTCTTTGCATTAGATGTACTGAAATTATGGTTGAGTCGATTAAAAGCCATTCAACCGCTTGAACAAATTATGGTTCGGGGTAAAGATATGACTGACAAAAGAGAATTTATCATTGAAAATATAAGGTTTGTTATCTTAATCTCATAGATTTATCGGCTTAATAGCTTATTTTTAACAACTCAAAATTTCATGCAGAGGCGAAGAGCTTAGGGTTACTCTTTGGGGTGATGTTGCAACAACCTTTGATGATTCTGATCTAAACAATCAATCAAGTCCAATTATAATTGTCTTTGCTGCCTTTCGAATTACTGAGTTCAAAGGTTTTTCTTATCAACCATATCTCTTTAATTTTTAATTATTCAATCATTGATTGATCTTCATACCTTTATACATTTTCTGGCTTATTAAACTCAATATGAAGTAACCCCAGTATATACACTCTTCTTTTGGCTCCCAGGGAAACCAAATCTCTCCAGCACTGTTGCTTCCTTATGGTATTTCAACCCAGAAATCCAAGAAATTCTTCCCTATAAACATTAGTAAGCTTTCCATTTCTTTTTTTTTATCTTTATAAAATATTTTTTTTTACCTATTCATAACAAAAATCTTCAATGATAAGCTATAAGGATATTCCCGTTGAGGTGCATCGACTTCCTTCTACAAGGAACACTGAAACCGTTGAACAACAACTTAAGGAGAATAGAAAGACAATCAAAGAGATCCTTTGTATGGATCCATACCAATACAAAGTATGACAACAATTATCTATACTTTTCTCTTCAAAACTAGGCTTCATTTCTTTTCCTGTCAATTATTCATTCATATATGTTTGTTTGGTTATTATTCCAAAAAATGCAGAGCCAAAGATTTACATGCAAGGCCTTAATAGCTGACTATGATCTTCATCGAGGCTGGTGGTATCATAGCTGCCCAATATGCACAAAATCAATATCTGACAAAGGCACAGGTTTTAAATGCATTGAACACAATGAAGTCACACCGATTCCATGGTCAGCAAAAATTCAACATTACTTTTCATGTTGACACCTACATCATACATGTTTTTCACATCATTTACATTGCATCTCAAATTTCATTGTCTCATTTGTTACATTTTCATAGGTTTAGAGTTGATTGTATTGTAACTGACGGCACTGATGTGACAACATTTCTGATGGTCGGGAAAACTCATCGAAAACTTCTTTGGCTCCTCTCGCTCATAGTTATGTCTATGATAAAGGGTTCATTGATTCCATTCCAACTCCTATGATAGACAAATTACAAAAGCCCAAAATTTTTCAGTCGCGATTCGGCACTTTTCGCTCAATTATGAATCGTTGTGATATCATTGTTGCCAATGTTTTCGATGACATTATAGAAGTTGAATCTCCACAACAACATGTTGAACCAGAGCTTCATGATATAAATGTTCCTTTAATGGAACAAGCTTCTGCATCTTCCTCTCCAAAACCACTTTTGTTACACCCAATAACCCCAGCACCTATTCCACCATCTAGAGCTCACATTGCTACTCCTTCACAATCATAAACTAAGAAACATCTGCTATTTGAAGATGACACACCTCTACAAAGGTCACATGTTTCTTTCTCTCTTCATATCTTTTGCCTTTAAATTGCAATAATATCATTTATATATGTTTGCTTTGTCAATACTAAATGTTTTTTTTTTAATTCACAGCTTCACAACAAATATTGTAGCTGAACCTCCAATTGTGATCCCATTACTCGATCCCAGTGCATCAACAATGCCTAAAGAAGATGACCAACCAAATACTTCAGCTGAACATCTAGAAGTGATCCCATTACTCGATCCCAGTGCATCAACAATGCCTAAGGAAGATCACCAACCAAAAAAACGACACTGCCCATCAAAATCACATGATGATTAGGTTAGTTTTAATTTCCTCTTAACGTATTCCATTTCAAAAACTATTTCTTCATCTTCATTGCCTTTTCATCTCACACACAAAAATATTATGCTATATACTTTTTCATGCAACATCGTTTGCAGCTTTTCTAACGGGCACTTCAAATACACAAACCTTGCACTCTTGATTCTTGCATCTATTGTAAATTTGGTGCAAACCAAGATGAAACTTTCTACATAAATAATATCAAGACAAAATATTTAGAATCCTAACATCAAATTCTTATACCTGCAAAATCAGTTTCAGTTATCAATGTTTTTTTTTAATGATAAACATCACAATCAATGTCTATAGCTTTTTCATTGGCAGGATCTTCTAAGGAGCGTCGTCTCAGCTAATTTTGTCATGCCTCCTTGCACATTTCCAGGTCTCCATCCTCTCTTAAAAAACAATGGTGCTTTTTGCTTTGTAATGGCATCCTTTTGTTATGGTGACATAATATGTTCATATTATTATGCTTTCAACTCTTAAACTGGTTAGCTAATCTATTCACTATTTTGGATGTCAAATATGGACAATGTAATAGATTGGCCGATTTAATGATATAACCATTTCATCGCATAACTCCGATTGATGATTGCATTTGTTGCAGTTCAATTGAACTATCAATGCGTGCATTTTGGGATTCTATTATTTCAAATGAAGTGTTATGATACTGCTAAGTGAGTGTTGTGGAGTTTTCAACTGGTTATTTCTGGATCTTCAAATAAGCTATTTAAAGTGTAGTTAATAAGGTTGCTTTTGGAATAGCTTTTTCAAGGGAAGGAAATATCTTCCATATTATTCTCCAAATTCCCTATACATGTTATTAATTGTTTGCTTCCAGATAGGGGTTTAACATATTTCCAGTAGCTCCAAGTGAAATAACTAAAAGTCGATTGTGAATCATTTTGGTAGCTTAGAAGGCTGTATGTGCATTGGGTTTGTGTTTTTTTCGGTAAAGTTGGTGATTGGATTGAGAAGATGCGATGGTCAAGATTATGAAATGGGGTTGCTGGTGGATTCAGCTAATTGTAATCGTTTTTATGATTCGGGAGTATATGTATGACATGGGTTTCTGTCAAATTTTGTAAGGTTCGTGTGGATTTCCCTGGGGAGCTGGTGTTTGGATCGGGATTCTGGAAAAGTGGGGGTTCTGAATTAAGGTTGTTGCGGAGTGCAGATTTTGAAGAAAAGTTTTTGCGAATTTTCTATCAAACAACTGAAAAATTCTTTGTTTACCGCGATAGATAATCAATTTGCTACATCAAAAGTCCGATGCAACGCCGCGGCTACCCAACTCGTGTTTTCTAATTGTTAGTCTCTCTAAGGTTAAGAAAGTTACTTTTTGATAAAAGGTCATTAACTTATTTAGAAACAATATATGTACATGTGCTATACATATATTGTTTATAAATATATGTAGTCCTATTAACCTGAAAAGTTTTTTTTCCAAGTCCCCCTCTCGATTAAATCTAATACACACAAGAGATTATAAATTACAAACATATGTACAAGCTCTTTTTTTCTTTTCTTTTCTTTTCTTTTTTATTGAAAAAAGACAAAATGATTTCTATGTGTGATAATTTCTCGGGCTGGTTATTGAGTGATTCCTCTAGCTAGTTTTATCATTTTAGATTCTTACCTTTATTTATGAAAAATCATGGTCTTATCTTAAAAAATATTATGGAGTTCAAGATTATTGACAAAGTATATCTTAATGCAAAATAAGGGTAGTACAAACAACCTATAGACATGTTTTGATCATTAAAACATGTATGTTTACTATTACCAAACAAGCACTCATATCTTATTTTTTTATTTGATTTTTAGTTTGTTTTCTAATTGATATATTTTAAATATTTTAAAGATATTATTATTATTATTATTATCAATCTATATATTTTTATATATGAATAAATTTTATTTTTAAAAATAAAAATATTAATTTTTAGAAAATAGTTTTAGTGTAAGCAACCTTGCATCGTATTGTTTTTCCTTTTTGTTATATTCATTTCCTTTTGGGCCAAGCATTTTCGGCTGTGATGTCCATGCACAACTCACATCACGGGTGATAAATTAGAGATTCAATAGATTTAATTTACCACTGTAAGGACTCAATTGAACGAGTTTATTTATTGGAGGACTCAAATAAATATCTCAAAATGGTTAATTACCACTTTTGTGGTTACCAAAGAGAAGAGGCACAAAATCGTAAAAATATATCCGAAGCAAACTAAAACCCTAAGAGTATATTTTTTGGTTTTCTGAAACAAAAAACCGCAGACATAAGGAGAGCTGCTGTAATCAGCGGTTGTGCAGAGGAATAAGGAAGATGAGCAACAGGCAAGGTCCACCAAAGCACCAAAACAACTTCGCTTGGAAACCCAACGCCGGCCGCAAAATCAATGAAACGGTAACCATCAATCACAGCAGCTCATCCCATTCAAAAGCATGAAGACATTTTTCTTTTTCCTTGTCTATAAGTTATTAATACTAACTAAACTAACCCAGAAACCATTCCAAAGTAGGAAGTTGGAGGCAGGCTAAAACCCTTGTCAGAGATTACTGGAGTTTGCCTAAGATGTAAAGAACAGATTGATTGGAAACGTCGGTATGGAAAATACAAGCATCTTACTGAGCCTGCTAAATGGTAAAGT
Organism: Salix exigua; assembly: GCA_032356905.1. Classification (NCBI taxonomy): domain Eukaryota; kingdom Viridiplantae; phylum Streptophyta; class Magnoliopsida; order Malpighiales; family Salicaceae; genus Salix; species Salix exigua. The sequence goes on from CM063591.1 coordinate 6,078,117, forward strand.
ATTTCCCCTTGAGAAGATCTTTTTTTTCTTGCAAGAAAAGTGTCTTTTTTTACATTGAAAGCCTAAGTGGTCAACTTGAATAATTTGAGTATGTTATGATTTGAACTGAATTTTGTATTGTATGGTAGTCAAAAGTGCTCAAAACGTGCAGTGCGTCAAGCTTATCATAATTTATGCACTGGTTAGTTATCCTTTCTCTTTCTTTTTGTTTCAGTTATTGAGATTTTCCATTGTTTGAAAGGAAGAATGTTGGTTTTAATTTTAGTTATGGGTTTTTTCTTTTTATATATTAGCTTGTGCAAGGGAGCAAAAGGTGTGTGCAAAGTGTCGTTGCCATGTGGACCGCACAGTTGGAAGGTACGTCTTTTCTTTTTATATGGTTCTCGGTGTATGGGTTCTCATATTTGATTTTGAATGTTGGGTGGGTGTGTTGTTCATTTTATCTGTAGAGACCTTGCCGACATAGAGGCTGAGCAAAAGACACTTGAGGAGGTAGGCTTGTTTGGTTCTGTTGTGCATTTTTTTTTGTGTGTGTTTATGGTTGGTTTTGAAATATAGGATAATGGATTTTTTTTCATTGTTTTTATTTATTGTAGGCACTTAAGAATGCTCGAGAGAGGGACCGGAGGGCTCTCCTACGTGCTGTAAGCTCTTTAGAATAATTCTCCTCAGCTATTAAATCTACTTACAAGTTTTCTTATGTGCTCTTAGAAGTTAAATGTTTTTCTTCATTTTGTAGTTCATTCTCGTTTTCACATTAGCAATTTAAACAAGAATTCAGAACTTCTGAAAGGGTAATATTATCATTGGAAAGCAGCATGCTAGTTACTCTTTTGCAGGGATACTAATTTGTAGATGGTCTTAAAGAATACTACTAACAATGTCACAACTTTTTTCTTTTCTTTTCTTGATAGGAACCACATCACATCTTTAAAATTGGATTAAGTGCTAACCTTTTCTAGGAGATATTTTATACAACGAGAACATGCTTGAATTGCTCTGTTTTTTTATTTTTTGCAATGATGATGTAATACTAGAATAGAATAACCTGTCTTTCTATAGACCTTTTAGCCTGTTCCTCAAAGTTATAGTAGGGTCTTGAAGACTGTAGGATAATGAACATGCAGACTTTGATGTTTTTGTTTTGTTTACTAAATGTGGGTTTAGTATACTTCCTAAGATTTATTCATCAAGCTGTATGTCAGCTTGGCGATGAAGATCCAGAGTCTGTTAGTCATCTAAATTTTTATACAATTGCTTGATTCATGGGTTGGCTTTTATCAACCTGTATTTTGTAAATGTTTTGTTCTAGTTTGATGTTGTAGTCCGTACAAGTACAGGACTTCCCCCCATGTCCAAATCAACTTAGAAGCAGTGAGTCCTTGTGGATCTACCTTCTCGCGGTCCTCATGCCTTGCTAGAAACATTTACCTTCAAGGATGGTATAACTATTTGATGCAAATAAATATCACACTGAGAATTCACTCAAGATGCTAAGCTCACATGCAATTTCAAATCTCTAAATGGGTGGAAAATAAAACTGAAAGGAAATTATAAATTGGTTGGAGTTAGACATGTAAATCTAGCTATAGAATGATTGCTGAAGTCTGTTTTGGAAAATAAATTGTTATTGGCAATCATCGCTGTTATCATCTTGAAGTCATATTAAAGGGAACATGTTGATGTTAAGACTTGATACATAATAACTGGCCATGCTTTTAGGACCCCTCGCCATTATAAGATCTAGGCTTTGTCACAATAGGAAGCTTTTGTAAGCTTCACCTACTCCATCAAAAATGGTGGGCAAAAAAGCGATTATCTGACTGCATAATTCAGCTTGCTGGGAGTTTGCATATGATGTTTGTCTTTTCTTTAAAATTTTCTTAGGAATCCCAGGCTATTTATTGTCCAACTAAGATACCTTTTCAACCAAGTGCCTTAAATGAGCCTGTTTGCATGTATTTCATGATTGAAATATTGTCGATAATGTCTGATTCATCATCTAAATTTCATTTCTTTGTGAATTATGCTGTCAATTTAACAAATTGAAACTACTTTTGTAATAGCTGTAGTTTCTACTCTTGATAGTCAGTTTGGGCCTTGTACACTTGCATTGCATGGGACGAATGGCATCTGTTTTGTCAGATGAACAATGGTAATTTCACCTTTTCCACTGTCAAAATGTGTTGTGATGATCCTTATTTATTGTTTCAGATGAACAAAGGTAAATCAATGGGTTTGACAAAACCCCCAACCAATGAAGGAAATAAGGTTGGAGATTTGTTCCCTTCCTCATCGCTAGAGGATTATGCTGCGAAGGGTAGGGATCACAATCACTGTGTTGATAGTAACAACAATCTTGGTGATGGAAAAGAAGATGATCACGATGAGGAGGGGGAGGAAAATGAATCTGAAAATGGAGAAAATGATGAAGATGATCTGGATGAAGAAGATAATCCTGAACATCAAAATGAAAATGGGGACAAAGTTTGTAATTAAGAGGGTACAACGATTTTTCAAGAGCGGTATTGGATTTCCAACCAACAAAATCAATTGCAAAATAGAGAAATGTTTTGTCGCCTTTGAGTTCTGCTGATGTGGTAAGATATCATATTTGCAAACGCAACAGCTTCCGATTTTTGTTCTGTTTTCTTTTAAAACTCAAATGTAGAAGAAATTCAGTCCATTTTTATCAGTGAATTATCTTGTTAAGAGTATTAATTATGCCAAGAAACGGGGAATGGTCACCCTTGCCACCAAATTTGCTGAAATCTAAAATTATTAAATGACCAAGAGCTTGAATTTCTTATGTTACTAGTTCGATTGTTATGATTCATTTTCTTAGACGATTGCTGCTTCCCCATGATGCTCGTACATTCTCTATCAATTACATCTTTTTATGTTCAAGTAATGCATTGCTCCTTTGTGCGTTCACAGAAGTATTTTGAGTGCGATTTCTGTCTCCAAGGAGTAGGGTAAAAGTATTTCTTCGTTGTTGCATGAGAATGTGCCATTGCAACACGTAAAATACAAAAATGTGGAGTTATTTTTGAATGTTTCTCATAATAGAAATCCATATCCTGTGGTTCGTTGATGCAAGATGTACTTGTGTTAAAGGATGTTTAGAATGATACAATGACTTTTTTTAAGCCTTGTTTGATTCCCTGTACGATAAAGGGAACCATAGTCCAAATTCGGTGTTATGGAAGGCCATTTGTCGAGTTTGGGTAATGGCAACACCATTCTTTTGGAAGGATAAATGGTTAATGGATCATGTTCCTCTAATCTCTCTCGTAAACCCAACACAGAAGGTGGACACGATAGAGTATACAGTGGCGGACATGGTGGATAGTGAGGGAAACTGGAAATGGGAGTTGTTCGCCCATTTACTTCCTATACAGAGCGTGATGATCATTGCTGGTCAATATCCTCCTCTACCGAATAACAGAGCGGACTATATGGTGTGGGATCATTCGTCAAATGGGAGGTTATCAGTGCGTTCAGCTTATACGGTTAAAGAGGTAGGAGGGATTATGGATCGAGACCCTCTGTGGCGGATTATTTGGCAGTGGAAAGGAATGGAGCGGATCAAAGCATTTCTTTGGACAGTAGGCCATAAGGCTATCATGAGTAATGAGGAGAGATGGAAAAGGCATATGTCAGATAATAAATTTTGCGAGTGTTGTGACAATGTTGTAGAAACGATAACTCATGCGCTCTGAGATTGCCTTAAAGCTCGGAAAATTTGGGAGGTGTTTGTAAGGGGCGATGAGAGGGACCAGTTCTTTAGTAAAAATTGGTATGGGTGGTTAGTGTCTAATCTAGCGCCCAGGAAGGAGGGCACCCGATACGGGGATTGGCAGCTAGTTTTCGGGATAACAGTATGGTATATTTGGAAGGAAAGATGCAATATTACAGTTGGGGGCAATCAGGGTAATTGGTTTGGTACGGTTTTGGTTATAAAGCGGATGGTACATGACCATAAGAGGTTCCAACAACATGGGAAGGAGGTATCGGAGGAGGTGGTTCACATAGGTTGGAAGTATCCAATGGAAGATTGGATCAAACTAAATGTGGATGGGTGTAGCAAAGGTAACCCAGGAAGAGCCGAGCCGGAGGTGTATTGAGGGATCATATGGGAACTTGGATCGGGGTTTGCACGAAATCTTGGATTTTGCACGTCGGTTGCGGCAGAGTTATGGGCAATGTATGTGGGATTAAAGTTAGCGTGGGATAATGGGTTTAGGAAGGTAATTCTGGAGTCATATTCCAGGGTTGTAGTTGGTATTATTAATGGAGAGAGTGTGAGAGGGGATAAATATTTTAATTTGATTGGGCAGATTAAGAATATTTTGGGAAGGGATTGGGAGGTGCACATTGTCCATGTTTATAGGGAGGCCAATTGTGTGGCTGACTGGTTAGCAAATTATGGCTTGTATCGAGATTTCTTAAGTAGGGGTGATACTATTCTCGACCCTCCGTGAGGTTTACCCTTTTGTACTTCGACCTTATTGGGACTATTGTTCCTCGTTTAATTTAATAGGACTTATGCCTCGATCTTTTACCAAAAAAAAAGAAAAGGAACCATAGTCCAAAGTGAATTGGTGGAACAAACATTTTTACAATAAAATTGAAAAAAAAACTTGTTTTTTAGACATTGATGTCAAAAATAAATTTTAAAAAATATTATTTTGATGTACTTTTAATTAAAAAGAATTTTGAAAATCAATCCTAATCATGTGAGCAATTTACCAATAAAAAAATTTGAAAATTATTATTTTGATGTGCTATTAATTAAAAAAATAACAATTAAAAAATAAAGATCAAATTTGAGGTAAAAAACTAAATGAGAGGGTGCATAATTTTGGATTGAAAAGAAAAATAAACTCACAAAATACTTTTTTTTTAAATGAAACCACCAAAAGAATGACTATTAAAAAAAACAGGAGTAAGATTTCTTAACACATGATGAAATTTAAAAATAAATGAAAATTTACAAAAGGATCAAGAAAGAAAATTAAAAAAGAAACAAATAAGAGTCAAGGATAAGAACTACAAGTTGAAAGAATAAGAACCGATACTCAAATACGTGTAACCAAAGAGACTACTGTGAATTTTTAAATGGTCAGTGCAAATTTCAAAGGAGCAGAGTGCTATACGGAAAAAAAGCAAATGGAAAGGGCTTGTACACTGGAACATGGCGTTGCTTCATTTGCAAGGAACTATGCTCAGGGTTTTGCTGGGTTTTAACGGCTACTTGTATTAGTTTAACCACTGTCCAAGTTCAAGAAACTTTGCCTCTGACGTAGTTTCCAAGTAAATAATGATAATAATAATAATAATAATAGTGTGTGAGATGAAGAATCTAGGGAAGATAAAACATTAATATAAACTTGACATCAGGATCTGAGCCTGTATTTTGTCAAAGAAGAGAAGAGATTGAACTCAAAATGCAAGCTTCTTGAAGCAATTCTAGGAGGAAGGAGACTCGTCTTCGAAGATGCTGAAAAAAAGCAGCTCAAGATCCCTACGATGTCGTTCTGGAGGCCTTCTTACAATGCTGTGTCCTCTCTTACTCCTTAGCCTCCTCACAATTGTCATCTTGAGCTCTGACGTCTCTTATCTTCACTTCTTCGACGCCAACACTTTACCTCACCTGTTCTTCGACACCAACGCGAATGGTATCTCCCACAGCCCTATCGTTTTGCCTCTTTCACTCCATAGCCAAATCTCCAATTTGCAGACCCAACTGGGAGTTTTGCTCGGGCAGCTTCACAATGAAAGCTCAGGATCAAAAGTAGACAGATTCTCTGATCAGGTTCTGCGCGTAGCCATATCAGTGGACAAGCTTGTTAACAGCCTCTCCAGCATATCCGGCAATGCTCCTGCTAGTGGCAATGGAATGAGCAGGGTGGAAGAAGATTTTAGTGAAGCCGGGGAAAGTGAAGATCAAGAAGAAGCATCTGGTGTGAAGGTATTCAACACAGGCGAGCTTCATCAATATCTCTCTCCAAAACTCAACAGGCCAAGTGGGAAGAAAAATTTTCTTGGGGTGGAGGCAATTAGCCCCTCCGTTGGCTTAACTTGTGCCCATATGGCCACAAATATAAAACGTTTCATGAGCTACAAAATGTATGGTGTTTGCCCAGATGACTGGGACTTGGCTCAAAAGCTTATTACCGGTGGATGCGATCCATTGCCCAGAAGGAGATGCTTGTCAAGAGCATCTCCAGACTACAACAAGCCGTTTCCTGTAAACTCCTCTCTTTGGGGCCAACCTAGTGATGCTAATATCTTGTGGAGTCATTATAAATGCAAAGGCTACTCCTGTCTAGTTTCCAATGAAACAAGAGACAGAAGAGGCTTCTTCAAATGTGCAGACTGTTTCGATCTTTCGAAACGGGGATGGGAGATCCCATCTACTGAGTCTGTCTCAGCTGAGTTCACCATTGATCAAGTCCTAGCATTGAAGCCAGGAGAGATTCGTATTGGACTTGATTTTAGCCCCACAACTGGCACATTTGCTGCACTTATGAAGGAAAGAAATGTTACTATTGCATCAGCAACCTTAAATTTAGGGGCACCTTTTAACGAGGTGATTGCACTGAGAGGCCTCTTACCTCTCTATCTGTCAATTGGATCAAGATTGCCATTCTTTGACAACACACTTGATATAATTCATTCCACTCTCTTCTTGGATGGTTGGATTGGGAAGGAACTTCTCCAATTTGTGTTGTTTGATTGGGACCGTGCTCTTCGACCAAAGGGGCTCCTTTGGGTGGATCGTTTCTTCTGTCCGAAAGAGGCCATGAAGCTGTATTTAGATGAGTTTGCAAGTCTGAGCTACAAGAAACTACTGTGGAAAGTGGTGCCAAAGACAGATAAGGATGGAGATGAGCTTTTCTTTTCTGCTGTTCTGGAAAAGCCTATTCGGCGATGAGATTGTCATGATACATATTGGCCTATCGTGCAAGTAAATGATAATAACCCTGTTGTTTAAATCTCAAATCTTATTATCCATTTATCTTCACTGCACTCTAGAAAATAAGATGATTAAAATCAATATGGATGTTAAGCATTTCCCTCTAACATTAAATGCAAAAACTACACCTTGATTCGTCAGAAATCGAGCACTTCGTTGCAACACAATCCAGCATTGCCTCCTAATTCCACAAGTTGAAAGCTGGCAACAATTGACATGTGCAGGTACATGCGCGGCATGTTAGCTGCTGGAAACAATAACTTCAGTAAAATCTGCAGCATCTTTGGCAAGCTTGCGCATTAAGAAAGTCTGAGGCCTAATACGTACTGATGATATTGCGCGCTATTTTCCCTTCCTGGTTTCTCTCACTGATGAGATTGCAGAAATGACTGCTTGAAACACCCGCACCCCAAATAGTGGCATTGAATTCAATGAGTAATCAAACACTGTTCATTATGGAAGAGATTATGTTCAGACACAACTGCTTCTGCTGAGGTAGTGTTTAAGGTTGTCATGTCATTTGTTATTCAAATACTTTTCATTTTTATATACATCAAAATCAAAATAATATATATATTTTTATTTTTCAAAATTTATTTTTTATATCAACACGTCAAAACCATATAAAATAGGAAAGAAGATTAATTTGAAGCAAAAAAAAATCAAAATTTTTCAAAAGATTTTGTAATGAAAAAACACGCACTTATCTCTGTGGTCTTCCAGATAATAATAGAAAAATATTTCTGCGAGTTCAAAATGGAAAAATCACAATATAATTGCATCTAGCAAATATAATATTTTGCTACAAGGTTACACCTTTGGAGCACCTAATTGAATCGTTTATCCTAACCTTTGCATTCCTACGGAGAGTCAAAACATCCGTGCTTGGAATCTCAGATGGATTAAAAGTTTTCAAAATCTAGCAACTAATCCAGATTCAATAGCCATGAGGTTGGCTCCTCAATAGCATGGTAATGCTAAAGACCAGCAATGCTGTATCAGGGTAACGAATACAAGAAAAACTCTTCTGCATGTGTAAAACAAATCTTCAAAGATAACTTCATGAAGCCAGCTTCAGACCCAAATCTCTACATTGAGCGTTAGCAGGTTCACATCTATTCATCATTTACACACTGCCGCTCTGAATGGAGAAAAGCAAGGTATTCTCAAACTTAGCATATTGGAGACATAGAAATAGATAGCAATTAAAACACACGTGCATAGAAAATCAAATGTAAAAAACAAGCAAACTAGCAAGAACAAATGCAGTCAAGCAGACATGCAATCTGATAGTAGATAGTAGGTCCTAAATTACACCAACTGGACAATTTATCACATCAAAGCCCTCCAAAAGTGCACCATGGTCATCATCTTAATTGAGGTTGCAAAAACAGGACAGACCTGGGTCACATATCAGGGAATTGTGAACAGACTATTCAAGCACCTTGTTGGTAGCTCTCAGCCAAGAAAAACATCAAACCCTCAAAAAGTATCTAAAAATTATGCTAGAAGAATATGTAAATGGTTAGATTTTGGCAACTTCTCCAATAATTATGCTAATATGCACACATTCTTAGCGTCCACTCATATATTTCCCTTACTTTAAGCTATAAAATGGTTGCCATAAATGAACTAAGAACTTTGACTTCAATAAATTGGCAAAAAGAAAAAAATGGGGCAGGTCAAAGGTTAACTATATACAACACTACCCCCTCAAGCCCATAATAAGTGCACTTTACACATCATAGAACATATTTTAATTTATTTTTTAAATTAAAAAATCAATTCAGTCCACATTTAAACATATATATTATAAGTTGAGGTTTAAATGTTTTTTCAAATTTAAAATATGGGACTGAATTTTTTGCCACTGTTCATCTTCTAGGCTTGAATTTCTTATAGAAAACTAATCAAATGAACTTCAACTTGTAAATACTGTTTAGAAATAGAAAGGGATGAAGAAAAGGTAACATCATTTCATGAAGCACTAACACCAGTCACCAGATGTCTTAACTGGTGATCTTAGCTACCAAATTTCAAGAAGCATCTTTTGACCATTTCTGAGGTACAGCAATAGAGCCCCAAATCAGCTTTCAAGCATATCAAATACTGATTGCACCTACTTTTACTTGAATAATTTCAATTATAATATTTCCATACAGCTTATAGACACCCAGTAACCACCTTCTGGTTTCAGAGTCCTCAAATGTACCAGCACTTGAGGAATGCGGGCCACTCCAACACTCAAGTTCAGCATCCAAGAAGTAGATACCCACAGGTACATAATAGATATAGAAGCCATTTGATTCATCCAGTCCATTAAGCTTCCCCCAAGCACAAGTTATACTTTGATGATGGTATGAATGGATATTGCATGTTAATCTCTATTTAGTCAGTATTCAAAATGAGTGACAATACACATTCCAAACAAGTAAGTGCTTAATCAAGTAAGAACACAGCATATGAAGATAAAACTCTATTCATTCTTCTGCTCGAAATATGCCAAATCAAACGGATTCCAAAATGCAATTCACATGACCATAAAAAGAAAAGATCCCCCAGAATGCACATACAAGGTTTAGGCCATTCCAATAGGAGCTAATGGGACAAGGAGGGAATTTAGAGGGTAGATTATGAAATGCAGCCAATGACTTGCGACCCATATTGTTGTTTAAAGCCCCAAAATCAGAAATTAGCAATGTTAAAACTCTCAAATAATAATCTCAGTGTATGGAAAAAAGGTATGCACATAACACCAAAGATGAAAGAGAAGAAGGAATGCATACTCAAATATTCATAGGCCAATATCATTGTGGTTCCCCATGCTGACATGCTGAAAAATCTGGGACCCAACCCTCTATAGAAACCTGTCCAACCATCATCCTTGATCAAGTTTTTAACAACCTCTCTTGCAGAGATTCTTCTTTCAAGTCCCATCACCTAACAATAAAAACAGCAATGTTATCAGAAATGAAGTGTGTGTGTGTGTGTAATAGTAATAAAAAAAAGAGACATAAACCAAACAACATAGAAGCTCCTTTAAATGTTGGTTTGCATGTAAATGCCCATTAAATTCAGAATGCAGGATGGAGCATTTAGAGAAAGCCTTGTGGTTGAAAGCCTAAGCCCAAAAATTTACCATTGCACCAAGAAATGGCCTCTGATCTATTCTTTTCACAATACTTTTTTTCTTTCAGAAAAGACTTCAGCATTTATTTCAAGAGCATTTTATGAGCTATATTTTCCTTTTTCAATGATATTTTTCTATCAAGTTAAGGAAAAGCAAGGATGTAAGCTCCCAAAAATAGGCAAGGGTTATGAATAAGTGTAAACCTGAAGAGCAAGAGCAGAACTGAAAAAATAAATCAACAGTAAGCAGAAATGAAATATATATTAAAGAAAACAAGGAACTGCAACCACATAAAATCGAAGCTTTTTTTAAAGTTGAATCACAAAAAAATCCCCATTAAATTCAGATTGCAGGATGGGGAATTTAGAAAAACCTTACAATTGCAAGTCCAGGCCCAAAACTTTAATAATGCATCAAGCAATGGCCTCCAAATTTTCTTTTTTCCACTATACATTACCAGAAATGATTTGAGCATTATATAATTCTTTTTCAAAGATATTTTTAGCGCCAAGTTAAAATTAATACAAGGTTGTAAATTATACAAAATTAGGCATGGATTATGAAGAAAAATAAATCCAATAGCAAAAAGAGAACTTTTAACAAAATAAAAGTTCTCATCTAGTCCAGATAAAAAATTATTTGCAAGTAGTGGTGCCAAAAGTACTAGGAAATTTGAAGAAAAAAAAATGAGGGCCAGGGAGGTGAGAAAAGACTTCAGATAATTATTCAATTGAGCGAGACATAGAGAAAATGGTAGACATGAAGTTGCATAGCCAACTGCCAAAAAGCCTAGCTGGAAACTGCCAAAAAGCCTAGCTGGAAACTTAAGCTCCATGTCTTTGTATTGACCCAGTATTTGAAGCTAAAACTCACTGCAATGCTTAGGTTTCTCTTCCAATAAGGTTACAGAAGTAATGGTTTACAGGTTGTGTGTGCACTTAAAACATGATGCAAAAGGAGCAAAAAGAAAATAATGAAAGTCAATGGTAAACTGTAAGTAGGTTTAAGGATACCTGTAAACGAGTCTTAATTGTATCTAACGGGGTTGTGATGCAGGAAGCTGTAGCTCCCGCAATAATTCCTCCAGTAGCCTGAACTAGCATTATAGTTGACTCGCTAGGAGCAGCTTCCTCACGATCAGAACCCTGGCCTAAAAGCCTGCCCAAAACAATCAGCAACTTTTTCAGAAAAGGTTGAGAATGCACAAGTTCACAAACAAGATTTTGATTACAGCCACTAGCACTTGTATACTTGTGTGATGCAGCATAGCCACCTGGTGTGCTCCTTCCCAAAATGAGTACCCATAATAGCCAACTCTTCATAACCTCATAGTGCTTCTGTCTGTCTATCACCACTATCAGTATCCTATGTGTCATTTGGTGTCAGATAAGCTTACACTCCAGAAACTTTTCACTGGTGTTAGGACGCCCTCCTCAGGGTAGAGGCCATTGAGGATTGAGGTAACTCAAATATATTATTTAGAAATTCCTTCAGTTCAATCTAGATCCTATATCCCCAAACTAAAATCTGAAGGCACATCAATGCCTCTCCAATGAGAGGACAGAAAAATAAGAAGCCATCTCATGTCTCACCTCCAGATGATGCGTTGGCTCGAACCATAACTTGCCCACCATACAGCACTAGATGGTGAATAAGTCATGACTGACAGACCAAACCCCCTGTAAAATCCTCTGATGCCATCAATCCTTATAATCTTGCGTGCAACATCCAGACCCCCATTATACTTCTCATGGCCAGAGTATCCTTGTACCATCAACTTTTGGCTAATCTGAACAGAATCATAACACAGAAATTCAGCATTTTTGTTACCTTTTTTTCTCTCAAGGGAAAAAGAAAAGAAAGGGGAGGATGGGTTTGTAAGACTTTGCTAAGTATAGTGCAGAGGTTAGATGCAAATCCATATGAAGAAGTGATCATAAATGTTGTGCACCAGAGGTCATCTGACAATACACTAACATTTTGCTTCTTGATTTTAATTAAGGACATAAAATTATGAATTTCATCCTAGTTAAAAATTAAGGTTGCTGTGAAATTCAAACCACAACGAATAGATGAACAAACATCCCTTGGAATCTCCTTTTATTTTCCTCAGTTTTACAATGGCATGATTGCTGTAAAGAACAAGAATCACATACCACATCAATGGGGACAAAGACAGCTTGAGAACAAACAGACGCTGCCATGCCAGCAATACCATTTGCTAAGGCTGCTTGTGTAGGTTCAGAGAAATTAAATGGCTCAACCATCTTGAAAGCAGTCACTTTCGTGGTCTCCAATGCAGTAAGAAAGATAATCCTAGCAGGAACTGCACCAATGATGACTGTACCAAACCCTCTGTAGAGACCAGGAACCCCATCTGTTTTCAGGATGCCTCTAATAACAGAAGATGCACTTTTCTCAGCAGTATCCTTCGTAGCAACCTGAAGTCTAGTTTTTATAACAGACACTGGATATAAACCAACTGTAACCCCAGTAAATATTCCCGCTCCTAAAACATAAAACTTAGTCTTATCGAGCCTGCAAAATAACAGGGAGTGGAAATAAGCCGATTAGGGATGAAAGAGTTACTGTGTAATTTATTTTTATTTGAAAAAAAACTTTTCAAATCTTGTATTTCCCATCATGATAATATTCACTATAATCACAAATACTCCCTAAACCCACTAAAGAAACGAAAAATGAAAATGAAGTCACCTTATAGTTCGTTCCAGAAGAAGAATAAAAAACGAAACCTAGAGCTGGTCTCTCGGTTCCTCATCTCATATTCATGCCCAAAAGGGAATGAATCAAGAGCCTCATGCGAGTCCATTCCAAAGTATCCATTTGCAATATATGTAATATATTGCAAATGGATACTTTGGAATAGACCCGCGCCCGCGCAATATATATATATATATATATATATATATATATATATATATATAGAGAGAGAGAGAGAGAGAGAGAGAGAGAGAGAGAGAGAGAACCATGTACCCATTTTATATATTTACTATTGCCTGAATCAAAATTTCCTTTTTGCCAAGAAATAATGATAAAAAAGAACACAAGAAACCAAACGAAGCCTTCTACAAGTTGAGAAAAAAAGAAAAGGGGAGGATCATTTTCCCGGTAGCAAAACATACAAGAAGAGCAATAATCAATCCATGATAAAAGACGAGATGTGAAAAGGAAGTTACTTGTCCCAGTTGATCTCGGTCTGGCCAAGTGATGATGTTGCCATTTTGGTTTGATGCAATTCTCTCTCTTTCTCTCTCTCTCTAAAACGAAATTAAAAAAAAAAAAAAAACAAGAAGAAAAGGTGGGAAATGAAATCAAGAACGTTATAGCAAAAAGATATTCGATTTTGAAGGGTTCTTTGAATCGATTTGGTAAAACAACAACTCGGAAATTTGAAAGCAAAGAACTGGGGACTTTTCTTTATATATTTGTCTGTTTTTCGCGAATTGAATTGCAGCTACCAAGAACTTGGAGCTCAAAGACAACAGGTCGTTTGTTTTTAATAAAAAAAAGAAAGAACTTTCTCTTTAAAATTTTCAATTGAGCCGACGCGGCTTCATTTTAGACTGAAAATAACATGTTTGTTTTGGACGGTGACCCCTTGAACTGCCTTCTTATTTAACTAGTTTAAAGGCACATACTTTTTTGAGTAGAGTAAATAATTTTTATAATTATATAGATTAAAATATAATATTTTTATATATATATAGTTTGATATAATAAAACAAATCAAAATATCATGTTATAATAACAGTAACATCGAAGTGTTAATTTCTAAAATTATCATCATTTTTATTGTCAAAACAATAACAATTATCAAAATAACTCGAGAGAAAAAAAGTAAGTAAGAACAAAAACTTAAATTATTAATATTAATATTAATATTAATATTCCGTAATAAGCAAAAAAACAAAATTAGATTAATCTAACTTGAAAATATATATAAAAAAAACAATAAAAAACTAAAAGACAGAGCAAATAAAAAAAATATAATAGATGATAAAACAAAAATAAAAATTATTAGCTGAAAAAAATCATTAGGGGCTATAACCATATTTAGCCATTTTAAAAATTTTAAAAACAATGTTGTGGCGGACCGAACCGAACCGGACAGGTCGTACGCGCGCAATTACATCCATGGCCCTCAGTCGAAACTTTTTTTTGTCCTATTATTAGGGTTAAAATCGTTAAAACACTGTTCAAAAAAAATCGATCAAAGAAGAACAAAATCAATAACTTTAACAACAACAAAAAAACCAAATAATGATATATATATATATATATATATATATATATATATAATTTGACGTCAAAATAAATAAATAAAAAAAAACATAAGTGAAAATAAAAATAAAAAAAGCAAACAAAAAACACGAAAAGAAAATTAAAAGCAAAAAATAAATTATAACTCTCGCTTGGCAGGGATCGAACCCTGCCTTACTTGCATAGGCGCGCCTGTTTTCTAGTAAGCCACTGGCCTTTCTTTGTTACTCCCTGTTAAACAATATATAAGTATCATAAAAATAGCGAATCAAACAAACAGCCCACAGTGATCACTGTTCAAAAACAAACAAAAAAAACTTATGAAATCCATAGTGTTTTCACTCACAATGCATAGTGTTTTTCTGATATCTTTAAAATAAAAAAAAACTATATAAAAAAATGAATTTGAGGGCTAATCATGCTACACTTAAGTTAATACAGATATTCCAATTATAAAAAAACAAATATATATATATATATATATATATATATATATATATATATAATTTGAATCTCACTTTCAGTATAATTTTACGTTTCTTGCCTTTTTTTTGTTCTTTTATATTTTTATTTTCATTTATTTTCTGGATTTTTTTCATTTTGTGTGTGTGTAAGTGTGGAAAAAAATATAACCCTGGGGAAAAAAGAAGAAGAAGAAAGTATAACCAGAAAATGAAATTAAAAATCTAGGAAAAAACGAAAAAAAAAGAGGCAAGAAACATAAAGGTGGAACTAGGATTCGAACCTCTTACCTCTTCCATGTGCCAGTCATGTTTTCCAGTAAACTGCTGACATTTCTTTGTTACTTGTTGTGAAACAATATACAAGTATCGTAGAAATAGTGAATCAGACCGTGATCACTATTCAAAAATGAAAAAAAAGCACTATTGATGATCATATGTTATGCACGGGTAGGATCTATATATCAAAAGTTTTTTTGAGGTGTTATAAATTGTTTAACAAGATAAAAAAATGTGTCTTGAAATGATTTACATTTTTTTTATAAACCACGCGGTGTTCCACACGCTAACCTAGACTAATCCATGTTCGCACCGGGTGGGGCCTGAAGAAGTGAAAATGCTCACCAAATGGTCGACTCCATACAAGATGAGAAATTGAACTCTTAACCTCTCTTAAGGGACGAGAGTGTCATCACCACTCACACTAGGACCCTTTCGGGTTTGAAATGATTTACATGAGTATAGTATAACGTAACACTATAAAGAATGATCTTATTTCTATTTATGCTTAAGTTATTTCAATTAAATCATAAGATAAATGATGTAATTAATTGATTGTAGTAATGGTTCTAGATAAAACATTATAACATGTAGCAAAGCATGTTTAAGATAACCAAATATAACATTTTAAGAGTTTGTTTGAGTAATCAATCACAAGACACTAAAAAGATAAAATAATATGATTGTATCAATAAGTAAAACAACATTATGCTTCTGGTGTAAAATTATATCAATTTGACATGAAATATGATTAAAACTGTTTTGGAAGAAAAACAACTACATCAACTAAGTTAAAATAAAATCACATACATCTATCTTATTAATGACAAAAATATTTATATTTATAAATAAAATGATTTTTTATATGATATTATATAAAAATAAGTAAATTATTATTATTATAAAAAAATGTGCTATAAGTTGGAATTAGAGAATGAGTCTTGGCTTTATGTTATGCTATGAAGTTTTTTTTTAATTGTGTTTTTTTAACCATGTATTGCTTTTAAATAAACCTTAAACTATGTTGTGGAACTCGTGGACACACAAGAAAATAATCAAATTTGATGGTTGAAAATAGTTTGAAGGATTACTTTCTTTCTTTTCTTTATAATCTAGTGAACTTTTTTTTTTATCTTTAATTACTGAAAAAAAAACAAATAAATTTTTATACTAAAATTAGTTTTTTTTTAAAATGCAATAGTACTTTATTTTAAAATTTATATTATTTTAAAAGTTTAAAAACCTAAATATTTTTTTTTTGAAATCGATGACATGCCATTTATATTTAATATATTTTTTATTATGTTAGATTTCACCATTAATTAAAAAATTAAAGTAATTGACTTTCAATTACAATGTAATCGCCCATTGTTGTATACAAATTAAAATAATTATCTAACTTTTCACAAACAGTAATGGCAGGGTACAGGTGGGGGATGAGACACGGAAGAGTCAGATATATCCTGTCAGAAAATACTTCAAAAGTTAAGCTAAACTATCAAGACTTGTCACTTAACTAAACGACAGACAAACCAGGGTCTTGCATTGTGCTCACCACGAAATTCAACTAGCCCAAAACTGAAGCCCACCTGTCATTTTCTAACACCATAATGAACCACTGTCATCCATCCCACTATAAAATCAGTCAATTGAACTCGTAAAATCTGTGTCTGAATAGAATTTTTAGACAAATCCAACCCAAAAGAATCAAAATTTAATGTTTTTTAAACAGTGAAAGCAATTTGAGATTGCATTTTCTTCATTAATAAGTGTTGTTAAAGAATTAAAGAGGGCTTAAAGTCTACTTTTTAGACTCTAAACCGAGCCAACTGCATTAACAAGTGCCAGTCAGCGAGTCATCACCGCGTTTTTTACTCTACTTTGTTTTTTTGGTCTTCGAACTAAACAAAGAAACAAGTTATCAAACACACAACATAATCTGCGTGTCAAGAGATGGGCTTTGTTGTCTCTCCCATGATGAGTTTGCTCTCAAAATTCACTGTCTTGCTGCTTTTTGTGCTTTGGTGTGCTAGTTTTACTTCAACAGGTTGGCAAAGTTGTTCGCTCTGTTGTTTTTTTAAGTCTTTCAGAAGCTGGACTCTTTGAGTTTTTGATGGCGTGTAGTTCTTTCAAAAATTCTGTTTCAGAAAATGGATTTGTTGGGGTTTGGTTCATTAATTAGAGTGATATTTGGGAAAGTTTGTTTCTTGAATTTGATGAATGAGGAGATGGGGTGGTTTCATTATGTAAAACATTGAATAATCATGTTGTTTTGGTGTATTTTAGGTGTTTTTGTTATTGGGTTTTGGTTAAACTCCTGAACTTTTTCTATATCTATTCATAGCTTTCTACTGTGGGTTGTGGCTAATGTAAAAACCATTTGGTATCGTGGTTTCATCATTCCAGAATGATTAGTAACTAAGAAAATTCAATTAGAAAGTGAAAAATTGGAGACTTATGGCACAGTTTGTTTTTGGGCTTGGAACTAAGTTTGCGTGCTTTTTAAGAATGCATTTCGATTGATCGATGTTTTTTTTTAATATTTTCCAATCACACGCTAGTAGTATTGCGATAAGTTATGCATGCGCACATGAATTTTTCTCCCCTGCTATTTTTTGTTTTAAGTTTTCGGTTAGATTTAGTGCGATTGCCATTTTAATTGTTGGACAATACGTTAGTCCTTCTACGTATCAGTTTAAACTTCTAATTTTTTAATTCTACCTTTTAGATCGTTGTCTTTCTAATGCAAGTTGCTGTATATTAATTTTGCAGAAGCCTACGATCCTCTTGACCCTACTGGGAATATTACAATCAAATGGGACATCATAAGCTGGACTGCTGATGGCTATGTCGTAAGTACTAATCAATGTACAGTCAGCTTACATAATCAACTAATGATAGGAAGCTTATATTTTGAACATGAAATGCATCGCTGACTATTTTGATTCTCCCAGCAGAAAAATGTACAGTAAATTTCTTTTTTCTGTTTGATATGCTTTATGTTTCGTTCCTTGCCATAGATTGATGACAGTGTTTTGCTTTAGATTATTGGCTATGCTTAGTCGCTGATGTATTTTTTCATTTTTGTCTTGGAGTAGTTGTTTCTTGGAAGTTCTTGAAGCACTTGGTTATATTGAGCAATACAATCAATCCTCCACCTGCTCTGTATTCAATTTGCATTTCACTTGAGTTCATATGAGTTCCTTGAGCTTATCAACTTTTAGAGTTGTTACAAGCTCTAGTATAGTTCATGTAGGGTGCATGATTGAAGTTCTCGATATAAGATCTTTAGACAAGTTTTTCCACACTTTATTGAATTGGATTATGAGGTACATATACAGAGTTTTTTGTTCCAGTTTTGGAAACAAATAAATACAGAGGAATATGAACGTTACAACAAATACTAACGTTACAATGTATGAACTTGAATGCCAGAATATTTTGGCACGATTTCAGCCTTATTGTGCTCTTTGTTGACTGGAAGAATCTGTTGAGATATCCTTATTATCTTCTTGCCTTTTACGCCCCCGCAAGATTGGGCTTCCATCGGCAAGACCAATCTTGGTACGCAAGATCTCGGTGCGTTGCCGGGACAGTGGTTTGGTTAGGAGATCAGCGAGCTGATCCTGGGTGTGAACATGCAGCACCTGAAGTGTTCCCTTTTTTACCAAGTCACGCACGAAATGAAGGTCAATTTGAATGTGTTTCATGCGCGAGTGATGAACCGGATTGAGGCTAAGATGTGTAGCCCCGAGATTGTCACACAGCAGTTGTGGGAGTGTGGGAACTGAAAAGGCTAGTTCTTTGAGGAGGGTGGTCAACCACATAGTTTCGGACGCAGCATTGGCTAAGGCCCGATACTCAGCTTCCGTGGAGGAGCGCGCAACTGCTCTTTGCTTTTTGGAGCTCCAAGATATGGGGTTAGACCCAAGGAAGCTGATGTAGGCGGAGGTGGATGTGCGATCATCAACATTGCCTGCCCAGTCAGCATCCGTGTATGTCCGCAGAATTGGAGAGCTTGACCTGCACACATGAAGACCATAAAAAATAGTTTGTTTAAGGTAGCGGAGTAACCGTTTTGTAGCGGTCCAGTGAGTTGTGGTTGGCTTATGCATGAACTGAGCCAATTTGTTGACAGCAAAGGAGATGTCTGGACGCGTTAGAGATAGGTATTGGAGGCTGCCAATGATGCGTCGAAACTCAGTGCTATCTACTGCAGAGGTACCATCAACCAACTGAAGAGATTGAGAGGTGGACAGTGGGGTAGAAATGTCCTTAGCCTCACTCATGTTCGCAGAGGTTAAAAGGTCTCGGATATATTTGTGCTGAGAAAGAAGAATGCCAAGTCGTGTGGGAATTACTTCAATACCGAGAAAGAAATGAAGAGGGCCCATATCTTTGATAGAGAACTGATCTCCCAATTTCTTGATAATAGCAGCCACGAAGTGCTGGTTATTACCTGTCAACACAAGATCATCAACGTAGACTAAACAATAACACAGGTTAGAATCATGATTATAAATAAACAATGAGGATCGACCATCGAGTTGTGAAAGCCAAGGTGAAGAATGGCATTCTTGAGGGTTGTATACCAGGCTCGTGGAGCCTGTTTAAGGCCATAGATGGCCTTTCTTAATCGGCAAATGTGATGGGGTTTTGACAAATCTTTGAACCCAGGGGGCTGGTTCATAAACACAGTCTCAGTTAATTGGCCATTGAGGAAGGCATTATTAACATCTAATTGACGTAAATTCCACCCACTCATAACAGCAATTGACAACACGGTTCTAATGGTGGCTGGCTTAATTACAGGGCTAAAGGTTTCTACGTAGTCAATGCCCGGTCTTTGATTGTAGCCTTTAGCCACTAACCGAGCCTTAAATTTGTCTATTGACCCATCTGCAAGTCGTTTCACCCTAAAGACCCACTTGCAACCCACGGGTTGACGAGTGGTGAGGAGGAACAAGGTCCCAATCTGCAGTGTTTTAGTAGAGTTGTGATTTACGAGGACATGGCTGCTCTCCAGTGTGGTTGAGAAATTGCTTGACTCACACTTGTTGGCTCAATGGTTGAAGGTAAAGGATGTTTGGAGACGGTATGGATTTGTTTTGGTCGAAATATATTGTTCATTGATCTGGTGGTCATCTTTGTGGAGTGCAGGAGTTAGGGATTTGTTGAGATAGATGGTTTTCGGAATTGGGATTTGGGGAATCTAAACCTAGTTGGGTGGTCGGAGAAGGAATTGAAGAGGGTGGTGAGGAAGATTGTTCAGTTGCAACCCTAATTTCTAGAGGGGAGTTAGAATTAGGAAAATGATGATCCATGGGAGACAGAGAATTACAAGAATTATGAGATAAAGAGCATGATAAATCAATGTTACCTGAGGGAGCGATAGCTGACAGCAGCAGGACTGGCACCGGGTGATGAGGATCGTCGTTGTAACGGCACTCAGTGATGGTGGCACAGGAATCGGTTGGACATCGTGAAGAGGAGATGAAGTGGATTCTGGTGAAGGCTTAGATTGTGAATTGACAGAGGAGACAAGGTGCGGACGACCTGTCGCCGATTGTGTCTCATCAAAAATCACGTGGCGCGAGATAATGATTTTATGAGTTTCGGGATCAAGACATTGATAGGCATTTTGAGTGGAAGAGTAGCCGAGAAATAGACAAGCTTTGGACTTAGGCTGCATTTTATTTTTATTGTAGGGCCGAGTGAGAGGATAACAAATACAACCAAATTTTTTTAATTTTAAATAGTTTGGTTGTTGACCGAAGAGAAATTCAAAGGGTGATTTTCCCTTAAGAAGTGGTGTGGGTTGCCTATTGATGAGATAAGAGGCTGTTTGAAAAGCATAGGGCCAATATTTATAATCAAGCTTTGCATCATGAAGGAGTGTAAGACCGGTTTCAACAAGATGGCGATGTCTACGTTCAGAAACTCCATTTTGTTGTGGCGTATGAGGAGCCGTAGTATAGTGAGTGATACCATGTAGAGCAAGAAAAGATTTTAAGGCTATGTATTCACCACCATTGTCAGAATAAAGAGTTTTGATTGTTTTTTGAAAACGATTTTCAACAAATTTTTTGAAAAACGGAAAAATTTGAGATACACTTGATTTTGTAGGCATGGGATATAACCAGATATATTTAGTATAATGATCAACTAAAATTAAGTAATATCTGGATCCATCTAGTCCAATGTAGCTAGCAGGTCCCCACACATCAGTATAAACAAGATCAAGTGGTGCATGACTTTGGAGACTATTAGTGCTAAAAGGTTGACGGTGAGCTTTATTAATAGAGCAAGAGTGACATAGAGAGGACACAGTTTTATTTGATAAAACGGGAAGGGAAAATTTTTTAATAAGATGATGAACAATTTTTGAGGAAGGGTGCCCAAGACGTTTATGCCATCCATCAAAAGTGGTGCGTTCAAGCACATTAGCAACTTTTGGCGACATCACCATGGATCCCGGAAAGGTGTAGATGCCATCGTTACATGCTCCTTTTAGTAATGGCGCCCCCGTGATCTGATCCTTCACAAGAAAATGAAACGGGTGAAGTTCAACAAAAACATGATTTTGTTTAGTAAAATGATGCACAGAAATTAAATTTTTGCGAAGATTAGGAACACAAAGGGTGTCATGCAATTTAAAGATACGATTGGGGGAACGCAAGGCCAATGAGCCAATGTGTGAAACTTGCAAACCTGAACCGTCACCAAGGACAACTTTGTCTGTTCCATCATATTCGGAATGAATTGATAAGTTTGACAAGTCTCCCGTGATATTGTGTGAGGCAGCCGAATCTAACAACCAATTTTTATCCATTCCTGTTGATGTATTTGCACAGTTTATGGACGCATTGGATGAATTAAACTGGGAGCATTGTTTGGCAGTGTGTCCCCAATTATCACAGAGCTGGCACTTAGGCTGGGAGCGCCTATTAAAATTATTGGAGCGGCCCGATTGATTGTGAAATCTTCTATTTTCACGTTGGGCTCCGTAATTGGGCCTGTGAGACCCATTAGTCCCTTTGTTGCTGTCGTTTTGTCCTCTGTTTCCGTCGTTTCTTTTAAACGACCATGTGTGATGGTCTCCGTGTGCATGAGACCTGGATTTTGAGAAATTCGCAGAAGCAACTAGCTGCTGCGTGGTGGCTTCCAAGCGTCTGAGATACGCATCATGGCTAACCAGAAGATCGTGGAGCTCCTCGAAGGCCAGTGATTTTTCACGGGCACGGATCGGAGCTGCAATTTCTCTAAATTCTGACCCTAACCCATTTAGCACATAGAGGGTCAGATCATCATCCGAAATTGGATGATCAATAACGGCGATTTCATCTGCCAAGGCTTTCACAGTGTGGAGATATTCTGTGATTGATCTAGTTCCACGCTGGATTAAGGTGAGTTCCTCTTTCAACTGCATAGCCCTAGTTCGAGAACGGCTAGCATACAAAGTCTTGAGCTTTGTCCAGGCGTCATGAGACGTCTTTGCTGCAGCAATCAATGGTGTGATTGACGGGGAGGTAGATGCCAGAATGGCACTGAGGATAAGTTTATCCTGTCGAATCCAGTGAGTTTTACATAACTCATTAGCAGTTGTTCCTGCAGAGGGAGGGCACGGTAGGATTCCTTCAACATAATCAATCAAGTCATACCCTATGAGGAGTGCTTCAAATTGAGCACGCCACTGGGGAAAGGTGGAGGATGTTAACTTTTCATTGATTTGAGCAGTGATGTTGAATGCAATTAGTGACTGGTTTGATGCGGAAGAGGGTTGGGTGTTGATGTTGAGGTGTGGGTTTTGTTCTGAGGAAGATTGAGTGTTGATGATGGGGTTTGGGTTTTGATCTGAGGAGGAAGACATAGGATGATTTTGGATTGATGACTCGTTAGAGATTATAGGCTCTGATACCATATAAGAATTTTAGACAAGTTTTTCCACACTTTATTGAATTGGATTATGAGGTACATATACAGAGTTTTTTGTTCCAGTTTTGGAAACAAATAAATACAGAGGAATATGAACGTTACAACAAATACTAACGTTACAATGTATGAACTTGAATGCCAGAATATTTTGGCACGATTTCAGCCTTATTGTGCTCTTTGTTGACTGGAAGAATCTGTTGAGATATCCTTATTATCTTCTTGCCTTTTACTCCAGCCCCATGTTTCTTCAATAATTTGGGCTATCTGTTTTAAGATCTTTATCTCATTAAGAGAAGGGTGTACTTGATCAGCATGTCATAATCTACTGAACTGTTTAGCATTTCTCTTCTGCATTTTTCTCACATTCATGGTTTGTTAGCATCCATTAAACTTTTAGTTTCTCTAGAGACTCCCACATCTGTGAATTGCTAACACCTTGATGCATGATAGGCTGTTGTCACAATTTACAACTTCCAGCAGTATCGTCACATTCAAGCACCAGGATGGTCACTGGGATGGACATGGGCAAAGAAGGAGGTAATATGGAGCATGCTGGGAGGCCAAGCAACTGAGCAAGGGGATTGTTCAAAATTCAAAGGAAACATTCCACATTGTTGTAAAAAGAGCCCAACAGTTGTAGATTTATTGCCAGGAATTCCTTACAACCAGCAGATTGCAAACTGCTGCAAGGGGGGAGTTATCAGCTCATGGGCGCAAGATCCAGCCAATGCAGCAAGCTCCTTCCAGCTGAGCGTGGGTTCAGCTGGAACCAGTAACAAAACAGTGAGATTACCAAAGAACTTCACTCTGAAGGCACCGGGACCTGGTTATACATGTGCTCAAGCAAAAATTGTTAAGCCTACTAGATTTATGTCTACAGATAAAAGGAGAATCACTCAAGCTTGGAGTAAGTAAAATACAGAGGAGAAGAGAGCAACATCTATGAATTTGTTTTACATAATCAACAACTCGCTTTAGAACATAACTATCATCAATGATGGATCCATTCAACTGAAATTTAAAGTGCAGATGGGAGAAAATCTCAAAACAATGCTTGCCCTATCAATCAATCTAAACCTGCATCCATTGCAATAGCATAAAGAACTTCTTAACCTTTTTATTTTCTTTTCAGTGACATGGAACGTTACATGCACATATTCACAATTCCTAGCTCAGAAGACTCCTAGTTGCTGTGTCTCCCTCTCATCATTCTACAACAGCACTATAGTTCCGTGTCCAAAATGCTCCTGTGGCTGCCAAAGAAACATCTCGGATTCGAGGGGTTGTGTTGAGTAAGTTCTCTAATTGGAAACATCATTTTCTTTCTTCTATCTTTAGGTCTTTAGAATATATACATTTATACTTTTTGTATGTGTTGAATATGCTAAATTTACTATTCCTTGAAATTTTTGGTTTGCAGTCCAAATGCACCGCATTTAGCTTCAGTTGTTTCGAGTCTAGGGAATAACAACCCTATGCCTATTGTCCAGTGCACAAGACACATGTGCCCGATCAGAGTTCACTGGCATATTAAGCTTAACTACAAGCAATACTGGCGCGTTAAGGTCACAATTACAAATTTCAATTATAACATGAACTATACACAATGGAACTTAGTTGTGCAACACCCCAACTTTGACAACCTGACCCAGAGTTTCAGTTTTAACTACCAGTCATTATCTCCTTATTCAGATATTAGTAAGTTACATGTCCCCTTGTGGTCGGTCTTATTTACTTTATAAATTTGTATGTTATTCCTCAATAGAATGTAAAATGGGGATTCTCATCATGTTATACTTTCCGGACAGATGATACTGCCATGTTGTGGGGAGTAAAGTTCTACAATGACATGCTTATGCAAGCTGGTCGTTCCGGCAATGTTCAGTCAGAGCTACTTTTTCAAAAGGACAAGTCAAGTTTTACCTTCGATAAAGGCTGGGCCTTCCCGAGGAGAATCTATTTTAATGGTGACAATTGCGTCATGCCTCCTCCGGATGCGTATCCATGGTTGCCTAATGCAAGTCCACGCCAGCTTACTTCACCGCTTATGCTGATGATAGCCGTCTTATCTACTTTGGCTTTCTTATATGGATATGTGTAGGCTGTCGAGGTTTCCTAGACGATGCGTTAACCTGAATATTTTTTCAACCGGATCTGCTTCACCGGGTTGCATATTGGAAGCAAGGTAAAAAGTTGATGGGTGTATGGAATAATATTTGGCATTTCACTGGCTTCAAAATGGTGTTTTATTTGTTTCAGTGAACAACGATTCGTGTCTACTACATTAGTGGATGAATTCACTGCTATTTTGTCACTACTAGCTGTTGTACTTGTATGTAGTCCCTGTAATATTATCAATCTTGTTGGTAGAATTTCAATGACTTTGAGTACCATTACAGCATATATAAAAAAAGCATTTGCACATAAATTAGAGGTAGATTTCTTTTGTTATTTGGTTATCTTACTTCTCATAGACCACCACTTGCTCCATTTTTTCACTGCACTAGGCAATTTTGTTGTTCAAGTATGATCCAGTTCTCTGTCAGAATGTATCTGGGCACAGAACTTCTGATGCTCTATTATTTCCTCTGCTTCAAACGCAATAAATTACCAGATGTACGTGAGCAGGAAAATCAAAGTCGAAATCAGCATGGAGAAGAAGTGTGAGGATCCATGAGCAGAGTTGGGAAGAAATGGGTATGTATCTGGCGGGGGTAGCATGCACTCATCGCCATTGAAGTAGACTTTACGTGGAAATGCCCATCCCTGCTTGAAGGTGAAGGTGTTCTGGTCCTTCTGAAGAAGCACCTCAGATTGGAGATTTCCAAGAGGCCCTGCTTCCATCAATTCGTCATTGTAGTTCTTCATGCCATAGAACATCCCTGTGTCATCTGCAGATCACATAAAAAGAGTGATAAAAGGTCTATTTGAGAGTATGATTGAGGTTGTTTTTGTTTAGAAATGTATCAAAATAATATTTTTTTATTATATAAAACTTATTTCTACATCAAATCATCAAAATTATACGAGAACACCAAAAAATAGAAATAAAATTTTTCAAAATTCATTTTTGAAACGTAACGCCAAACATGCATCAGATTAAAATTTGTTTCTGATGCAATCTCATCGGGATAGAACTGTGAGATTTCCTGACACTCACTTATTGAGTCATAGGCAATGAGAGGTTTGTACTCGAAGCTAAAAACTTGTGTTACGTTGTTGAGATTCGGATGCTGTACAACGAGGGTCCAGGTCGAGAAGTTCTTCATGTAGTTGAAATTCGTGATCGCAATCTTGACACGCCAGTACTCCTTGTAGTTCACCTTCACATGCCAGTGAACTCGAACCGGGCACATATGGTGCGTGCATTGAAGAAGTGAGCTGTTGTCTTTCCGGGTCGTGTTTCCTACTGGCAACTGAAGAATTCTGGAATCGCCACTGCGTCAACAAAATACATTTCATCACTTCGTTTCTCCGTTAAAAATCACTAATCCGGGAGACAAAGGAGTCTGAGGTGATGAAAATGGTGGCTTACTTGACACAAGTGCCATTGTTTTGGCAACCGCACGCACAGGTTGGGCAGGGAGTGAGTATCTGATTGTAGAAAGATGAGAGAGATACACAGCAACTTGGGTTTTTTCTTGCCATGAACTGTGAGTAAGTGCAGGTAACATTCCAAGTCACTGCATGAAAAAAAAGGGTGAGCAGCCTGCAGCCTGCATTTCAAAAGACTGCTATAATTCATTGAAAAATGGCATCATGGATTCGGGAAATGGAAAACTTACGCAGGGCCTGAGTTCTTCGCAGACCATCAGGAGTAAGAAACTTGGTGGAAGGCACCATCTTTGGAGGGCCACAAGTGTAACCTGGTCCTGGACCTAGCAAGGTGAAGCTCTTTGGAAGTTTCACTGTTTTATTTGAAGTCCCGGATAATCCAACAGTAATCTGAAACTGAGAGACAGCAGCTGAAGGATCTTGGCCCCACGCTGCCACGACTCCACCTTTGCAGCAGTTACCGAATTGCTGGTTGAAAGGAGCACCAGGAAGCAAGTCCACAACTGCCGGGCTTCTCTTGCAGGAATGAGGTATGTTTGCTTTAAACTTGGAGCAGTCGCCTTGCTCAACCGCTTGAGCACCATTGATGGACCATATGATTTCTTTCTTCGCCCATGTCCAGCCTATGGTCCACCCAGGTTTCATGAAGTGCCGGAAAGTTTGGAAATTGAACAGTGTTACAATCGCCTGGGAAGTTGTTGTGCAGCAGAGCCATCATCAGAGCTCAATTTTAGCAATGTCTGGTATAGTGTGATAAATTTATCCATAATATTTGCTTTTGATCTAATACTTACAATATAGCCATCTGCTGTCCAGGACATAATATCCCATTTTATTGTCACATTTCCAGTCGGATCCAAAGGATCATATGCACCTGCAATGATAGCATAACAGAGCTAGAATATCAATAAGCACAAGCAAGTTAAATCCAAACTCAAATGAAGAAGCTTAAACTTTACCTGAACAAGAAAAGATCACAAAAAACAAGACAATAAAGATGAGAAATCTCATTTTAATCAAGGCTAAAATGAAAATCACTCTTCTCTAATTGTTTCAAGCTGCAATTTCTTAGTGGCTACTGGTGTGCTTGAGATATATAGAGACTGAGCTGCTGATCGTTAAATACAGGGAACATTTTCATGGTAATGAGTTTTTTGTTTGTTTGTTTAAATAACATGTTAACATTTCTGATTCTATGTGGATGCGACAGATATAGCTGTAAGAACATGCAAACGTCAAAATTCCTACACATTCCTTGTTTCAAGACAGTGACTGATTTGCTCAGCACTTCTAATTCCATGCATGCCTAGTTGTGAATGAAAATACACTTCAACTATCTTTCTCTTTCTTTTCTCTTCGGGATGGAGATTATGAAGTGGATTAAATCAGGAAAATGGTGAATCCTCATCTTATAAGATCGAGAATACAATATCTTATCAGAAGGATATAGACAAAATGGGGTGTGAAAATGCAAAATGCCCATCTGATATGATCGAGAATACAACATTCAGTGTCTTGTGTAATGTGTGTCTTGAAAGAGGAGGCCTTACAATCACAACAAGAAAGTGGGTGCCATCCTTTTAAGTTTATAGCAGGAGAACAATATATTAAATATATTGTATCCTCCCCCACATAGGTTCATCAAATTAATGTTTCACCCCATGGATGCAGCCAGCTCACAGAACCATCACATACGATGACTTCGAAGGCTGCTAAATGAAGTAAAATTTCCTTTCCGTGAAGATTCTTACAAAAAACGAGTTAAATATTGCACGTATGGCTTACAGTTTGACACCGACGTTTAATATTGCACCTGTTAAATATTGACTTGTGCCATGAACGCGTTTAATAATGTTTCTATAATAAATTATTTTTTAAATTGTATTCAAAAATTATTTCTCAATCAATCCATGAGACAATATTATTAAATACAGTTAAAAGATTAAAAAAAGCATATCTAGAAAATAGATGAACATGTAAAACTTATAGACCCGGTAACCTAGTCTAACATGTCAAACCTGGTTATTGAATCCATTGGGATTAATATATATATATTTTTTATTAAAAAACTATATTTTATTTAACTACATGATAATAAAAATAGATAATCACAAAATTAAACACTAACCTACTGAGATGTGAAGACAATACTAAAAAGGGAAAAAAAGATATGCTCGTCAAACCTTTTCTATGGAATGAATTTTTTTTTTTAATATGAGAAAAAATAGACAGAAAAGGATGAAAAAAATAGAAAAAAAAAGCCAGGCTAAGAGACAAATATAAATATTTAAACACACACACACGCGCGCGCGTGTGTGTTTAAAGATATTTTTAAGGTAAAGAACAACTAATTCTATCTTCCCTCACCATATGGAACATAAATATAATGTTTTGGCTGTGAGAATCATTAAAACGATGTATTTATGTCTCTAGGGTGGATTCTAGCAACCACCTCTCTCCTCTCATCTAATCTAATAAGAACTGAAACACAATGAAATTGAGGTATAATACCCAAATAATTTTTGGGAAAATGCAAAGGACCGATCATTATATTGGGGGGTGGGGGGAATTACTCCTTCAACAAATTCAAACATGCCACCAATATTACTTGTGTGTTGCAATTTAGTCCATTGTCATGCAATTCAACCTTTATCCAAAAAAATGCAACGAGGCTTTGATTTGATTTCAATTGTGTAAAAAAAGGGACAAATTGAAGATTTTAAGAAATTCCATAATTGTAGTCCATATTAAAATGTGAGAGAGTTAACAATGGTACGTATGACTACGGTGAAAAAGCCACAACATTTTACTTTTCTTAGAACAAGTGTTGTTCTACTTCGACTTGCACTGGAGACAAAGTCTAGTGACCATGTTCTAACCAAAAGATAATGATCGAAGATCATCCATGACCCTCCATGCATCACTTTTTTCCTGTCCTTTTTCTGATTTTTATGTTAAAATTCCTGAATTTCATAAAATTGGCTTGGTGAAATTGGAAAAGCTGTGATGTTTTTTTATATAACCATCCGGTGTCATGCCACTTTGTCGAATAATCCGGATTCGAGCCGGATGAAACTTTTAAGGACAGCAAAACTCTTCCACATTACTTATTGCTCATGCAATTTTGTGAAATTTAGTTCACCACAAATTAAGCTAACCCAAAACTCTCTCCTATAATTTATGTTAATATTCATCTTCAATCCATGTTGTTTTTCTCTTTTTTTTTTTATTTTTTTAATCTTCCAATTGTGAGAGTGTAGAAAATTTGCTCATACCAGTCTTGGATCTCTAAGCACCCTCTGTAAAATGTTTGGTAATAGCCAGAACATGTTTGGAAATATATATATTTTTAATTAAAAATACATTAAAATGATATTTTTTTAAAAAATATTTTTGATATCAGCACATGAAAATAATTTAAAAATACTAAATTTTTTAATTTAAAATAAAAATAAAAATAATATTTTTTATATTTTTTCAAAAATACTTGTGAAATGACTGCAACATCCTTGACCCTTCAAAATTAACATGCACACTGTCTGACCCCTGTTCATGCCTTGTATACGTGACCTTCTTGTTGAGCCGCTTGTGATGGAGAGGTTTAAGGAGGCAGAATCAGCGGAGGGGAGTTCTGAGTCTTTGATTTCCAGCGGAGATGGTGGAGGGTCCGCTTTTGATGACTCAAGGGGTTGTTCCAACGTGATAATCGGATTTCAAGCCATGAAGATGATTTTTTTTTTCTCGGAATTTGATTTGTTGTTGTAGTTTTGATCCATTGAACCCTAAAAAAAATTGGAATCACATGAAATGAAATTCGGAATTCTGATTTTTATGATTATCTTCCATCAATTGTTTTTTGGATTCTATCTATTTGATGTTATGGAGCGAGAGGAGATTAGAAGCAATGTTTGTAGGAGAGAATTTACCTGGGACTCTTCCTTTTATATTCTAAAACATTTATTTATTTATTTATTTATTATTTGTGTTTTTTTTATATATTTTTATTTAATGATCTTGCAAGAGCTATCTTACACTACCATGTCCTCAAGGAGCATGACGTAATAACAGAGGATTTACAATTTATATAACAAGTCTTGAGTTCGAGTTAGGGTGTATACTCTTTATAAAAATCGAAATAATCGAGGTTTTACTTGTTTATCTGGATTTACAAAATGTTCTTTTGGGGTTCCTGAGATAAGGTTTCCTCGCATCCAAAAAATAAAAAAATAACATAATCATCTAAATTAAAAAAAGGGAAAATCTAAATGCTAAAAAAAATAAACAAAGAGTTTCGAACACTAAAAATACAATAATCTCGATTTAATTTAGATGCAAATAAGGTGACCTTCAACTCTTCAAGTGACCGTTGCATGCACCTTGTCGCCATGCATATTGAATGGACGACAAACTCCTCCTCATTTGTTGCTTTCCGGGAGTACAACTGTCTAGTTCCGAGCAGAGTCTTGTGAAGTTTCCTTTGCATCCTCGTCCAAAAAAAAAAAAAAAATACACAGGGAAAGCTCACCACTACTTTTTCAAGAAAAAAAAAAGTAAAACAAAAGACGGACGCATTTATTTACAGTACTATATATAATTATATATAACAACTTGAAAATATGTATATGTCTTGCCTCTTGAAGTTCCTTAATTCTCCCGATGATTATCCTTTCGTTTCCCAACTTGGGTTTTTCTCAGAACTTGTTTTTGATCATCATCACAGCTTCTGCGGCGCTGGCTGGTGTTGCTGCGGCTTGCTCGGATGGGCAATGCAGGGTTTGTGCCTTCGGTCTTTTTTATATGCATGCGACCAGGAAACATTCCTTCTTTTTTTTTTGTTTTAAATCAACTTTTGTTTCAATGTTTAGCTGCTTGATGAGTGTTCGTCGAATCAAGATTGTGAAGCTGGGCTCTATTGTTTCTCTTGCCCGCCAGGGTTTCCAGGCGCTAGATGTGTTAGATCAACCGTCACAAATCAATTCAAGCTTCTGGTGATTCTCCAACTCTCCACCTTTTCATTTTTCTCTTGTAAGGTTTATTTTTTCGAGCAAGTGACTATGTTATAATCAAGAAAGAGTTAATTTTTTTGTGCAATTTCTAGGAAGGTCATATGTCTCCACCTAAAACGATTTCACTCTTCACCCCGCAATTTGTACGAATCAAGGGTGGCTAGTGTATGGTTGATATTGAAATGGGTAGGTCTTAGACTGTTTGAAAGTGTAGTTGTAATTATTTTAAAAATAATTTTTATTTAAAATATGTTTATATTATTTTTTAAATTATCTTTATATTAGAAAATAATTTAAAAAATCAAAAATCTAATTTAAAATATATTTTTTTCAAAAACACTTCTAAATTTAGAAACTGTAAAACTTAATAATAGATTGAGATCTCTATAAGAGAGAGGCCCTCTTTTAAGATGGAGGGAGTAGTGCTGTTATATTTGCTTATTATTGGGAGCATTTTTTTTTTTGGGGTTGAACCTAAAAATTCAAAAGTTTTAGTGCATAAGTTAGGAGGTGAATCATCAACACTTGAACTAAAGGTTGCTGACTTTGCATTGGGCAAATGTTATAGCATCAAAATCATTTTTTGGTGTTCAAAGTTATAACTTTAATTTGGACTATTAGATTAGGTTTAAGTTCTGGAAGATGATTCTAGAGGTCTATTTTTATAGGAAGTCAATTAACTATACCCAACTGAGGTTTGGGAAGTTTTTTATTATATTTTCCAATTTAATCTTAGAATTTAATTACTTTTTTCTACTTTGATTTGGATTTGTTTTGGTTAAGCCAGTCCCAACCTCTACATAAACATTTGGTATGTTATTTTTCCCCTTAAATGATTGAATTCCAAACTTTTAGAAAATATCAAAGTTTTTCAAGTTATTTCTCGATCAATTAGGATTGAAACTTGAAGTATTGATAGAGAAATAAAAAATAAAAAATGAAAAGGACATCCGATGTTAAATATGTCAAGTACCTCTCTCTATCTTTTGTTTCTTACAAGCAATATCAACTTTTCACTTCAAATTTTCAATTAGCAAGTAACAAAATAAGTTGTGTTTCTTTTCCCTCTTTCTTGTTGATAGAACAATTCCCTGCCTTTCAACAAATACTCATTTTTGACGACTCACAATGCCTATGCCATTGACGGATACCCTTCTCACACCAGAGTCCCTCGAATCACATTTACCAATCAAGAAGACAGCATCATGGATCAGCTAAACGTAAATGTTTCTTTCCTCTTCAAATCTCCTCCTTCCTCGTACCATGTTAGAATATCTGTTTATTAGGTGAAACTCTGGAATATGATTTATATTATTCTTTAACATATTTTTCCTGAAATGAAAACACTTTGTACCTGAAACTTGCATAAACTCACATTATCCTGTGCTTGATTTTTATCAAATAGAATGAGATGCCGAGATCCAAACTCGTGACCGCTGAATTAACAAACTCTAATACCATGTTGAGAAACATTAGTTGACAACATCTTCTCCTGTCGATTAACAAGTGCCATTGATCATTTGACTGCAGAATGGAGTTCGAGGCTTGATGCTTGATACCTATGATTTTCGTGGAGATGTATGGCTCTGCCATTCATTTAAAGGACACTGCCATGACTATACTGCATTTGTACGGACATTCCATGCCCTACTAATCAAGTCATCTGATATATTTTCCCTCCCTTTATTTTCTCTATAGTGTGGAAAATGTTTGTGTTTGCCGCCAGTAGGGTCCAGCTATTGACACTCTAAAGGAAATTGAAGCTTTCTTATCTGCACATCCAGCAGAGATTGTTACGATAATCTTAGAAGATTATGTTCGAGCCCCAAATGGATTGTCCAGGGTCTTCACGGATGCTGGGTTGATGAAATATTGGTTTCCTGTGACAAACATGCCTGAAAATGGTCAAGATTGGCCATTAGTTAATGAGATGGTGCAGAACAACCACAGGCTACTTGTTTTCACTTCGATTCAATCCAAGGAAGCAAGCGAAGGCATTGCTTACCAATGGAATTACATGGTTGAAAATCATTGTAAGAATTATAAACAACGTTAATAATTAAGTCCTCCATTTGTTTTACTTTTGAATACTCCAAAATTGCAGATGGGGATTGTGGCATGAAAGCAGGAAGTTGCAGTAGCAGAAGGGAGTCACCTCCTCTTGATGACAGGAGTAGATCATTGGTGCTGGTAAATTACTTCAGATCTATTCCCATGAAGAAACTCTCTTGTGAAGATAACTCGGGGAATCTCATGAACATGATTTATACCTGTTATGGTGCTGCTGCCAGCAGATGGGCGAATTTTGTCGCTGTCGACTATTACAAGGTTTATATATCATCTGCAAATTATCTTCAAATTCTCTAACAATCACGTTTCCTCTGTTTTTCCCAGAAGTCTCAAGATCCAACCTCTTCTTAGTAACAAGGGGAAGAATAAAAAAAGAAAGAATTTCCCTACAATCATGTTCATTCCATCGTTCTGTTGATCAGATCATAAGTAATAAAATAGAAGAGATATGGTTTAACAGAAAAAAAATAAAATAAGTAGAAGTTTTTTTGGCTGCAGAGGAGTGAAGGAGGAGGATCATTTCAAGCTGTGGACCTGCTAAATGGGCAGCTGCTGTGTGGGTGTGATGATATCCATGCATGTGTGGTAAGTTATAAATATGATTAACCATGTTTGGCACTTTGTTTAAAAAAAATGATTTTTTTTAATTTTTATTTTATATTTAACATCGAGTTCTTGCACAATAATGACATCCCAACTCAGGAAAATTTCTCTAACTATATTATGCATTTTCCTCTACTTGCAGTCAGATCAACTTCAGGAGTCTCCACTCTCTAATAGAAATGACAAGACATGGACATTCCACTATCAGTAGCATATGTTAAGTATTTAGAAGAATTGTATTTTGTAATAAAATTAATCATATAGCCTAAAATTAATCATATAGCCTTCTCTAAAGTGTGATTGATATTGATTTTCAAAGTGTTTTTCATTTAGAAATGGATCAAAATGATTTTTTTTTAAATATATTTTTGATATTGACGTATCAAAATAATCTAAAAAAACAAAACAAAAAAATTATTTAAAACAAAAAATAAAATAAATTTTATTTTTAATTTTTTTTTAAAAAAATACTCATAAAATTCAGTGCACAAGAAAAGACATCTATCTTAACCATAGTTGTTCAATCCATTTCGTTCCGGCCAGAACTTTATGTTCCGTTCAAAATCCGTTCAAAAAACTGCGATAAAACAACGTCGTTTTCATCTCGGTTTTAATTCCGGTCCAATTCTGGCTGGAACGCGCCTGAATCATGTCGGGTGTACCGTTTCGGCCATGAAAAAAAAAGAGAAATTAAGTTAAGCCTTACGACTTAACACAATAACACCCCCTTTTCCCAAATAAATTCAACTCAAAAATCAAAATCTCAAATCAAATCTCTAACTCTTCTCTTTCTCAGTCTTCTCTCTCAATCGATCAATATTTTGTGTTTTAGCTTGATGAGTTTTCGTCGTTGTCATCGCCAACTTCAACAACTACAGTCTTCTTCGTTGTCTGTCACTGGCAGGAGAGAAATGAAAGACACAGAGATGGAAGGGAGAGAAGGTGAAGAATGGAGAGAATTGAAACTTGAAAGAGAGATGTAAAAGAGGTCTCCACTCGGCAGCAGATAAAAAAAAAATCTAAGTAAATTATTATAGTTAAAAATAAAAATAGCATAGTTTTGTTGTAAAAACAATTAGCATAGTATGATTTAAAATTAATTTATCTTCAATTTTAATTATATTTGTTAAATTAATATTTTAATTTTTTTCATATATATATATATGAATAGTACAACCCCGAAACAGCATATCAAAACGTTTTAAAACCAGAACGTTCCGTTCGAATAAAAAAATCAAAACGATGACCAAAATGATATTAACAATCTTATCTTAACTATGTCAAAGAATCCTGGTGCACGTCCAAGAAATTCACTACCCCGGACTCAAGGACTAATTTGGAACACCATGCAGAGAATTCTTTCTCATATAAGCATACGGGCCTCATTTTTCAAATATAGTAAGGACTCAAGTTGTTGGGTGGCATTAAAGTACTAGAAGGCATGCGGGCCGGGCCGGGCCGGGTTAATTTGTTTTTTTTATTTACATAACAAAATATATTCATGCTATGTCGATTAAAGGTATAGATATATAAATCCAAACTAAAATAGTTATCTGTAGTTAAAACACACTAAACCATCAACCAGTTGGATAGAAAAAACAAATAATTAAGCTTTAAGGAATTTATTTGATTGCAATTATTAGACAAATAGTTAAAACACAACCAACAATCAAATTATTTGTTGCAAAAAACAAATCGCTTATCTGTGCTAAACTTAATCAATTACAATATTATTATTTGCTGGTGAATTTTATCAATTATAATTTTATAATCTATCAATTAAATAATTATCAAAATAGTATGAACAATAGCAATATTCAATCACTTTGATGCAAAATAAATAACTCATTTCTAACAAAATTTATCGATTACAATTTTACTAATGGAATGGTAAGTTAACAATTACAACATGCATAAAATCAATCAATTTTCTATATAAAAAAAGTCCAGGGCAGCACGGGGGCAAATAATCTCGTACTTTCTATAATTGAGTTGTTTCGATCTTGAACCTTGATATATATAAATATATATATATATATATATATATATATATATATATATATATATATATATATATTATTTTTGAATTTGAGAGCATTCTTTACGGGGTCAAATTAAGTGAATAAAATGATAACTATTATAGATTTTTATAAGATGAGTACACGTTGACTTGAACCCCATAACTGTGAGACAAATCTCGATCTTTTTATCATTTTGTCTTGTTATTCAAGACGAACCTTGATGTATTACTATCCATATGTAGCTTTTTTTTTTTCAAATTTCAATTTCTAGACAGAATTTCTATATGCATACTTGTCCAAGTTGTGTAGATTCAACATGATCAAGCGATGTAAGTGGGTATCACTTTCACTAGGACATATTTTCGACGTTGGCTACTACTACAGAATGGTCTACCCTAGCTATAGAAAATAATTAAAGAGATGCCTTGGTCATGCCAATTTGACCACGATAACGCATGCAATTTGTAACACAATCCCCAAAGATCATGACTAAACTACGATTTGAATTTACCACCGTCCTTGCCGATTTCAGGGAAAATTGAAGTGTAAATTTACAAGTAGTCAAACATAGAATCCAGGGTTTGAAATTACAAAATCAAAATCTGGAGTGTTTTTGGTAGCTTATAATTAGCCCTAATTATCTTGCTGTGACGCATGTGAGTAGGGTAAGCTAGGATGTATCTGGCTAACACATGCTAGTGAACTTGAGAGTAGTCAAACATGCTTCGTTGTAGCTTGATTCGTGTGATCTATCCAATAATGGGGCTCATGTTATGGCCCATAATGCATTATAAAAAGATGGGCAAAAACAAAAACAAAAACAAAAAACCCTTAACTCTGATTAATTATTGCTCGTTTATAAATTATCTTCCTCATTTTTCTGTAATTTAGTAGACCGACGTACTTTCTGTGCAGTCTAGCATTGACCAGATTAAGAATGTTTGTAGGCAACTAGTTGTATAATCTACTAGCTTTCGAGTGAAAACATGCTAAACTACAGATTAAATGGGAAAATTAAAAGCTAGCTTATGTTGTCGTTGAAAAAAGATTTTCTCTCTCTCTAGATCCACGGTGTTTTTCAATTTTCTAGACAGAAGAATACAGTGCATGTTTTTTCACGTTCTGTCCAAGCAAACCATGTTGACGAAGACAAAAGCCTGGAGTCTAAGGTTTTAGCCCCAAGACAATGGTAAGCATCTAGATAAGGAACTACAAAGCTGATAATGTTGACCCAGATGGTTTTAGGGTATATTTTCTTTTTTAACAATTAGGATTCGCGTCTCACAATGCTTGCTAATTTGTGGATATCTAAAGGTGTGCAAATATTATTAGATAGATATTAAAGAACCATCTCATCTAAAAATTTAAACTTGTAAATGAGGCTCCATAATATGATTTATATTATTCTCTAACACACTCTTTTAAGTGAAAAACTTTTGAGCTTGAAATTTGCACAAACCCACATCATCTTGTGCTTAATTGTTATCAAATAGAATGGAGGTGGTGAGATTCGAACTCGTGACCGCTAGGTCAACAGGCTCTGCTATCATGTTAAGGAACCATCTCACCTAAAAGGTTAAACTTGTAGGTGAGACTCCATAATATGATTTATATTATTCTCTAACAATAGAGAATATCAACATAGGATATTCGATTTTTTTACTTATTAATATAGATGTGCAAGTCAACTTACATGCATCTCAATTAATTTCACGAGTTCTAAAAATGATGATCATCATAACAACAACAAAATGACTCGAACATGAGATTATAGAAAAAACAAACCTTTTAGTCCTAAATCTCTTGTTTTTGTTTTTAATGCTCAAAGTAATACGAGCAGATTCGAAATTAGGGCTACTCTATCTCTTGATCAACTTATCGAAGTGAGTACCGGGGACCTCTACATTTCATATTGAAAAGTAGCAGCACTTGTTTTCCCTTTCAAGTTACAATTCTAAAGATTTCATCACCCATTTCAAAGGGTGAACGAGCCGAAAGAGTTTAGCAAGAAAGGGTCAAGCTGTCTACTTTTCCATGATTTTCTAAATCAATCACAGCTCAAGTGCCCGGAATGGACTGAGATTTGATGAACTTTTCTTGAATGGTTCATGGAAGGAACCAACAAATTGGATCACTCTGCTTCATCCCATAATGGGAAGTAGAGAACCAAATCTAGCAATGCTGTCGGAAATTGCATCCATACTTTGTGTGCGCCATTTTTTCGACCCATGAAACCAGCCATAAGAAACACAAAGTAAGATTTTATATATGTATATATATATAAATCTTGCAAACAAAGAATGAAAGAAACAAAATGTCATGGGGACCTTAACTCATGGGGGATGGCTTTGAGTTTGTGAAAGTGGAGCCAACTAAAAGCTGAAGAATCTTTTGCACAATGTTCGGGGAAAGTCTTGTGTCCAAGTTGATCATAATCTTTAAATTAAAAAAATAAAATCAAAACATAATGCCGATCTTTCTTCTTTTTCACTCCCTCGTTATATAATTAAAAATAAAACATAATATTATATTATAAAAAAAAACATAATTTCTGTCATGGTTGATGCACTTTCTGGGGAACTGAATTTTCAAAAAAAGAAAAGATAGTCATCTTATATTCAAGTAAACTAGTAATAAAAAACTATGCTTGAAATCCATGCAATGCAATGGTGACAGCCAGGTCTTCAATTGACAACATATACAAATTTTGATTTTTTTTTATTTTAAATGAAAAGTTTTTGATTTATTTAGATTATTTTAATGTGTTGGTGTCAAAAATAATTTTTAAAAATAAACAAAATATAATTTTAATATATTTTTAAATAAAAAATACTCTAAAAAACAACCACAACCATTATCCGGCCAATCCTGTAAACTGCATAGATAGCTGGTGCGCAGAGGTTCACACGTTGCCATGGTCTATCAAAGTATATTTAGTGCATGTTATGTGATTGGAATTATATTTTAAAATATTTTTTATTTAAATTATATCAAAATAATATTTGTTTTTATTTTTTAAAAATTAATTTTTTATATTAGCACATTAAAACGATCAATTTAAAAATAATTTTTTATATTATCATATTAAAATGATCAAAACAGTAAAAAAATAATTTAAAATAATTATTTTTTTAAAAAATCATTTTTAAAATATTTTTGAAATGCGATTCCAATAGAATCTTAGTAGTGCACAAGATAATTTATTTTATTATAAAAATAATATGATCATTTTGTGAATGCAATTTCCTGCGCTATAAGAAAATATACTTGTAATTGAAAAGTTTATATATACACTTGATAAAATAAAATAAAATAAAAATATATAAACCAATGAATCAAAATATTATCCATGCTAACAGACATTTGATGGCATGAAGTGGAGTGCCTTTTAAATTATATATATTTTTTGTATTTAATTGTATAAAAATAAAAACATTTTCTCATAACAAATGAACCAATTTAAATTATGTAGAAAAACTTTAATTGTTAATATCAATTGTAATATTTGCTTTAAAATATTTTTAAGAACTTGGTAACGAGCGAAAAAACAGAGGCTCGACAAGTGATGGTAGCAGATCAGAGAGGGTGGGGAGAGAAAATGACAGAGACAGAGAGTGGGAGCAAAGAGACGAATCAATCAATTCAGTGGATGAAACAGGTGCACGTGGACATGTCTAGCCACACGTGCACTCATTCATGGTGTGGATTAACCCTACTTCACAGTTTTTGGTTTTTTTTACTCGTCCAGGATGAGGATAAGGTTGTCTTAAGAATTGTGATTTGATGTAATTGAATGATTGAGTATATTTTTTTAGTAGTGGAATAATGAATATTTGTTTTTTTTTTAAATTCATATGATTTTAACTTGAAATATATATTTGTAAAATATTTAGATTTTTTTAATAAAATATAATATATACATATCTTTTTATTGATAGGAATACTAGTAATTGGTTTAAAAAGTATTATGTATTTGAAAATATAAAAAAAATACTATTTTTATTTAATTATTAAGATTCAGTTTTAATACCAGCATGTTAAAACAACTTGAAAATATTAAAAAAATTATTATTAAAATTATTTTAAAAAAATAATTATTATTTTTAAAAAATTAATATTTTTTTCTAGAAAAAAAAAATAGAAACAAAGGTTAACATTGGAGTTCAATGTTTGGCAACTAGCCGAAAGAGTAAACTTTGCTGACTAATATAAAAGAGCATGAGAAAAATAGGGTTGATGGATATATTATAATCCATATAAATTTGAGAAACAAATTTGATTCTAATAATAAGTATCATGACTGTCATTACCTAGATAATAAAAAGAGATCATGAAAATTAAATTGATTATTTGAAGCATATAAAATCTATTTCTTTGTTTCTTGATTTTAAATTTAATTAGAAGTAAGAAAGAAAAGTTTCAACTCATCCAAAAAAACTCAAAAAATGTCTCTTTATCTAAACAATTAAGATTAAAAAACTGGATAACATTGATTTATAAAATAAAAATATAAAAAATTAATAAGAATATAACAAAGGTACATGTTATTTAAATATACATTCTTAAGTTCAGTTCAAATTGAGGATTGTTTTTTCACTCATTCTCTTATTAACAAGAGCTAAACTATTAAAACATCGAGTAGGTGGTCCAATGGTAAGATATTGAAATTAAGAAGTTTGCTCTCCCTATAATCTTAGGTTCGAGCTCTGTAATTGCTATTAATATGATAACCACTAAATTCTTACATGGTCGTTAACTTCATGGTCCACGAGATTAGTCAAGATGTAGCTCTCCCTATGGTCCCAAGTTCAAATCTTATTGTTAAAACACAGCTGTAAAGGGAGCTGTTATAACAAAATTATGTTATAACAGCTCTTGGCCCTTAGTGCCAAGGAAAATTATGTATGTTCTTTGTTTTGTAGCATAGAATAGCTATAAATAGCCCTGCATTAGAATATTAATGTAAGTAAGTCTGAAATTGAAGAAGAAATATACTCTTGAAATTTTACATGGTATCAGAGCAAATCTAAAGTTTTTTTTTTTCGAATTTGAATTTTTTTTCCGAAGGCTACATTGCCCATATTACTGTTCATTGAACACACACTGTTCAAATCAGAAACCCAGATTTTCCCAGCAACCAAACACAAAATTTTCCCGAGAAACCTAGTTTTTTCCCAGAAACCAAACACCTACAATTTTCCCCAGAAACCCAGTTTTTTCCAGAAACCAAACACACCCAAACCTTTCCCAGAAACCCAGAAATTTGAAACCCAGAAATTAAATCCCATCTCGAAACCTCTACTGTTTCAATCAATTTTTCCCCCAAAGAACCCTAGCCCCAAAATCAAACCGAAACACAACAATTTTCACAGACAATTTTCAAAATCA
The DNA here is from genome assembly GCA_032356905.1 of Salix exigua. Taxonomy (NCBI): domain Eukaryota; kingdom Viridiplantae; phylum Streptophyta; class Magnoliopsida; order Malpighiales; family Salicaceae; genus Salix; species Salix exigua. The sequence goes on from CM063591.1 coordinate 6,119,828, forward strand.
AACCGAACCTAGCCCCAAAATCAAACCGAAACATCTCAGATTTCATAGAAACCAAATCACACAAAATGGAAATTAATTCCACGAATCCACTAACCTCAATAACCCCATCCTCAGACAATTCAACATTCACATCGAACATTATCCTAAATGAAACCAATTTTAGGTTATGGTCAAAACTCATAGAAATGAGAATCGGAGCTAGAAACAAGTTGGGATACCTTACCGGAGACATTGCGAAGCCTAAATCAGGCGACCCACGAATGGAATCTTGGTACTGAGAATCATCGGGTTAAATGTTGGCTAATTGACTCGATGACCCCGTCCTTGATGGAGAGGTTCATCTGCCTCCCGACGGCCAAGGAGATTTGGGACGCTCGTGCGAACCTTCTACGTCGGCTCCGATGCCATTCGCCTCTTTGAACTGAATCAACAATCATTTAATACCCGTCAAAATGGACGACCACTGTCCAGTTATTACACCGAACTCATAACAATCTTCCAAGAAATTGATGGACGGACTGCAACCCAGGCCACAACAGTCGACGGGGTTCTTCACCACCACTCGGTCATGGCTCAACTCAGGGTCCACATCTTCCTAAGTGGCCTTGACCCTGGCTTTGAGCAAATTCGTGGGGAGATCCTAAGAAAGGATCCACATCTAGACCTAGAGGGTGCCTATGCTTGTGTTCGAAGGGAACAGTCACAGATCCCCTTGGGTTCCCTGAGCACTCGATGATGGTGACAAGGCACCATCGGGCGATGGGGGAGCAGGGGAGGGAAGAACGAACGGGGGCAACCCGATCGGTGTTTGGGGAGAGGCATGAACGATTTGGGCGTGAAGAAGAGATTAGGGCTAACGGGGCAGTGGGCAGGCGGGAGGTCTTTAGGGCACTTGCTACCCAAGTTGACCGGGTTGACCAAAAATTCAGAAATACAAGTGGACTGATGTGTTCTCACCACAGTGAAACGGGACATTTGAAACAAAGATGTTTTGAAATTATTGGCTACGGGGACTGGTGGGACTTTACGAACAAACCTCGGAAAAATATCTGAAAAACTCGGGTTCATCTGACTGAATCAGACCTGGCACAGCCCACAACGATTGTGGCTCATCCAGGTATAATTGGTAAAACTTGTACACTCTCTATTATTACTAAGAATAGTTCTTGGATTATTGATACAGGTGCATCCGAACATATGACTAAAGATCCCGGTAACTTACATTCGTCAAAAACTTCCTCCCAGTCAATTATTTGTACCGCAAATGGTAGTACGTCTCCGATTACCAGAGCCGAATCTATAATCTTGAATAATTCCCTCACCCTAGATACCATTCTTGTTGTTCCATCACTTGAATACAACCTCCTGTTGGTTAGCCAAATTACTTTTACCCTCTCATGTACTGTAACATTTTGACCTTTCTTTTGTGTGTTTCAGGACATTTTGACCAGGAAGATTCTTGGTTATGGTGTTAGACGAGATAATCTTTATTATCTAGAGTTAATCGAAAAAGGGGGGGAAAAACTCAGTCAGACACATCAGGCAAACAATAAGGACAAAGCTGAAGCACTCATATGGTTATGGCATCGAAGGCTTGGACATCTATCTTTTGGGTATCTTAAAAAACTAAAACCACTTTTGTTCTCAAATATCAGTAATTTAGAGTTCAAATATGAAATTTGTGAACTGGCCAAAAGCCACCGTATCCCTTATTTACCAAGTTCGAATAAAAGCCCAGAGCCGTTTGCAGTTATTCATTTTGATGTTTGGGGTCCTGCAAAGGTCCTGTCTTTTTCACATGCTTGTTATTTTGTTACATTTATTGATGAGTGTACTCGGATGACTTGGATTTCTCTCCTTCAGAAAAAGAGCGATGTCAGTACAGCTTTTCAGGAATTTCATAAAATGGTGATAAACCAATACCAAAGGTCGATTCGTACACTGCAATCAGATAATGGTACGGAGTTTATGGATAAAAAGTTAGGTACATTCTTGGGCAATCATGGAATTCGACACCAAACTTCATGCACCTACACTCCACAGCAAAATGGTCTAGCCGAGTGGAAAAATAGACAGATTATAGAAGTCGTCCGCGCCTCACTTTTCGGCATGAATATGCCCAAATTTTATTGGGGTGATGCAGTAAAATTGACAACCTACTTGATCAATCGCACACCATCCAGTGTTATCCATTTTCAGACTCCTCAACAAAAAATGGAATCCTTGCTATCCATCCCTCATTTACCAAACCTAGAACCGAGAATTTTTGGATGTACAATCTATGTGTACATTCCAAAACTTCTACGGAATAAACTGGACCCGTGTGTGAAGAAATGTGTTTTCGTTGGATACTCTGAATTTCAGAAAGGGTACCGGTGTTATGATCCTCTACACCCAAAGTTACATGTGACCTTGGATACCTCCTTTCATGAAATGGAACCCTATTACTCAGGGGGAGCTTCTGGGTCATCTCTTCAGGAGGAGAGAAACAATGAAGAGAATGACGATCTATTTGAAATAGAGGAAAATGGAAGAATAATTGAGAATTGTTCTGACGAAACAAGGGAAAATAATGTAGCTCCTTGCAACAGTAAGGATGTGGAACCTTGCATTGATCAGAATCTCCCGAGCAATAACCCCCCTTTATCATCAGAGTTGCAAATGTCTACACCATTAACCGAAAAATCAACCCAGAATGTCCCTCCTCAGGTAAATCAAAATCCTATCCTTCCTATTTTTGATAGCGAAATTCCTGTCATTGTTGAAAATAGAGTAAATAAATACCCCCTGAGATAAAATAGAGGAGTCCCAAAAAAACAATATGAACCTGATCAGAAAAATAAGACTAAATACCCAATCAGTGATTATGTCTCTTCCCATAGGTTGTCATGTTCGTATGCATTAACTGTTAATCAATTATCTACTGTATCTATTCCTAGTAATGTACAGGATGCATTAGCAGATCCAAAGTGAATGATGACAATAAACGAAGATCTGGAAGCACTCCAAAAGAATAACACTTGGGAGTTGTGTCCACTGCCCGAGGAGAAGAAGACCGTTGGATGCAAATGGGTCTTCACAGTTAAACTAAATGCGAATGGCAGTATAGACAGGTACAAAGCAAGGTTAGTGGCAAAGGGATATACACAGAAATATGGAGTAGACTATCAGGAGACCTTTGCCCCAGTTGCAAAAATCAACACCATCCGCATCCTCATAGCTCTAGCGGTAAACCGAGATTGGGCATTGCAGCAATTTGATGTCAAGAACGCCTTTCTCAATGGAGACCTTGAAGAAGAAGTCTACATGGATTTACCACCCAGAGCTAAAGGTAAATTCCTAAGTATAAGCAAGGTATGCAAATTAAGAAAGCGTTATATGGTCTAAAACAATCACCCCGTGCTTGGTTTGGAAGATTCAATTCCACAATGAAGGAATTTGGATATAAACAAAGTAACTCCGATCATACTTTGTTTATAAAACACAGGGAAGGGAAGACTACAACATTGATAGTGTATGTGGATGACATGGTCCTAACAGGAGATGATCTAGAAAAAAGAAAATCGCTACAACGATTTCTAGCTTCGAAATTTGAAATGAAAGATTTGGGACAACTGAAGTATTTCTTGGGGATTGAAGTTTCAAGGTCAAGAAATGGGATATGTCTATCACAAAGGAAGTATGTGTTAGATTTATTATAAGAAACCGGAATGCTGACATGCAAACCAGCTGATATACCGATGGAGATGAACCACAAGCTGAGAGAGTCAAAGAATTAAACGTCAGCAGATAAAGGACGTTACCAACGGTTGGTCGGGAAACTGATATACTTATCACATACGAGATCAAATATAGCATATACAGTCAGTATGGTGAGTCAATTCATGCACTCACCGGGAGAGGAGCATATGGAAGCAGTATATCGGATTTTAAGATATTTGAATAGTGCATCAGGAAGAGGACTATTATTCATGAAAAATGAAGTTCGTGAAATTAAAGGGTACACAGACTCAGACTAGGCAGGAGATCAGATAGATAGAAGATCAACGTCAGGATACTTTACCTTTGTAGAAGGTAATCTTGTAACTTGGAGAAGCAAGAAACAAAAAGTGGTTGCTAGATCAAGTGCGGAGGCAGAATACTGAGGTATGACTCATGGTGTGTGCGAATTGTTATGGATAAAACATGTGTTACAGGAATTGGGAGTTGATTACGAGTCATCCATGAGTTTATACTGCGATAATAAAGCAGCCATCGAAATTGCACACAACCCTGTACAACATGATTGTACCAAACATGTTGAAGTTGACCGACATTTTATTAAAGAAAACCTTAATCGGAAAATCATATAATTTCTGTTTGTAAGGTCAGAAGATCAGTTGGCTGATGTACTCACAAAAGCGGTTTCACGAAGAATCTTTCACGGTGCAATTAACAAGTTGAGCATGATAGATATCTACGCTCCAACTTGAGGGGGAGTGTTAAAACACAGCTGTAAAGGGAGCTGTTATAAAAGAATTCTGTTATAACAGCTCTTGGCCCTTAGTGCCAAGGAAAATTATGTATGTTGTTTATTTTGTAGCATAGAATAGCTTATAAATAGCTCTGCATTAGAATATTAATGTAAGTAAGTCTGAAATTGAAGAAGAAATATACTCTTGAAATTTTACACCTATGATTGCTAATAATATGTGATACCCACAAGAGATTTACATTGTCATTAACTCCAGGCCTGTTAATTATTAACATAATTCTTTTTTTTTCTTTTTCTTTTTAATAAAGAGAGTGGGGGAGGCGAAAATTATTAGAGGCAAAAACAGAATATAAAGTACAAAAAAGAGGCCCTCGTGCGGGGCAACCACCCCTTTGAATTTTAATGTCTTTTTCTTTTTCTTTTTCTTTTTTGTTATAATGAAGCATATACATCCATAGATAGTATAATATAAGATCAAGTTTGCCGTGTTCGTGCGTCCGTGAGGTTAGATTTTGACATTCCTTTGTCCCCATGCCATACAATCACCCACCCCTTTCTTATTTTCTCTCTCTTTCCTTTGTCCAAATAATAGAAAAAAGATTCATTGAATTATTATTATTTAGTGTCATATATATATATATATATATATATATTATCATAAAGCTAATGAAAAGATTTCTTTTGAGTTAACAATGTACTTGATATTATTTAAAATTGCATTTGAAAATGTTTTTTTTCTTCATAAATACATTAAAATGATGTTTTTTTAAAAAATATTTTTGATATCCGCACATACAAATGATTTAAAAATATCAAAAAATATATTTAAAATAAAAAATAAAAAAAATTGTTTTTTTATTTTTTTTCAAAAGTATTTCTAAAACGCAATGCCAAACACCTCCAATATAAATTTTGCATGGTAATCTTTATTTTGATTAAAATAAAACTAATATTATATACGTAGATTACCATGAATACATAATATTAAAATGATTATAATAAAGTATCGTTTAGATTTTTTAAAGAAAATAGTTGTAATCTTGATTTATTCTTGTAATTTTTATGGAGAAAAAACAATCCATCTTTATTCTCAATAAATGAGCATATTTCTTTTTTTATCATTAGTTACTATAATTGTTTTGACACCACTCTACGCTAGTTTTTGGACAAGGATACATTTTTTTGTTATTTATTTCAAACTACAAGTTAAAAACTGTTTTTATTCAGAGATTTAAATATAAATAATGTAGAATTTAATAGTGATAGGGATCCTCTCAATTGACCTAACTTTTCACATTCGAAACGATTTTTTTTTGTCATAATTGATGAGGGTTTCTGTTTGATGACAACAAGCACCCGTGCACCCAATTTTTGCTGTTCTCCTGCCACTGAATGCTCTCATCCCTATCTTCGTTGTAATCTCCCTACATAATGTTTTTCATTTTACTTTTTTTTTATAACTGGATGTCCGTATCAACTTATGCTCATCACAACTAATCCAACATCCTGTAAGTCCAATGAATATATAAAGCATTGCAGAGGTGACAAACGTACTTGGCAAGACTTAAACCTAGAGTGAAAAGAAAAGAAAAAACTCTTCTTAACCACTAGACCACCACCTTACCGGCATGTTTTTCATTCTACTTTTACGAGGGTTATGTATACATTTTGCTGTCGGCAATATCTCTCCATTGATGGGATTCATAATTCTCTCCATTATTAATGATATTATTGGTAACATATTATTGACATTTTGAGGTGCTCATCAAGCCATTCGTCATTTCTTGAGGTGCCAACGTATAGTCTTAATTATACTAATATGTCAAATTCGACCTTCTGTTAAAAAAATAAAAATAATAATTCGACCTTTTGATGTATCAATCCTTCTTTCGAATGTAACAAGAAAAATATTTCTTCCAAAAATAATTCATGAATCTTAAAACGATGAACACTCTTTTTTGTAATATGCTTATTCCAAGTGTACCTCAACTAATTCTATAGATCTTGGATAAATAATTAATTATCAGTATCCAACAAACTTAAAAGTTATGAACTCGAACAAATGAATTCTAGAAAACAAATTTAAAATCGAACTACTGAGTTTTACCCGTAAAGATTAGATCAATGAACATGCTCACACACAATGTGCACACAATCTTTTGATTTTTGTTATATTTCTTTTGTCGCCTCTATCGACTTACCTAGTGCCCTAACCCGCCATGTCTTTCTTCAATCAAATCCTTATTGTAGTGAAAAGGATGGATGAAGAAATTTCTCGCATTTGAAAATTAGTAAAATGGGTTTTTGCTAGATTGTGTCGAGTCCTTTTCCGAGGATCCTCTCATGGATCCACACTTCTCTTCGAGTCACCATCCTACTCGTACCTTCAGTCCCAATAAAAAGTCAAAACCCAGATGAAGAGAGCAGCAGTAGAAGAAGATGAACAGAAATTTACAAGACACACCATGTCACATTACAGTCATTTAGCATCTTGATTTGACAGATGATTATGTACAGTATCTACTGTACGGACCACTCCTGCCCTGTGAGATTTCACCACTTTACTCACAAACACTCACGAGAGTCCTCCCATTTGCGTGCTGGGTGATGCAACTACCCACAGTTTATCATGGATAAAGCGGCTCTGTGTGCCTTTTTACATGGTTTTGATGAACATCTTTCTTTCCTGGTCATTCCATTTTGTTTCTTATATGTAGGATGTTTGTTTTGAAAAACAAATAGCACAGATTGATTAAAAAATTGGCAAAATAGCATATTTTTAACAAAAACGTGAATGTGAAAAGCAATTTTGAATAAAATAAACATTAATGCAAACCAACTCGAACTTTAACCCTAAACTACAAAACCTAAATTATTGTTAAATTTACGTAGTTTGCTAATTGAGTATGTGATATCTGGTTATGTATAGTTCATAATATAAATCAAACTTCTAATAATTCGATAATATTTCAATTAGAGTGTCTCATTATCTTTGATTTAGATAGATATACACTCATATCCAATGGTATTTTGAAGTGTTAATGTCATCTTTAAGAAAATTAAGAATTTTATTTTCAGCTTAATGAGATCGAGACAATATCAAACCCCTAAAGTTCTTCTAAGTGTTTATTCATAGTAGTACATATAGCAATGAAATTATATTGGGATTCAAAAAACACCCAGAAACCACCCCTCCCCCCAATTTCAACCCAGTTTCAACAAACTTAGAGGCCACAACACTCACTTTATGGACATATGTGTTTTGATTCATTTTTTTTAGGATTCTCCACTTTAAGTAAATAAATCTATGTTTTATTAAAATTTAAATTTAACATTTTCATTTGTTTTACATATTTTTAAAGTATATTGATTTTGTTTGGGTAATTACTTGTTTTAATAATTTCTTCTCATAGGAATTTGTTGTATGGAATTATGATTTATACTTGTTAGGATTTGCTTTAGATTATGTAAAATTTTGTTTAGCTAATGCATTTAATCAATACATGATTATTATATATAGGTTTTATATAAATAACAGAGGATCGTTCATAGATGTATCAAGAATCATCCCAAGGGTTGCTTATGATAGATTATTGCAACGAGGTCTAAGGTTTTATTGAATACGCAATATCTAATGTGAGAAACATTAGTGGAGGGAGTATTAGATGTCCATATAAAATTTGAAAACACAAAAAAATTATCAATCCAAGTGTTGTCACGATGCATCTTCTACAAAAAAAAAAATTATGGAGGAATACCTGTATCGGTATGCATATAAAAAAGAAATGATGGTTGAGTCAACTTTTGATTCTGGAAACGTGCATGAAGTTGTAGATGTCAATAGTTATATTTATAGGAATATGGTTATGGGCAATGGGAAAGAATCAGGGTGGTACAGGTGAATGTACATTAATAGATCAAACACCTAATGCAAGGCGACCAAATTTTTTTTCTTATCTTTTAAAATACTACGATGAACAATTATGAGATGATTAGACAAATCATAGTAAATTATCGATAGTGACACAAGTTTTCACCATGAAGTTAGAGTATGGATTGAGTGAGGCCGATTATGATAAAATTGTCGAAATGGAGAAAAATATATTACCTAAAGAGAACAAGTTGTAAAAGAACTTTTATATTGCCAATTCTATTATGAAACCCCTCATTCTAAGATATTAGAAAATTGACATGTGTCTAAAATTTTGCATTTATACTACCTTGAAAATACAGAGTTGACCGGGTATAGAACACATGAGCATCCTTGTTATCACACTTAAAAAACTTATATACTTCTCAATCAAACCTAAATTGCAAAGATTATTCATGTCACACACCACCAATGCTCTCTCTCTTTCTCTCCTTGTTTAATCTTTCTCTTATATTTTCTTCTCCTCCACCTAAACTAAGTTTGTCTTTCTTTTCTCATCTTCTTTTCTCTTCCTATTTTTTCATTCTTTAGTTAATTAACTTATCTTCTAATTTTTACTTGTTATTTTTGTTCCTCCTCTTAGCTTCACTTACAACAAATTTAAGATAAGATTTCTCTTTTTTCTTCTCTTTTGTTGTGTGTTTTTTTCATTATTTTTTTTTCATTTGTTTTTGTTCATAATGGTATTGGTGTGGGATTATTGCATTTTTTTTTTGTTATTAATGGTTTTGGTGTGGGATTATTGCACTATTTTTTTATTTATTTTTCTTGTGTTAATGGATTATTAACTAATAATGTTTCTGTTATTAATTGATTTTTTTTATTTATTTGAATAATTTTTTTAATGTATTTTTCTATTATTGATGAATCATTCAATGATAATTTTTCTTTTTGATTTTTTTGGATAATATTATTATTTGCTATTTTTTGTTGGATGAATGATTGAATAGAGAAATTAAGGTGTTTAGTTAAATGATTATTGTCATTATGTTTTGTAACTTTTTTAAAATTTAGAACATATTTTTCTAAGTTTAGGATTAATTTAAAAAATATTATAAAATAAAAATAAAATATTCTACGAAATTAAATTATGCAAATTCTTAGAAGAAAATGAATGAAATCAATTGTTTTGTGGCATATATGATGTGTTTTTACTGGTTTGTAAATTTAGGGTGGTTTCCTTAGTAAAGGAAAGGTGTTGTTGAAAACATTTAAATGTAGGAGCCATTAAATTTTATTTATCCATTAATTTGTGTAAATTTCTAAGGTGAATCCATTGTGTGTTGTTAGAATAGGATCATTGTTAGGTTTTCTAGTGGCGATTCTAATGACCATAGGTTTTAAGGTGGTGATCACAAACAGAACCCGAGGCAAATGCATCAACTCATGAAATGAGTACATTTATGGCCAATATGAACATAAATATTTTTATTATTATTTTAATATGTTTAGTTTATTGATGATGTTGTTAGAAGGGTGTGGGAGAATCACACTGCAACTAGTTAATTTTATCTACCTTGGTAATTAAGAGGGAATGCAATAAAATCAGAATCATCATAAGATAAAGGACCAAATTAAATATTGGTATAAAAGGCAGAGAATAGAGAAGAGAAAAAACAAACGATACAGAGAGAATAAAGAGGAGAGAACAGGAGAGCACAGAGAGGGAAAACGAGAGGAACAAAAAACAGAAAGACAAAGGGAAGAAAAAAGGGGACAAAAAAAAACACATAATAAACAGGGGAAAAGAACATAAGAAATTGTGAACAACCCCTCGATACCACCAATTGTGTTCTCCTCTCTGTATTGTCATAACCCAATTCTGAGTTATTCCTTTGAATCTACCCAAAATAAAAATAAAAAGAACAGAAATAAAATAAAAGGAACAGAAATAAAATAAAAGGGGATGGTCTCAACAAAAAGTAAAGGCAAAATTTTTGGAAGTTTTCAAGAGCTCGATCATACCTCTTTTGTTCCAAAAAATGAAGGAAAATGCAGATTCAAGGCTAAATTAATTTATTATAGGATAAATCTGTGTAAAAATTAAGTCAAAAAATATTATTATATTGTATGGGTCAGTTTGATTTAATCACCGACCAATTTAAGGTGTAATTATATTTAAAAATTAATTTAGGACCTAGTTGAAGGATTTAATTAAGCACAAGACCTTAATTATACTTTAAATGGGTAAAATTAATTTTATTAAGGGCTTAATTGGTGAGAAATTAAATTGGAAGCCTAATTTGGGTTAAATTTAGAAGATCAAAATTTTTGGAAACGAAACTTTTTGGGTAAAATCGGAAGCCAAAATTGAAGAAAATATATTGTTCTTCCCGGTTTTCATATTTTTGGAAACTCATTTTTTTCACAACCTATTTTTAATATTGTTTCATATTTTTAATTAAAAAAGAACTTACCTGCCAAGGTATTGTGGAGCCATGTTGTTCCATGCCAGCAGCATGCCCTGCAACCTACCACTACAACATTCTATTCTTGAAGACCTCTCCCATGTCTTGTAACCTGGAAATTTAGTCTATAAAAGGGAAAAGAAAATTTACACACCTAGGGAGATAACAAAGAGGAAATTTTACAGTCACGGGGAGCATGGAATAATTCCGGACAGAGAGAGGAGAGTAATTTACAAATAACAACACTCTGAAAAAACAGGAGGAGCAAAAGAGAGGAACAAACAAAAAATAGGGACAGATGGGCCAAAAACCAGTGATAATGCACCACCGGCAGAACGACGACTTCTTCCCCAGCGCCGAAAATCACTGTCAACCCTGTCTCCCTTGGCAACCCTCTCCATCATCACCCTCAGCATCAACAACAACAATACTTTCGTCTGACAGTCGACCGACAACATCTCCTTTACACCACCAGCAACTCCCTCTCTCTCCAGGACCTACAACAACATTAGTAGAACCAACAACAACAACGGTCCATCTCTCCACCGTCGACAACTCCAATAGTTTTCTTGTCCACATAACAGGACAACAAAAGTTCCTTTCCCCTATTCCTATAGCCACCACCGGCCACCTTCTTTCTGCCAGCACCACCTGTGCCACCAGCCACAGTTACTAAGCCATAGGTAATATCCTTCAATTAAGCCATAGTTATTGTTTACGGTACAAGGTGAAAGTGAATTAATTCGCTCTTTACTGTTTACATGGTAAATAATAGGTCGATTGGGTTGGAAGTTGTGTCTAGCCCAACCAAAAAATATAAGAATTGCATCTCAAAAAAATGTTTTGTTTTCGTGCATACGGTCGATTTCTAAAATTGTATAAACATATTTTTCACAAAAAAAATCATATCTTTTCTCATGTTTTAAAATGAAAAATAGGATATCGTAACTAATTTCTGATTATTCTTTAAAGTTTATCCAAGATATCCAAAATCTTTCACCAACCATTTTGTTCATTTTTTTTTGTTGTAAATTTTAATTATTGGGGTGTATAATTAAACTATAAAATAAACCTTTAGATATTAAAAAGAAAATAATTAAATTAAAAGGTAAGATTTTTCATTTTCTTGGAATCAATCTATTGAAATGATCCTTAGAATGTTTTTCTTGAAGTTTTAGAGAAAACCAAATATTTTTAATATTGGATCTGTATCTTACATCGTAAGTCTACAACATGATATTATTCCAAATTATTGGGAAAATATATGAGAATCACAAATATTTTGAAATATCCATTTGAATTTTTTTAACTAATAATATTATATTATATTATATTATAAAGGTTGGGTCAAGCAAACATGTTCAGGTTAGGCCAGAGGCCTAACAAACCTGCCTTATTTTTTCCAGGTTTGGCCCAACCATTTAGGCTTCCATCAACCATAACCCACATGGTTGTTCACCCGACCAATCAACCATATAATTATTTGGTGGCCATTGCATGCAATGGACACCTTTAGAGGTTAGTTTTATTGAGCTAAATGAGAGTTTTTTCTTTTTTGGAAGAGAGTGATGGTTATAGGTCTTCCCGGTGATTCAAAAAGGGTATATAATGGTTTCTAGAGGTGGTGGTGTTACCAGAGATAGAGAAAAATAGAGAGGGGGGTGGGGGGTGGGGGGGGGGGGGGGTAGCCAGAAAGGGGAAAGATAGATATTATTTTGAAACACAATTTTTTTTCTCAATGTGGCTTCAGATTTATTCATGATTTGAGCCTGTAATCCACCCTTTTTTATAGGTGGTGGAAGAGGGCAACCTTGTTTTTATTAAGGTAAAATTTGACCCCTATATTAAACCTGAAAGTTTCTTAGCTATTGGCTCAAAGTTGTTTTCATGAGCTGTCAAATTTGATAGTTAAAGTTTGTCCAAGTTGGTTAATTGAAGGCATCACCATTTTATGCGTGGTTTCAATTAGCTGGAATGGACCATACTAGAGTATATTCAGATGTTATGCCATCATTTTGGTGTAAGGTTTGGTGCATTTGGTGAATAAATTAAGTATTAAATGTCCTCTCAAAACTAGTCACTCAAACAATTTCTTCAAGCAAAAAAAATAAAAAGAAAAGATGATGAATAATAAACAAGGTAACGTGTCATCTGGTTCCTTTATTAGACTAAACGACACATCTTGTGGTCATGTTTTTCTTTTTTCTTTTTTAAAATGTCATTTTGAGAGAGGGTTGTGCCAAAGTTTAATGTGGTTCTTTATTGTATAATTGCTCTAATCACACCCTTAATTGCTTTCAAATTGTTAATTTTGTTCAATTTCACCCTTAACAAAATTCAAGATCAACCCCAAATTTATGTGCCTTTTTTTTCATCTTTGGTCTTGGGTTTATGCAATTTAACCTTTAATCAACAATTAAACTTATGATTTTATTCAATTTCATCCATGGGTAGAATTAATTAAGCCCTTATAGTTATAAGCCTTTTGCAAATTAGACTTTGGCTATGAATTTTTCCAATTTAGCCTATAATTTTCCCAAAACTTTCAATTTTCTTTTAATTATAATCCCGATTTCAATCAATTTACTTGGTTAAAATTAATTATAGTCTCATGAAATCTCAATCTTCTCAATTAAATCCAAATTAAACTCTCACACTTAATATTTCACCAAAATCACTTTATAAAATTAATTTGACCCATTTAAAGTATAATCAAGTCTTTTCAGCTAATTAATTCCTTTAATTGGACATAAATTAATTCATAAATATAACAAAACTATAATTTGGTCCATGATTAAATCAAATTGATCCATTACAAATCTAATTATACCTTTGGACTTAATTTTTATGAGATTTGTTCAATAATTATATATTTTAACCTTGAATCTGTAATGTCTCTTCATTCTTATGTGCAATATGGTATAATTGGGCTTAGACTTTGTCTAAAATTGTAACTTGATTTTTCCACTACAAAAATCTCTTTTATTTATTATTTTTGATGAACTTGGGGAATAACCCAGAAATGGATTAACAACATCTATTTTTTAAAATCGTTATTTTATATGAATATGTTTAACTAACAGTTTTCTCTTTAGGCTATGGTTCTTGAACACAAACCAAGACTAGTGGAGCTTTTATGGAAATACACGCAAAACTATGATTGTCAAAAAGGGGTGCAACAACTCATGGATAGTTTAGTTCAATACTTTGTGGTATGTTAGATTTCAAAAATGTATTTTCTGTAGTCATAATGTTTTTGGGTTTATTTATTTTTTCTCAGGAAACATATAATATCTGGTTGCATAAGATATACGAGGATTATTCATCTACAAGTCTATCACTCGATCTGAAATTGTGGTTGTAGGTAGGAACTTATGGTGGACCCATTAGAAATCAAGTTTATGATAGTTTAAACACTACAATTGAGCGAATGACCTAAAGTGTTTCAGCCAGTAAATACACATAATCAATTTTGGGAAATTTTAAACCAACGAGTTGAAGCTTGGATAACCCGTCTTACTAAAACAAAATGATTTAGTGATGCTCCCCTGGTCCTTACGAAGACCCACCTTCTCCTCCTCTTTTTTATCCTTTTTTTTCTGGATAAATTGTATTTGAACTTATAAACTAATAAATCTATAATAATTTATTTATTTATAATTTATTTTAATCATTTTAAACTTTATTTGTTTATTTTTTAAAAATCTTACTAAGATTATTGATGGTCTTACCGAGAAATTACATTTACTGATATAACTAGAGAATTAAAAAGAAATTATTATAAATATCATTGTTTAATCACCGGTAGAATTAACCCGGTGGTCATATATTAAATATATCATTGATTAAATCACAAATGATTTTCTTATCGGTGTAAATTATAAATAGAATAGAGTAGATGAGCTTTTCTTGCTTGATGTGTTTTTTATGTGTGAATTTATTAATGATTACATTACAAACAAAATAACATACAGAAGAAAGTTGTTCTACCAAGTCACCATTTATGGTCCCCAGGATGGGAGGGGTGGCGGCAACGATCTTGTTCTTGATGTTTCAAGAGCAAGGTTCGAGTCGGGGCGCGTGCACTTTCCTGTAAGAATTTAGAACAACCGGGATTTTACTCGGTTATTTGGATCCACAAAGTACGTTTTTTGGGGAGTGAAGTTTTCTCGAATAAAAAAAACTAGTCCCATTTATGAGTTTATCGGTAAGAAAATCATGCTGCTAGAAGATCGTCTAACTACAAGAGAATATAAAAATCTGCATTATCTAGGATCCTGTCGATGGGATCCAGTTTTCGACTCCAAGATACTGAGGGTTTGCCAAGGACTAGGTTTCGGGTCCTGATGATTAATTTTGATATTTAGATCCGAGTGCTAATAGTGATCTACCCGTAGGTAAATGACACTTTCTTCTCCCTAGAACTAAGATCTAAGCCCTAAGATTCCTACCTAGAATATAATGTTAGTCAATGAGTAGACTCGGTGCCCTACAGGTTTGACCAAGAATCGAGTCTAAGAACACCCAAGTTTTAATCATCTCTGCACCAGTTTATTGGTCACAGAGAATACATTCCTACTTCGGTTAAGAAAAAACAACAAAGTTGAATTGTAATTCATTCTAAACAAACATCTTAAGTAAGGATTAACCGTGTCATGTTTTCCCTGATCTAACAGGGCAATATCATGCCATCAATCCTGCTAATTTTGCTGGAAATCAAATGTTTGGCAATCAGTGGTGGCCTGCTCCAGGCTCATGACAAGGTTTGTCCAATTTGTGAGGCAGAAAAGGGTGACGAAAAAGCATGGGATGGAGCTCCAATTACATTATGTCCAATATATTGATCATGTGATTAGTAGAAAACCAGGTTAATTTTACCCCCCAGCCATTAATCATTCACTAATTAGGAGGAAAGTGGGACCTCTTGCTGTTCCCTTTTGGGTTTCTAGCATGATGGAATTTCGAAGCAGTTATTCTGCACGAGGACTAAAGTTGTAATTATGCAATTTTTGATCTGGTTTTCTTAAGAGAAGATGGGCATATTCTCTAGAAAAAGGAAAAGGAAAACACAAGAGTTGATTACGAGAGAAACCAGATTTTTTCTCACTTGTCCAGTAAAAAGATACTTAAAACCTCATGGCATTTTAAGCAATCCTCGAAATTATTCTTGACGATATAAGAGTAGTTTGAGCATTACAAGCTTATCATGGCTATAGATAATGTTGTCCAATAAAGTCAACTGTGCAGTTTGATGGTTTTTCTGTCACAACTTCAACCTGCTACAAGGAGCAGTCTAAAAGTTTGAATCTTGCAGTCAGAGCGGGACCAGAAAAAACCACACGAACACAAACTCACATATTATCTCTCTTCACTTATATTTACGTTGTTTCCAAGAGCCTGTCTTTTAGTGGTTTTTTGTAATTGTAATTCCATTTTATGCAGATCTTGTTGACGGGCATGTGGGGAGCAATGGGTCCAATGGGGTGGTGTGCATGTGCCTCTCTCTCTATATCCACATTTTTAACTCAGCAGGGAGGTCCTTTCCTCTCTAGCTGAGATAGTTTGTATACTGCTTCCATATAGCCAAAACCAGTGAAATTACCCGATTCGTTGGACTTCTTTATCTATATAGAAAATTTATTATTTTTATATGTATTATATTTTATTAGTTTAATATTTATTTAGTATAATTATAATTGATAAAATTTATGTAATCAACATGAAAAGTGACGCGTATATTTTGTAATTGTAGATAACCTAAGTTAATCTGTATTTTTTTTTAGTTTAATTTTTTCCCCAGCAATATTATATTTAAAATATTAAAAATGAAAATATTGTAAATTTGTTTTTAAGAAATAAACCTAAACAAAAGACTACCAAATTTCAATATTAATTTTAAAATGATATTAATTTTTTTTATTCTAAAAAGCCTAGGTCATGTTTTCTCTTCCCTATATATATATATATTCATATGAGATAATATCCAATAAATATTAGAACATATAATTAATGTAAGACTAAAAATATCCTAAAAACTTTAAGAAAATAAAAAAAAATATCATTGTCATCACTGTCAAAACAATAAAAATTATTAGATTATATGGAGAGAAAAAAAACAATAACAAAAGAGTAAGCAAGAAAAAAATTAAATTAAATTAAATTATTATTATTATTATTATTGTGTTAAGTACAAAATTAAAATTTGAAGGCAATTTGTTTTTTGTGTTACCCGATTTATTAATTGTATGATTATATTAAATGTATTTAAGAATACTGATATTAATTTTTTATTCAAAAAATCCTAGGTTATGTTTTCTTCTCCTTATATATATTCCTATGAGATAATATCCAATAAATATTAGAACATATAATTAATGAAAGACTAAGAATATCCTAGAAACTTTAACAAAAAAAAATATCATTGTCATTACTGTCAAAACAATAAAAATTATTAAATTATACGGAGAAAAAAAACATTAACAAAAGAGTAAGCAAGAAAAACAATTAAATTATTATTATTATTATTATTATTAATGAAAGACTAAGAATATCCTAGAAACTTTAACAAAAGAAAAATAAATAAATATCATTGTCATTTCTGTAAAAACAATTAAAATTATTAAATTATACGGATATTATTATTATTATTATTATTATCACTAAAAAAAAGAGGATGAGGATGTAGACCCGCGAAGCAGCGGGTGAAATTGCAAATGAACAGTGGGTATGGGTCTTGAGCTACACGAATGAGCAGTGAACGCCAGATCCCTTTTAGGTTATTAGATAATAATAATAATATCTAATTACTTTGAATTAAAGGACAAAATTGAAACAAATCAAAACTTATATAATTATAATAAATAACTTTCAAAGGACAAAATTGAAACAAATCAAAACTTATATAATTATAATAAATAACTAATAAATATATATAAGTCGAAAAAAATATAACCAGGAAAAAAAATATTTTATGGGAAAATATGAAAAAAATAATTAGAAAAAACACAATAAAAAAAAAGCAAGAGAGAAAAAAAAGGAAAAAATAATCATAAAAAAAGCAAGAATACAATGAAAGAAAAAGAGAAAAATGTAATGTAAAACAAAATAGAAATAGAAAACCGAAAAAAAAACACAAAGAGCAACACATACACGCGAGAAGTAGGGAGGAAAAATGTCCAATGAACAGTAGAAGGCTGATCCCTTTTAGGTTATTAGATAATAATAATAATAATAATAATAATAATAATAATAATAATAATAATAAAATGGATTAAGAGATTAGTCGGTGCACATAAGTTGCAACGGATACTCCGGTTTAAAAGAAAATAAAAAACCCGATTAAAATAAATAAATAAAAAGTAAACACCTCTTTAAACTGTATTGAACTGTGAAAATTACTATTAAAAAAAGCATGGTTATTAAAAAAAACAATGCAAGGGGAAAACACCTTTTTAAACAGTAATGAGAAAAAAAATCATTGTGTGTATAAATTAACCCGGACACCTCGGTCATGAGAAAAAAATATAAGTGGAAACAAAAAAGGAAAAAAAAAATGTAGAAGTGGAAATAAAAAAAGAAAAAAAATAGATCCGGAGATTAATCATGATACGTGTAAGCTGTCATTAATATCCTAATTAAAAAAAAACAAACAAAAACAACTTTTACAGAGTAATTTTCCAAAATTAGGATTTAAAAAAAACAAAAAAAAAACACTTTCCAAAATAAGGATTTAAAAAAAATGAAATTTAGAAGAAAAAAAAGCATGGTTATTAAAAAAAAACAATGCAAGGGGAAAACACCTTTTTAAATAGTAATGAGAAAAAAAATTATTGTGTGCATAAATTAACCCGGACACCCCGGTCATGGGAAAAAAATATAAGTGGAAACAAAAAAGGAAAAAAAATGTAGAAGTGGAAATAAAAAAAATAAAAATATAGATCCAGAGATTAATCGTGAAACGCGTAAGCTGTCATTAATATCATAGTTAAAAAAAACAAACTGTCATTAATATCATAGTTAAAAAAACAAATAAACGAAAACAACTTTTACAGAGTAATTTTCCAAAATTAGGATTTAAAAAAAACAAAAAAAAACAACACTTTCCAAAATAAGGATTTAAAAAAAATGAAATTTAGAAGAAAAAAAAAGCATGGTTATTAAAAAAAAACAATGTAAGGGAAAAACACCTTTTTAAATAGTAATGAGAAAAAAAATTATTGTGTGCATAAATTAACCCGGACACCCCGGTCATGGGAAAAAAATATAAGTGGAAACAAAAAAGGGAAAAAAATGTAGAAGTGGAAATAAAAAAAAGAAAAATATAGATCAAGAGATTAATCATGGAATGCGTAAGCTGTCATTAATATCATAGTTAAAAAAAACAAACAAACTGTCATTAATATCATAGTTAAAAAAACAAATAAACGAAAACAACTTTTACAGAGTAATTTTTCAAAATAAGGATTTTAAAAAAATTAAAAAAAAAACAATACTTTCCAAAATAAGGATTTAATAAAAAAACGAAATTTAGAAGAAAAAAAACACTTTTCAAGGATTTAAAAAGAAAAAAAAATGAAATTTAAAAAAAAAACGAAATTTAAAAAAACAAAAAAAAAGAGACAGATGTACTCCCGCGGAGTACAAATACAAAATAACCAATCCACAGTAATCTACTGTGCATTTGACCGATGCCTTTTAGATAGATAGATAATATATCATTTCTCGAAAACACCAGTATGTCAATGCGATATGAATTACTTTGGTTTGAGTTTTTTTTAATGAAATGATGATCTACTTTTACATGTTTTTTTTAGTAAAATGATGATCTACTTTTACATGTTTTGCTTAATTATATTGTATTGGGTTGTGTGTTGGTATAATAACTGTTTTGTTGTCATAAAAGAGTCTTATTATTGTGTAAGTTGGAGGATAATCAACTTCAATAGACAATTCTCTTACCCATAACATTTCACATTTCACGTATTTTTTTTGTTATACTTTTTTTTGGATAACGTGGGAGCCGCATGACTCGGAAAGTGCACTTTGTGGGCCCAGAGCATGCGTAAACCCTCGGCTGTCTCAGGCTCTTACAGGGGACCTTACGGTAGTTGAGAAGCCTGCGGCTCGAACCCCGCACTCCCGTAGGAATGACAAGGTCTCTGCCGCTCGACTAAACCCCTAGGGACTTTTTTTTTTGTTATACGCTACCATCTTTTATTATTTACTCCTCCATGAAACCAAAGTTTCCCCAACAAATATAAAGTAACCTGAAGTGGATTTTTTTTTTCAATAATGCTTCGTGCCCAATCGGCGTCAATATACCCTTCAATATTTAGATGTTGATTTTTTGAAAACATGAAGCCTTTTCCTGCAGATGATTCCAAATACCTGAGGATCCAGATTATTGCATTTGTATGGTCTTCGCTTGGGTGGTGCCTAAACTTACTTCAAACTTACTGTATAAGTTATATTTGATCGTGTATGAGATAAGCAGATTAGTTTATCAATTACTCATTGATATCTCTCTTTATTGGTTGGAGTAGGATCTGCACATTTTTTCAAGTCATGATTATGTTATTAAAGTGTCAACTTGCTTACAATCTAACATAATAGTTTCTGATAGTAGATCCAATACATATTTCTTTTATGAAAGGAAAATGTTTCCTCTTGATCTTGTCACTTCATTTCCCAGAACATATTTCAACTCCCAAAGTTTCGTCATTTCAAATTTAGACACCAAATTTCTGAGCCTAGAAATCTATTTTGTATCATCTTTTGTAATTATTATATGATTCACATAAATTATTAGTGTAGTTACATGTCCTTGTCTATATCTTAGGAACAAGGTATGATTTAAGTTGCTTTATTTGAATTCATATTTTTTCATTGCTAAAGTAAATTGTCTAAATCATGCTCGTGGTGACTATTTTAGCCCATCTAAAGCCTTTTGCAGCTTGCATATTGTCTTTTCTGCTGAGTTCATGTTATATCCGGGTGGAATGTCCATGCATTCTTGCTCAAAACCTCCATGAAGAAATGTAAACTTCACATCAAGTTGATGCAGTGACCAATCCTGATTAACCGCCAAGGATAGTAAAACTCAAACTATAGTCAATTTGGTTACTCGAGAGAAAGTCTCAAGGTAGTCTATGCCATATTTATGAGTAAATCCTTTCTCCATCAATCATGTCTTGTATCTTTCAATAGTCTCATTTGTTTTATGCTTAATAGAGAACACTCATCTGCATCCCACAATCTTTTTTTTTTCTTATGGCAATGAAACCAAGTTCCATGTGTGATTTTGTTCCAATGCCCCCATTTCTGTCATTATCGCTTGCGACCATTTTTGTGAGGATAATACTTAATATCTCTAAGAATTTGTGTAAAAAAGAGTTGGTGGGCAAAAGCTTACAAAGATTGCGATAACTTTTGGGATGAAACATGATTAGGAATAAGGTATCTTGAGTTTCTTCACACATGATCTCAGAGTACCGTTGTAGAGGTTTTTCTTGATTGTGCCTAAAAAAGAGTTTATATCCATAAAAGTACTAATTTCATTAGAAGATAGAGTTGGTTGTATCACCTCAGATATATTCTTAAAAAGAGTTTGGTCTTGAGGTATTGTTGAAGAGGGAGTCTTAAGGATGTATTGCTGACTGAACCGATGACACCACAGACGTACTTGTCTCTTCAAATATTAGATTTATCAATTTCTCATTTTCTAGAGATGTCTCCCCTAGGAGAGAGAGGTGGATAATGGTCCAGAAAAATAGTAGTCAAACTCCAAGAAAGTGACATTCACGGTAAAATACATGCATTGAGCAGATGGATGATAACACACATAACCTTTTTGACATGTTCCACATCCTAACGAAACACATTGAACAACACACAAGTCAAGCAATAAAATCTTAAATAAAGAAGTAATTTTTTTTAGGGGGGTAGAGATTAGAGAAGCATGCAACAATTGTTTATTAATAATATGATATGATATCTCTCTGACATTAATCAATAAATTTTTAATCTAACATTTATATTATTATATTTTTTAGAGAATTTGTTGGAAAGTTATATCTATCAACTTATGATAATTAATTCAAAACCCAGTGTATTTATTAAAGTTTTTATATTAATATTGCTTGCTGTTTATTTTTAAACCCTTTGAAAGCAATGTTTTCTAATTTAATTTTTAACTTGTTCACTTATTTAATTTAAATTATTATGACTCGTGCTCAATTAAACAAAACAAAATAGTATTAGATTTGCAAAACAAACTTAATAAACACTACCAATTTAATATAAATTTATATTTAGTGGTAAAAAAAATTAAAAATACTTTGAGATCTTATTAAAAAATCAGTCTTTATTAATATTAATTGTAAGCTCATCTGAAAGCCCAAAAGCCAATTTTGGTTTCCTCCATTCTTTAACATAAAAACCAATCTGAACCAACCGAAAATGCTTGGTTTTTACCGAGTCAGTTTGGTTTGTTTTTTTAAAGAAAAAATCATAATTTTGATTTGATTATTATATATATATATATATATATATATATATATATATATATATATATTATCTAATAACCTAAAAGAGATCAAGTGATTACTTGTGGATTGGAATAGTGTTTTATATTATATATATATTGTTGCATACAAAATATCAAAGTAAAACATGTAGCTCACTGGTAAGACTACCAGTGGAGGCGCATGGCTGGCAGGGTTCGAACCCTGCCAGCGCCATTTACACTTCATTGACTTTTTTTGACTTTATTTGACTTTTTTGACTTTTTATTTGACTTTTTGACTTTTTGACTTTATCTTGACTTTTTAACTTTGCTTTTTTCCTTTTTCTTTTGATTTTTACTTATATTTTAATTATTATTATTATTATTTATTTATATTTTTCACTTTGCTTTTTTTCTTTTTCACTTTGCTTTTTTCATTTTTTCATTTCTTTTTCAGTTATATTTTTTTATTATCCTATGTACTAAAAGAGGTGAGCCGGTTACTGTGTATTGTGAGTGAAATCACTCTGGATTTCAACAATGTTTTTTTTCTCGTATTTGATACTTTTTATATATTTTATCACACAAAGAAACAATAACAATGATGTAGCTTATTGGTAAACACATGACCATTTGGGGGGAGAGAAGGCGCTGGGCAGCGGTTTGACCCCTGCCACCGCCTAGCTTTTTGTTTCTTTTCATTTTTCTCTTATTTTTTCATTTTTTTTCATTTCCCTATTTTTTTTCATTTTTTTTATTTTGATTGTTATTATTTTTTCGATTTTGCCTTTCTTTTGTTTTTTTACTTATGTTTTTTTTATTATTATTTTGATTGTTTTTTAATTTTTTTTATTGATTTTGATTTTTTTATTTCGTTTTTGTTTTTTTTTTAAAAAAAAATTATTCTTTTATTTTTGTTATTGTTAGCATAATAATAATTATTATTATTTAATGTTTTCCTCTTACTTAATTTTTTGTTAATGTTTTTTAGGTTTTTTTTCTCTAGGGATAATTTGATAATTTTTATTCTTTTAATAGTTATACAAACTTTTTGCTCAGCCCACAAAGTAGTGTAATATTTTTTTATAAATTTTCAGGTCAAATAATTGTTTTTGGAATCAATAATTTTTATTGTTTTTTTTTATTTTTTTCATTTGCTCTTTAGTTAATGTTTTTTTTAAGCCTTTGATTTATTTTTGTTTCCTTCCTGTTATGAAAACAATAATAATATAAATATTAAGAATAATAATAGTAATTTCAGGTTTTTATTCTTAGGTACTTTTTTAATAATTTTGTTTGGTTTTTCTATGAGATTTATTAAATAATATTTATTGTTTTGACAGTGATGGTGATGATGATTTAAGAAGTTAAGACTTTGATTTAGTATTATTA
Source organism: Salix exigua (assembly GCA_032356905.1). Taxonomy (NCBI): domain Eukaryota; kingdom Viridiplantae; phylum Streptophyta; class Magnoliopsida; order Malpighiales; family Salicaceae; genus Salix; species Salix exigua. Next base: position 6,143,536 of record CM063591.1, read on the forward strand.
TAATAAAGGATATTGATCTTTTTCATAATATCAAATTTTATATATTAGAATATTATATTATAATCTCAACAGGTATGAAGATTATTTATTTTGCGCGCACTATGCCCGCAACGTAGTGCGGGCAATCCAGCTATTACTTAATATACTAAAAGAGATCGGGTTAGCACTGTAGAGTGGCCGTTTTCCCTCCATGCTTCGCAGGCGTTCGTCAACCTTTTTTTTTTTTTTTTTACAAATGCCTTCTTTTTCTATTTTTTATGGTGGTTAAGACCAAGTAAAGGTTGTGGCCGAGTGGTCATCTGCGCGATGCCAATTCTGGCAGCGCACGAGTTCGAAATGCTCCGACCGCAAAAATGCTTTGAATTTGTGTTTTTTAATATAAAGAACTGTTTTTTTCTTTTTTTAAAAAAGGGTCTTTTGTTTTTTAATAACTGGTTGTTGTAGTTTTTTTTTCTTTGAAGAACCATTTTTTTTTCTCATTTTTGTTTAATAATGTTTATTGTTTTGACAGTAATAGTGACGATAATTTTAGAAGTTAAGACTCCAATGTTACTGTTGTTATGATACAGTATGTTGATCTTTTTCATTATATCAAATTTTACATGTTTAAATATTATATTTTAATTTCAATAATTGTAAAAATTATTTGTTCCGTCCGCACTATGCCCATAGCGTAGTGCGGGCATTTGACTAGTATATATAAAACCAAATCAACCGGAAATGTTAACTCTAGTTGGAGGGGTGTATGTAGTCTCTATTACACAACTAGAGTTAACATTTCCGGTTGATTTGGTTTATATATATCTATATAGAGTTAACATTTCCGGTTGATTTGGTTTATATATATATCTATATAGAGTTAACATTTCCGGTTGATTTGGTTTATATATAGATATATATAAACCAAATCAACCGGAAATGTTAACTCTAGTTGGAGGAGTGTATGTAGACTCTATTACACAAGGAGATCAGGAAAAAAAAACAATTATAGCAGGATCTACGCTCTAATAGCATTACAAAACTTGTCAAATGAGACTAAAAGCTACATTTTTTTCATTAATACATTGCAGATTATATGCAACTAAAAGCATATCTGACATTAAGAGCGTGAGATATTGTAATCTTCTATACAGAAATTAATATAATTTTTGAGTCCTCTAAATGTGGTATTAGGGCTCTCCCAATCCGCCAAAATGACCTTATTTTTTAAAAACGAATCCTCTGGTAATGTAGTCATGCCATGATTCTTGAAAGAACTGTCTTTTAAGTCTTTTTTGAGTCAAGTAGTTGGCCCAGTTAAAATATTGTTGTCATTTTAATTTCCTGTGAAGTGTCTTTATTACCTTGGGTATTAGAGAGTAGGGTCCATGGTTTGGCCTATGTGGCAATACCCCCCTCTCTCCTCACATGCATTGCTCAAAGCCCTATATATGTGTTCATATGCATTCCTCTTCGCTAGAGTATTTCCATACCATTAGCAATTTAGCAGCTCTCTGTGAAGTGGGGCTGGAGCTGTTTTGAAACATCAATGGCTGTTCTCCTTGCGGTTTCTGTGGTAGCTCTCTTTTTGGTCGGTATCTCCTCTGCTTTGCTGAGGTGGAATGGTGTGAGATATAGGAAGAAAGGGCTGCCTCCAGGTACCATGGGATGGCCAATCTTTGGAGAGACCACCGAGTTTCTAAGGCAAGGCCCAAAGTTCATGAAGAACCAGAGAGCAAGGTGATGATTGCTCGCGTGAATCTTTATGTTTTTCTGTCTTTCTGTTCTTGCTGATGTTGGAAGGAGTAATGTTCTGTTTTGTTGCTCGCTCGAGCTCATCTGGTGTGGCAACTGTTGATATATTACTTTCAACAGTTGAAACTGTTCACCTCTTTTATTTGCGTCCCTGCTTGTTTATGGTTTGCTGACAATTGCTTCTAAAGTTGTTTTTCTTTTTCCATTTCAATCAAAACAAAAGAACAAGGACTTGTACCTTCGTTTTCCTTTTGGGTGGGGATTGGTCCCTGCTAACCCACAAAAGATACCTATATAGCTAAAGCCAATCTCTTCATGAACTGTGGCTGTTAGGCTAGAGGCCTAGAACAGTTGTGTGAGGGTTTTCTTGTAAATTTAACTGAGTTTATAATATTACTAGCTACTGAACATCGCTTTCTTTAAGACATGAGAGGGGTTTTTTTTAACCTTGTCTCGTAAAATTACAGGTATGGGAGTTTTTTCAAATCCCACATTCTGGGGTGTCCTACCATTGTTTCCATGGATCCAGAGCTCAATAGGTACATACTAATGAATGAGGCAAAAGGGCTTGTTCCTGGCTACCCTCAGTCCATGTTGGATATCTTAGGCAATTTCAACATTGCAGCAGTTCATGGCTCGACTCACAAGTACATGAGAGGGGCATTATTATCCCTCATTAGCCCCGCCATGATCAGAGAACAACTTTTGCCAACCATTGATGAGTTCATGAGAGCTCACCTCAGCAGTTGGGATTCCAAAATTATTGACATTCAACAAATGACTAAAGAGGTACCTCGATCCCATCATGCAAATTTATCAGAACTTGATTGAAGCCCTCGATCTAATTAAGTTTCCCTGTGTTAATGATGTGCGTTTGTGCCATTATTTTATGCAGATGGCCCTTCTTTCTTCACTTAAACAGATTGCTGGCATTGATTGTAGCTCAATATCTCAAGCATTCATGCCTGAGTTTTTCAAGCTGGTTTTAGGCACTTTGTCACTGCCGATTGACCTTCCTGGCACTAGTTATCGACGTGGAGTCCAGGTACTTGATTTACTAAAACATTATGGACATGGATTCTCTTATTCAAGTTTTTCTTGCTGTGTTGAATGTTTCACCACGTTATGCAGGCAAGAAAGAATATCATAAGCATGTTTAGGAAGGTGATACAAGAGAGGAGGACGTCAAGATTATCGCACCAGGACATGCTCGGTAAACTAATGAGAGCTGAAGAAAATAAATACAAATTAAGTGATGATGAAATAATCGATCAGATAATCACAATTCTGTACTCTGGCTACGAAACGGTCTCGACTACTTCAATGATGGCAGTCAAGTATTTGCATGATCACCCAATAGTCCTTGAAGAACTAAGAGTAAGCCTAGCTAGGCCCCCACCCCCACCTATAAAAAAAATGTAAACTTGAAGTGTGCATAAATTTCGTCAGATTCCTGTTTTATTGACATAATACTTCATCTTAATACTGCAGAGAGAGCATTTGGCTGTCAGAGAAAAGAAAAGGCCTGAGGATCCAATTGATTTCGATGATCTTAAACCGATGCGTTTTACTCGCGCCGTGAGTAGAAATTATAGAGGTTGATTATTATCTGCTTACAGTAAGTTGTTGGACTTGAGCTTTGATCATTTGTTCTGTTCTTATCCCCATGCAGGTTATTTTTGAGACCTCGAGAATGGCTACCATAGTAAATGGGGTTTTGAGGAAGACCACCAGGGAAATGGAACTAAATGGCAAGTACCAAAAAAGACTAATGCTTTCTTTGGTTATAGATTCTATTCGTCTATATGGGCTCGAAAAGCCTTTTTTTTTTCCTGCTTACAACTTTGTTAATAATAATGATGATGATGATGGAGAATAAGATCGCCCTTCAACTATTGTGATTTACATGCCAGACCAACCCAGCTAGCCCGAGATCATTAAAGAAAGAAACTTTAGGGCCTAAATTTGTTAATTTTTTGCTAATCATACTTACTTGATTTGAATAATAGTCTTCAAAGTGTATGCTGTGAGATAAAAAACTTGTAATCTGCATAATAAATTTTGAATTCAAGTCAAGATATATATCCGGTATTTTACTCGTTTATCCGCCTCACTTTTCAGAGTGGTTTGTGTACGGCTAATAATTTCTTTTTTTCCCCTCTCTTAATTCAGGATTTGTGATTCCAAAGGGATGGAAAATCTATGTTTACACAAGAGAGATAAACTATGATCCATATCTATATCCCGACCCATTATCCTTCAACCCATGGAGATGGCTGGTAAGTGATTATTCATTTTGCTGTTACTTGTTTCTGAAAAAACACAACTCCCTTTACAGGAACTAAGTCAGTACTGTTTGCTAAATCCAGGACAAAAGTTTGGAGTCTCAAAACTATCTCTTCATTTTTGGAGGAGGTACTAGGCAGTGTCCAGGGAAGGAGCTAGGAATAGCTGAAATCTCAACTTTCCTTCATTATTTCGTAACTAGATACAGGTGACTACTAAAACCCACAAGATATAAAACCAAAAATTACTTGGCCACAAACAGAAATGACCTCAATTGGCTGATGCTGCTGTTTTTGGTTGCAGATGGGAAGAGGTTGGAGGAGACACCCTGATGAAATTCCCAAGAGTTGAAGCACCAAATGGGCTACACATACGAGTCTCGTCTCATTAACTGATCAGTAACCTATGGACTTACAGAAAAGAAGAGGGAGAGAGATATATAGCTTAAAAGAACTGATAATGATGTTCTAACAGATTAGAGAGTGAGCGACCTCAAGCTAGTGTTAATTTCCATTTTTTTCCCTTTTTCTTTCTGACAGGATTATCAAGCTAGGGCCTTGAAATAGAATGATAGCCTCATTTATGCCCCGACACATAGAAGCTCTTACAACTTGCTTCTTTTATCTTTGGAAGACATGATAGACTTAGGCTCCGGAACAGATGGATACCCATTAATTAAAACCAATCAGAATGGGTTGGATATTTATGAATAGTTATATTTCGGATAAAACTTGAAAGCAGGGCTTTTAACGTATAGTTGATACACCGTTACCTTGATCCAAACATAGTTGTAAAATCCGTTCCGGGTATCGTTCTGGTTTTGATGCATTTCGACTTTCCGTTCCGGTTTTGTACTGTTCATATTTATTTAATTATATATATGAAAAAAATAAAATATTAATTTAACAAGTATAATTTAAATTCAAGATAAATGAAATTTAAATTATACAATACAAACATAATCTCAAAATTAGAAACATCTTTAAAATTTCAAAATATTATGAAAGTAAAATGTTCTAAAATAAAAAAAATTCATCAAACATCTTTTATATATTATTATTATAATTAATAACTATTATTATATAATAATAATAATTATAATATAATAATACTTACTATAAAAAGTAAAAACCCACCCACCCCGTTTTTGTCCCCTTCACTTTCATTTCAAGCTAAAAAACCCTATCTTTTTATCTTCAGGCCGCCGCCCCCCCTCACTAAAAACCCAATCTTTTTTATTCCTTCAGGCTTCAACCCCTCTGCTCCTTCTCCAAAATTCCCACGCCATTTCTTTGACCCCACCATCACCATGACTCTTATTCTTCGATCCTTCCCTCTAATCACTCTCCGCCATGACCAAACCCTCCTCTCTTCCTCTCCTCCAAACTCTTCTCAAATATCACTTTGGAGAGCAAGGTTGGTTGGGTGTGTACTCGGATACAGACCCGAAACTGAGTTCAGAAATGAAAGCCGTTTTAAGTTTTCCTGAACTGAACTGAGGAAAACCACCTCCGAGGAAAACGACGTCGTTTTGGGTTTTGGCTGACACCGGAACGGAACACCGGTACAAAATCGGGGCGTTCCGGTCGGAATTCGGCCGGAATGGCCGGATCGGTCCGGAATTCTACCCGGGACAAAAACGTCGTCGTTTTGTCCCGGATTTTTCAGTGGAACGGGTCGTTCCGGCCGGAACGGAACAAGATTAATAACTCTGATCCCAAGTATATTTATATATACATATATATAGATCGTAACCCAATTTTTGGATTACTCCCCAAAATAAAAATATAAAATAAAAGAGTTTTGGTGTCGGTGAAAATTTTGAATATTTTTGGAGCCGAATCGTATTTCTTTTGTGCCTAGAAATTCGAGGTAACAACTAAGTCAAAAATCATAATTATATTTTTTATAGGTCAATATGATTTAATCATGGGCTAACTTAAAGTATTATTATGTTTGAGAATTAATTTAGGATCCAATTGAAGAATTTAATTAAGTGCAAGGACTTAATTATGTTTTAAATTGGTCAGATTAATTTTATTGATGAAAAATCAAATTCTTGAATTTAATTCTGGCTCAATTGAGAAGATTGGAATTTTTGGAGATCCAACTGAATTTTTATAAGCTAATTGTGCAAAATTAGGGGCCAAATTGAAGAAATTGAGAGTTTAATGGTCAATTGAGGATCCAATTGCATAAATCATAAGCCAGGGACCAAGATAAAAAAAGCGACTAGCCACCATTGAAGACGCGCCGTTTCTAACAGCCTCCGACAATCAGCCACCATGGCAGGCCGAACACACCTATAAAAAGCCACCATGCACGACAACCAGAAAAAAAAGACAGAGGGTTGAAAACTGGAAAAAAAAGAGCTGAAAAAGAGATGAAAAAGAGAAAAAAACTAGAAAAACATGGGGAAGAAGACGATAACACAGGGGAGAAAGTTTGTAGAAACCATTGTGATAATCTCCCACGGTGGTCGCCAACCATTGTCACCTTCTTCCTTTAACAGAGTTGTCGTCGAGAGAGGAGCATCACGTTACAGTGAGGAGCAAAAATAGAGAAAAGTGAGATATTCCCGGAAAATTTGCAGAGAATTTTGGCAAAAACATAACAAGTAAAACAAGCATAAAAATCACCTCTCATCTGTGTTCCAGCTCCCCTCTCTTCCCCGCCATTGCAGTCTTCTCTCTCTCTCTTCCTGACGGTGCCCCCTCTCTCTATAAAAATATCAACTAGCAGCAGCTCCTCCTCTCCTCCACCAGCGTAGCCGAAAAACCACCACCTGGTCTTCCTCATCAGCTCCGTTGCCAGACATAAAGCCTTCTTCTCCAACGCCGGCGACGAAGACCAGTAGCAGCAGTAGCACAGGTCAGCCACTTCAGGAGCTCCTCCCGGCCACCATTTTCGACGCCACCATGACAGGGAGAACCACCTTGATCTCCTCTACCCGGCTGTAGTGGCAGGTGAGCCTCTCGTGGTGGTTGGACGACCACCACTTTACTGTACATGTGCATGAATTAATTCATGCCGTGTAATATATATGTGGCTGCTGCGTGGGTGAGTTGGGTTGCTCTCGGCCCAGCCTAGTTGGCTGGACCGGTCCAGCCCAACTAATTAGAGTTGGGCCTTGGCCATTTGGTTGGGCTCGGCCTGGCCTGGATTTTTTATTTTCTCTTTAAAAAAATAAAAAAAAATGCATTAAAAATGTGTTTGTTTTCGTGCATTCAGCCGAATTCCAAAGTTTTTCCCATCATATTTTTTGTAAAAAATTGCATCTTTCTCATATTTTAAAATAAAAATTAGATATCGTAACCAGTTTACAATTATCCGTTGGAAGTCGGCCAAAATGTCAAAAATAATTTAACAATTATTTTGTTTTTGCTTTCGCGGTGTAAATTAAATTGTAAAGTACACCCGCAGGTAAAACATGTTTGTACTATGGTGTAAAATTACATTGTAAAGTACACCTATAGACAATTTTTTTTTTGAAAAATGCAGTGTATATATATATATATTATTTTTAACTTCGAAAAAACAAACAAACAACAATGCAGCGTACCTTAGGTATGGTGCACTAGGGTGATACGCCTTCCTCTTGCATAATAAGTCCTCTTACCCAAGACTCTCGCAGACCATTAGATTCCTAGTAACCTTAATACTAGGTGGCGACTCCTGATATTTATAGTCGTAATTTTTATGGCTATAAAATACACCTCATTTTCACCGTGTGCCGTTGTCTCCCCAAATTGGGGAAACGACGGGGCGTGAATCGTGTAAAAAAATTGTTGTCGCAACAATGGGGATGTTTTGATTATTTTTTAATTTGGATCAATTCAGGTTCAAATTTCAAAGCAATCAAAGAATATAATGACCTTGCGAGACTGATGATGACATTCTCGTAATATTATACATGTTCATAATTTTGTTCAGAATATCATTTTACTATGTCTTCTTTAGATTAAATTGCACAATTCTAAGTAATTTTTTTTGTATTTGAACTAATTTTTTTTGAATTAATATATTTAATTACATACATATATATATATATATATATATATATATATATAGTACAACCCCGAAATGACATGCCAAAACGCTTTGAAATAAAAACATTTTATTCCAATTGAAAAAACAAAACTCTAATCGAAACAGAATTAACAACCTTGCCATTGATAATGATTTAAGAATTCTTTTTCTTAATAGATTTTTTCATATCCTCCATTTTCAAAGACATTTCATGGATATGATCCTTATAGAATGATTCTTCGGTGACCATGATTGACTCGGCTACCATGATTGACTTTTGAGAGTCATTTGAGAGTCAGAGTAAAAATTAGATAAGGATGAGTAATATCACCATGTTTTTTCAAAGAAGTCATAGAATGATATATAGATTTTGATTGCATATATAGATTTTGATTGCATGCTTGAATCTGAGTCATATGGTGAAATCTCAATCCTTGCTTGCATATTTGGAAAAAGAAGAATTTCCAAACTCATATTTAAGGAAATTGATTTTTTTATCTTATAGAGAATTTTCTTGGTGGAGAAACCAACGGAGACTTTCTAAACACAAAGTCTTTAGGCGAGTGACTAACAAAGCATCCACTCCAACATCTTGATAATGGATTGGAGAATTGCTTATATGCTTAATGTTTTCTATTTTGCATAGTAGATTTGTTGACTCTATGGATAAGAGGAAGAGAAGGTCCTATTAGACATGTTAGAAATTTGTACACAATATTTTTGCTTATTAAATAAATATACTAAACAGATGATGTTAAAATTACAGTAATAAATTTGATTACAAGAAAAGTGAAAACTCTCTTGAAGTGCTCTTCACTTACACAAACTCAATTAATGATAAAAAAAAATTATATCTTGTTTTAGATGACAAGATATTCACACGAGCTTAAAAGCTTTAACTATGTGAGATCTTGACTTGACTTAAATTGATAAAGATTATTCACATATATTTGAGAGCTTTAATCATGTAATATCTTGACTTGATTTGATTTTAGAAAGGAAAAGACTTAGATCTTTTGTTATTTTAGCTAAATTTGATGAAGAGAAAGACTTTGATCCATTTTTTCCTTGATGGACTTGAATGTCATTAAGAGAACTCTCAAGTATTTGTGTTTGATTTTTAACCTCTACTTGTTGTCTTTCTCCTGCCTTTACTTGTTGTCGTGGGCTTGTATGTTTGTTCTTGTTCTCTTTTATTTGATGACTTTGTTGTTTATTTAGAGCATCTCCAATGGGGAATGCCATTTTAGAGAGGCAAATCTCTAAAATGGCATTTTGAATAGTGTATTTATGGTTTTTTTGTTGATGTGTGCTCCAGTGGTAAAAACCATTTTGGAGAGCCATTTATTTTTATATTATTTTAAATATAGTGTAATTATTTTGTATGTAGTTTAATTAATTATACAATTAATAAGAGTAAGTTATATAATTAAATAATTGCTTTTAAAAAACACTCCAACAATATAATTATTAATTTTATATGTAATTTTTACTCTCTTGTTAAAGTATTTTTAATTAAAAATAAAAATAAATATTTTTGATATAATTATATTATTTTCTAATATATATATATATATATATATATATATATATATATATATAAGGTGGCCCCAAGGTGGGGCCACGATTTTACCTTCCTGTCCATGAGATGCTATAAATAGCATCTCATGGAGAGAAAAATATTTTTACCTATCCATATACATGTTCCATTGGAGCATGAACAGTAATACAAAAATACTATAAAAAATAATATTTTAAGTTTGCCTCTCCATATGCCTTCTCGGCTGAAGATGCTTTTATAGATAAGTCAAATGCAATTTACCTCAAATATCCTTTAACTAAAGAATATAATAGGAAAAATTAATGTGAAAATGACTTAAAAGTATACCCTTAACCTAAAGGATGTTAAAAAAAAACTACAAAATATATTTTGAATGGACTTTTAATTTAATTTGGGCTCAACCTAGCAAATTTAATTAGATCCATATCTAATAAATTTGATTTATTTATTCATAAAATTTTTTGGATCTTGTTTCAGACTTGTTGATGTTTTATCGCTAACAAATCTATATTTATATTTTATCAAACATGAGTTGTATATTTGTTTTGTAAAAAAAAAACTAACAATTCTTTCAATGGAATAAAAAAAAAAAGGAAAAGAAGCTAAGTGAATTTCCACTCTTTTTTATACAATGGACAAGTAAATATACAAGTTCTCGAGGAGCGTGATGTGGTGACAAATGATTTTAGATTTGTTTTGCAGGTATTGGTTCGAATTAGAACATATTCATATTTTTAGAATCTGAAACAACCGGAGTTTTATTCACTTAACTATGACCCGTAAAAAATACCTAAAAATAGATGGATTTCCTCGAATCTAAAATAAAAATGCACAACCCATTCGTGACGTGAGGCCACTATCAAGTTAGAAATAAAAACTAGGACCCTTCAAAAAATAATTGAGAAGTTCACAATTTAATATTCATTTAAAAAACAAAATTATGTATACAGTTGAATAATCAGGCCATCATCCAAGGCTGCTAAAACCAGTCCTCCAAGTTAGGCCTAGACTTTCTGAGATTTCAATACGTCACACTACTGGGTCAACCCTGTAGCAAACTAGGAATTAATTAATTGAGAAGCTTATTTACGAAATTCCATTAAGATGGTGGACTTCTGGTCAGCAATATTGCAAGTCTACCACCATGGAAGTGGGCTTGATAAATTCTCAGTGGGGAGCTGCCGGTTATAGCCTCGTGCTATGTTCTGATAAACTTTTAGTGGGGAGCTGCCGGTTATAGCTATGTGCTACAACAAATGCTGGCCAATTCTATGTGCAATTGAGCCAACCATAGGGCTTAGCCGCGTAGGCTGTCATTGCCAAAATCACGAGCCCTAATTTCCTTCTTCAGAGCGTGGAAATTCTGAATAGTTATGTAGATAGGGCTTCTCAAGGTTGAAGTGCACCACAAGGAAATAAAAACTCATAAATTGAATAATACGGTAGAATTCATGAAAGTCATCCTTTCATAAATGAGAGTTGACCTTAAAAGTTCAGGAATAGTTTGTGAGAGTGGTTGAATTTATTTTTTAAAGTGTTTTTTATTTAAAAAAATATTAAAATAATATAATTTTATTTTTAAAAAAATATTTTTGATATCAATATATTAAAATAATTTAAAAATCCTCATTCCAAAATTTTGATCATCGATGATAACATTTCAGGACGGCAATTTCAAATGATAGTTTTAGTATAAAAGAAAAATAATAATTTAAGAACTCGTATATTGATATGCACAAAAAGTTTATGCGTATAAACTTTATTTTATTTACTTTGAACTTGACCACATTTTGAGTTATAAGAATGTCAAACTAGTTCAAAATTATGTCAATAACTGGCATAATCAATAAATTAAGCTAACAATTTCTACTCTTGTTGAAAATTTCGATTCTAATTATTAAATTTATGAGTCTAGCGTGATGAAAGCATGTGAGTACGATTTCAATATAACTAAAGAGAAATTAAAAATAAAAAGAGCTTAGTTAGGTTATTTTTCATATTTTAATATAATTTATATATGGATAGGAAATAGCTACAATCTGTTATTTTTATAAAAAAGAATGAAAAGGGTGTAAATAATGAAGATTTTTTTTTTGGGGGGGGGGCTGAAATATTCTTTCTTTTGTGTATTTATTTAAATAAATAAATGAGTGGTATGCTAAATGGAGTGTAGTTGAAGCTAAATTTCAAAGCAAATACACATGAACTCGACCGAGTATGTGACTCGTTCAGGAAGTAAACGTGTCTATAAAGTTGGGATTTTATGTATAGCGATGGAGATGCATCGTGCATGTGCTTTGTTGCGTTACTAAGAACTCAAGTAAAGTGCTTCATAGATGATTAATGCTTAACTTAATTGCATTTAATTTTTGGGGTTATTTTAATTAAGGGTTCCCATGTCTTACATCACTCGTTAAAAATTATTTAGATTTCTCATTTAATCCCAAATTGTTGTTACATAATTTTGTGTGTGAAATAGAGATCGTTTAACATGTTTTTATATATATATATATCTATAAACCACGCGGTATTCTAGACGCTAACCTAGACTAATCCATGTTTACACTGGTAGATCTTGAAAGGGTGAAAGTGTTCTCCAAATAGCCGGTTCCATATAAGAGGAGGGAGTGAACACCTGACCTCTCTTAAGGGACGAGAGTGCCCTCACCACTCACGCCAGGACTCTTAGTATCGTTTAACATGTTTGACTATTACTGAAATTCAATAAAATAATAATAAATAAATGTGTTTAGATTATGCTTTACAAAGGCACCCTTGAGCTTTTACCCTCATATTGCTTGCTTGCGTGTGTGTGTATATATGGTTAAATCCCTGTTTTATATTGCGTTTCGAAAATGTTTTTGAAAAAAATTAAAAAAATATTTTTATTTTTTATTTTTATTTTTATTTTAATTTTTAATATTTTTAAATTATTTTTATGTGCTGATATTAAAAATAATTTTTTTTAAAAAAATAAAAATCATTTTAATATATCTAAAAAAACACTTTAAAAAACAGCATGATTCATACTCCAAACAGACTATAATTAAAGAAAAATACAAATGCATGTCACTTTCACTTTTAACCCAAAACTTACCAACAATGCACCAAAATTACTTATTAAAAAAAAACCCTAGAAACTAAAAACTCAAAGCAGCCTGACCCAGCCAACACCAATAGTGTAGCTTCACAAGATAAATTTTGACCATCAAATATCACTGGTCCAACACATGTAAGGACCCCAAATCAGGGTGTTGTTTCAAAATGGTACAGAATCACTTTTGAAAACGAGATATATTCCACATGTTTGTTTTTCGGCTCGACCACACATCTCATGAAAACAATATTTTATTTTAAATTATCTTGCTTATATTTTTATTGATGTGATGATATTAAAATAAAACTGAAAAATATATGTATTTTCAAATAAAAAATATTTTAAATAATAATCAATATCATGATAGCTAAATCCTGCAATAAACAACCAATAGCACAATAACTTCTTTCATTCCTTTCATAAAGAGTTAAATCCATCACCAACAACAATTTGTTTAATCAATCTTCCTGCCTTAAATTTAGGTATAGCCACGATCTTCACAGCATGATCAATTCGTCCGTCAATAATTGAAGTTGGAGGGCTGATTCAACAAATATAAAGAAACGAAGGACCATAGAATGAATTGACCCCTTTTTTCATGACAGCTAATAACCTCGGAAAGAGAAGAGAAGAAAACTCATGGAAGGCGGCCTCCCCTGCAACTTCGTCTCCTTTAGTTTTTGAACAAGTCCTCTTACATTCTAACCTGGAGCCTTCGGACACGTCTCCTACGTCCCCTCCACTTCTGCCACTTTTGCCGGCATTGCACGTGCCAATCCACACCTCTCCCTATATATACACACCCCTCGCAATTCTACGTTCATATATCTCACCATAAGCATCTCCTTCTCTGCACAAGAGACACCCACAAACTATCTCACTCTCTCTTATTTGTGGTAACGATAACAATGGTTGAGCCTGCAACTGATACCATAGCAGCAACAAGGGTTGTGCCTTTGTTGAAAGATGAGCTTGACATTGTTATACCAACTATAAGGAACTTGGATTTCTTGGAGATGTGGAGGCCTTTCTTTGAGCCATACCATCTTATCATTGTTCAAGATGGCGATCCGTCTAAGGTCATTAAGGTCCCAGAGGGTTTTGATTATGAGCTTTATAATAGGAATGATATCAACCGGATTCTTGGTCCTAAGGCCTCCTGCATCTCTTTCAAGGACTCTGCTTGTCGTTGCTTTGGTTACATGGTTTCTAAGAAGAAGTATATCTTTACTATTGATGACGATTGCTTTGTAAGTTCTTTCGATCTATGCTTTCTCTGTTATTTTTTGAGGGAATTCTACATCTGGGTTTTTGATTTTTTGGCTAAAGTTTAGATCTTCATGGTTTGTTGTGTATTTAGAGATGGATTTGATCTGTTGTGTGATTTGGGTTTTCTTGATTTTGGATCTGTTTGTGTTATCTGTGCTGATAAATCTGTAATTCAATTCTGTCAATGTTGCGTGTTTTTTATCTGCAAAGCCTGTCAGTGGGATTCCTTCAACAAAATCGTGAGTGATTCGGAGCACATTTTATACAGTGATGTACATTGGCATAGTCATGTTTAAATCTTCTTCATGAAATTTGAATTGACACATCACATATTTATGAATTTCAAGTCTTCCAGATTTGTACTAGCAAAATGAATCCAATTGTGCTGGATCTGAAGCACTATGATTTGTTTATGCGTTCTGATTCTTTCTTACTTTTCTTTCTGATAGAGGCAAATGTGAAATCGGGGTATTTGGTTTAGAATTTGTCATGCCTTGGACCTTTTCAGTCTGATGATCTAAAAGATGTATGTCTGCTCTGTTAATATGGCCCTACCATACTAGATCTGAAGTTTTGATGCGAATCTTCACTAGTCATTTTGGAATGGTCTTATTACTAGATATCTGACTATTTTTGGTTTTGTATTGTACATGACACTTTCCTATCGTTTTCTCAGACCTAATCAATTTGGAATCGTTAAATAAATTCAAAAAAGTGGCCCATGGAAAGTAATGTTTACGACTTTTCACAAAGAGGTATCTTGTTAAATATGCCAATGAATAATAGGCTGCAAATTGCAATGATGGACAGCTGCGAATTCTGAATTCCTTCTATGTTTGAATTGTCTATGATTTCACTTGCTCCATCTAATTAATTATTAAATGCAGGTTTACTTTTTCTTTTCTGATTGGTGGGTCCTTGATTAGAATAAATTTAAAAAGGGTGAGTCGTTGGTTTTGAAAGCTAATGCTCCACATGCCCACTTTAAAAAAACTATCCTAAAGTGACTATTCAATTGAAAGCTAGTTCTCAAGTAATACTTTAAGATGGCTAATACTCTTTAAAAGGTTTTTTTTTTTCCTTCTCCATGTTTTTTGTTTTAAAAATCTTGTCCCAATTTGAGTGCATTGTTCTATATTCTCGACATTATAAATGTATAACTGTTGACATGTGGACAGGTTGCTAAGGACCCATCTGGCAAAGCTATCAATGCACTTGAGCAGCACATCAAGAACATTCTCTCACCGTCAACTCCATTTTTCTTCAACACCCTCTATGATCCTTACAGAGATGGAGCAGATTTTGTGCGCGGGTACCCCTTCAGTCTTCGCGAGGGTGCCCCAACTGCTGTTTCTCATGGCCTCTGGCTCAACATTCCTGATTATGATGCACCTACTCAGCTTGTCAAGCCACTTGAGAGGAACACCAGGTATGTGAACCATTGATGAAATAAAAGACTTGATTTGTTGGCCTCTTGTTTAATGAGATTCCAACAATATGCTTATGATTTATCAGGTATGTGGATGCTGTTTTGACCATTCCAAAGGGCACCCTGTTCCCCATGTGTGGTATGAATCTGTGTTTCGACCGTGACTTGATTGGACCTGCAATGTACTTTGGTCTCATGGGTGATGGTCAGCCAATCGGTCGCTACGACGATATGTGGGCTGGCTGGTGCACCAAGGTATACATAAAATTTGCCATTTTTTTTTCTGTAATTATTCCTTTAGGCTTCAATTTGTTAATACCTCTGTACTAGCAACACAATGTTATGAACATTATAACCTGTTAAGGTGTTTAATTGATGGGTTTTTTCAGGTCATCTGTGACCATCTGGGACTAGGAGTCAAGACTGGTTTGCCATATATCTATCATAGCAAGGCTAGCAACCCGTTTGTGAACCTAAAGAAGGAGTACAAGGGCATCTTCTGGCAGGAAGAGATCATTCCATTCTTCCAAGCTGCCACTCTTTCAAAAGACTGCACCAGTGTTCAAAAGTGCTACATTGAGCTGTCCAAGCAGGTGAAGGAAAAGCTTGGAAAGGTTGATCCATACTTCGACAAGCTTGCTGATGCCATGGTTACTTGGATCGAGGCCTGGGATGAGCTTAACCCCTCCGGAGCTTCTGCCAAAGTTTCCAATGGCAAAGCTTGATTGAAATTTTGATTATGTGCTTCAGCCAGGAAGAGAGAATCATTTACGCGTTTTAGTCATTGTTTTTCCTCGTAAGAAAATATCCTGACCATTGGTCAATACTTGGATTTTCAGATTGGTGGATGTAATATTTTTAGTAATTTATAAACTTGTTTCGAGTTTAACAGGAATAAAATACCTTTAATTTAGCAACAAGATATGTCTTCTTGGAGGTGGGAAGAGTTAGGAATGATTATAGCGAAACTTTTTACCAGGTATTGAGAAACAAAATCTTAGTGGGGGCAGGCCTCTTGTCTCATTCATCCTGTCCTTCATCAAGAAGTTGGCCCGTGTAGAGTTTGGGATTTGAATTTTGAATCTATCAAGTTCTTAATTCTCCCCACCATATTCCACTGTCCAGTAGCTGTGGAGTTGGTAAAAGTAGAAGACGAGTGATTATTGCGAAACTTCTTACCAAATTTAAGTGGGGCAGGCTTCCTGTTTCATTCCTCAAGAGTGTTTGGGATTGATTTGCACCGAAAATTTTAAAAAAACTGAGTTTGGATGTTTGGTATGCTATTGGCTACTTTTCATGCGTCCTGCTTGTTTTTGTGTGTGGGGATGGGGGCTGGGGCGCCAGGCTGGGGTGGGCCGGGGCAGGGGTATAATGATTATTAATTATATATTTTTAATATTAAAATAATATAAACATTAATTAAAATATAAATAATATTTACATGATATATGTATATTAATATAAATAAATATATTTTTAATATTAAAATAATCTAAAAATTAATTAAAATATAAGTAACCAAACATATGAAATTATTTTTCATTAATCTTAATTTTAACCAAACACTTCAAAACTTATTTTGAACTGCAGTTAAAACGTTTTTTATAAAACTATTTTTTTAAAATCTCAAATACAAAAGTAAAAGCAATATCAAACATACCACATGTTTCATCAATAAGTTTGACCGTGTAGAGTTTGATGGGGATTTAAATTTTGAATCTATCAAAGCAACTATGATGGAGATAGAGAAAAAAGCTAAAACAAAAGACAAAAAAAATATAATTTTTATTTTTCATTTTGATAAAGAAGAAAGTTATATTGAAGAGCTAAAATAATATTTCTAAATTAAAGAGTTATTCTTATATGTTTGATCAAAAGAATAAAAAATTATTTAAAATATTTTTATGCAAAAAGTGGTATTGATTGTACTTATATTAGTTATTTATTATTGATAAATAATTATATTAATATTATATATATTAAAATAGAATTGTCTTCCCTAAATTACTTTTTTCCATTAGAGTGCAAATATAAAAAAATATTATATTTATACTATTTAAAAAATCATATTATTAATTTGACTTCTCTAAATAGTTTTTTTTTTTCTTGAAGATGCTCTCAAAAGCTTAATTCTCCCATCATTTTCCACAGTCTTGTAGCTGGTTGAATCAAAAATATCATTTTCACTTTGTTGATGTTTTGTTTTTTTAATTGGTATATATATAAAATCAAGTATTATAAAATCAATTTGATGGTGCATGAAAAAAGAAGAAGTCAGATCACATTAGTGACCCACAACAATTTGTGTAGGCGGTGCGGGAGATTTTTTTTTTCTGTAGCCAAAACGACACAGAAGAAGTAATACTGACATGTTTCGGCTGATATTTGACAAAAAAATCTAGAACAGATCAAAATTTAAATTGAGATAAAAACAATACTCTTTTATATTATTTTTTTAACTAATACAAAATATTTTGATTGAAAGTTGAATATGTTCATTTTTTATGCGACGTCCTATGCTATACCTTCTTATTTGACAAAAAGGTATAGCATAGGACGTTTATTGGAATAAGAAGGTACCCAACAAGACTTGAGATCCTGGGGCTTGGACCTCGTAAACAAGCAAAGAGTGGTCAACTTACGCATACCAGATTTTAGGGGTGAGCATTTTCAGTTCGGTTCGTTTTTTTGTCAAAATAGTAACCGGACCAAAATTTTATTTTTTTTAAAAAAAGCAAACCGAAACCAAACCGAATTTATTCAAAACCGGTCACTTTCGGTTCGGTCCGGTCCGGTTTTTTTGGTTAAAAAAATCATAAAACTGAATTTGTTTTTGGGCCTTCTGATGGGCTTTTTGATGGGTTTTCTAATAAATTTTTTGATAAGCTTGAAAAACTATTTTTGTACAAGAACCCAAAGTATTTTTTTTTTGCAACAAATACAAATATTTAATCTATTAAATTGTTAATATAATGTTTATTAAGTTTTTTTTAACCTTTCTAATAATACACAAATGAACAAATTTAAATTTAAATTACAGAAAATGCCTTCAAAAAGGGCTTAAAAACACAAGAAACATTAACATAAAAAACTTCAAGAAATACAATCGGTCTTCAACTAATTATCATCCGTCGCTAGATTTAACTTTCCACTAAAATCTACAAAAAATAATAGAAATGTTAGATTGCAAATAAGTTGATTATTATTTAATAGAATAAAAATACAAATGTATAAGAAAAATAACCTGATTCAAGATTTTCATATTTTTCATAATCATCTATCAAGGTTGTAATGTCGATTGGGATTGCTCCATGATGTAATCAATTTTGACAACAAACAAGTGCGAAATGCACCAAGGAAAAATATATAATCCTTCCAGGCATTAAGACATTAAAACATTAAGACATTGTTAATAATATATACTTTCCATCAGGACAGTAAGACATTTCAGACCGAGAGTTGTCAAGGACCAATAGGTCCCTCTAATTATTGGTTTCCACCTATCACTTCCAAATTAGGATGAACAGGGAAGAGCAAGTCTCCCTTGCAACTTCATGAAACATGGATCTATTAAAAGGATTAAAGGAGATTCCACATAACACATGGACATGCCAAAAGAACTTTCCCCAAGGACTCTAAACCCAAGAAGCATAGATCTAAAACAAGCCGAAGATCTCAGATCTATCTACACATAATTACAAAGAATTAATCAAGATTCACAAGTAAAGGTTAATTACATGGAACATAAAATCCTAGTAACTAGCCTCAACAGTAAAATGATCAGCATAGAAGACAATACAAAAGATTCGAATTTACAGTAAATCCTCTATAATTAAGTCAAATAACTCAGCATTATATCAACTCCAAGGACAACAAGCCATAACATCTAAGACAATTGATCTTTAACATATAACAAGAAATAAATCAGAGGTGAACATTTACTTACCTTTTATAAACTGAACTGTGTCGGATGGGGACGATGATAAAGATGCAAAGGGAGGCGAGAGGAACGAATTTTTAACTTTTAAGATGCAGAGACAGAGAGGCGAGAGGTTGCTTGCCTGCTTGTGTTAGAAAATTTAAGATTTAGGAACCGAGAGGTTGAGGGAGGCGTGAGGAGTGAGGTTTGAGACTCTAAGGAGGAGAGAATGGAAGGCAAGAGGCAGAGGGACAGGGACGCGAATGAGGACTGAGGTCTAGGACTCTGAGGAGGAGGGACGGGAAGGTGAGAGGCAGAGGGACAGGGACGCGTGAGGAGAGGCGAGAGGTAGAACAATAAAGTTTAGTAAATTAGTAGGGTTTCGTAAGTTTGTATTTATAGTAGGGTGAGGAAACCGAACCAAACCAGTTTGGTTCAGTTCAATCGGTTTTGTCCATACAAAACCGATACCGAACCAAATCAGACTGTTTTTTACAATTTTACAATCGGTTTAATCAGTTTGTTTTTTCAGTTCGGTTTTTTCAGTTTTTTTTCTTTCGGTTTTTTCGGTTATTCGGTTTGGTTTGCTCACCCCTACCAGATTTTAGTTGGTCAGATGAGCTAAGAAATAACAAAACAATCAGTCAACTTTTGATTATTATTTTGGGTCAATTACTGGGAGTTTTACAGGTCGAATGTCACAAATACTGGTCCATGATAAATGAAGCTATTATTTCTTCCACCTTTGATGGTCTGTACAGTTTATATTTTAAGAAAAGAAAAGAATCTAAACTATCACAGCGGATTAACAAATGCAAAAACGTTGAGGTAATGAATACCATCTTACACCACACTCAAAATTGGCACAGGATTCTATTCAATAGAAACACAAGATTGCTTCCAGCACAACAAAGTTGCTCCTCAACTGCAATGGCGACTGAGAACTTGTGATCTGCGGAGCACTTCCGAGGATTCGCAAAACCTTCTACTTAGCAGATAATGAATTTTAACCATGCTGTAGCCTCAAGGGTTGATTCTTAAGAGCTTGAGGTTGGATCATTGGAATCCCCTGTTTTTGGACGTTTGGCTATAGGCTCTTCACTTATTTCGCGGTTAAGATGTCCATTCACTGCCTCTGGACCTAAGAGAGAGATGTGCTTGGTGGTAATCTGACGACCTGCCCTTAGTTTTGGCCCCCAGTGGCTTTCAGGATTTGGAAGGAAGCGTGCAATCTTTTTGGCCTGTGCCTTGCTAAGAGATGCAACTGCTCGGGCAAAGTTCGCCTGAGACAAGAAGAAACTAGAGTTAAGAGAACTCAGCCACATGACATTAACCCACAACACACTGCATCTTAAAGTACAAATATGGGAATTGTGTTGAAGAATTGCTATAACAAGGAATTGAGAAGTTATATTATACGGGAAATAAATGATTATGATTTGCAACTCAAGAAGCAAACATACTTTGAGGACTGGTTCTTTTGCAAGTATAATGCTTCCTGGCTGATCAGGCGCTTGAGCTTTCACGGGATGATTTTTCACCTACATGAAGATATATAATTCATCAATTCAAAAATGTTTTCAATGGTAGGGACAGGCTGTTACTCTTTACATTTATATTGAATCAATTTTGCAAGACTTCAAACAATAGAACACAGTTATAATAGTCACTTCAAAAAGATTCTATCCAAGATATATTAAGGGAATTTACAAATCAGAACAAAAGATAAAGAAAAAGAACTTCAGCAATCTCAACCGAATAAGCTAACTTCGTTACTCTATTTTAAACACGAGTTATTGCATAGTCTCACTATTTCACAAAGAAGATAGAGTAATAAGTCCAGAAAGCTCAAACAAAAAGCTAATTATTCAATCGATTTATTATGCATCAGGTCAAATAGGAAACCTTAAAAAAAGGGGGAAAAGGAGAGAAAAAAAACCATACGCAAATATATGGTGAGGTACTAGTAAAACACCTTTTCAAAGATCAAAAGGTGCTATCAGCGAACTCCCATTTTGTTATTTGCCTCCCATGAATCAGATAATCACCAAAAGACAAACATTATCTGGGATTATGAAGGCAAAATCAGGAAGATAGGAGAACCTTTGACATGAGTCCTTACCCAGCATCTCATTAAGTGCCAAAGAAGAAAGAGAGAATCCAGGAAGCTCAACCAAATTATGATTTCATTGATCTATTTACATTATGCATCAGGAAAATTACTTTGTTTTAGAAAAAGAGAGAACACAGGTGCACATCAAAAGGTGCTTCCAGTGAATTAACATTTTGTTTTTTGCGACTCATGAGTCAGATAATCAGAAAAACAACCTTTTTATGGGATTATGAAGCAAACCAGGAAGGAAAACCTTGGACATGAGTCCTTGCACGGTGTCTTTCACTATTTCACAAAGAATAAAGTAAAAAAGTCCAGGAAGCTCAAACAAAAAGCTAATTATTCAATCGATGTATTATGCATTAGGTAGAATAGGAAACTTTTAAATAAAAAAGAAGGGAAAAAAAAAGAGAGAGAAAACCACAGGCAAATGTATGGTGAGGTACTAGTAAAACACCTTTTCAAAGATCAAAAGGTGCTATCAGCGAACTCCCATTTTGTTATTTGCCTCCCATGAATCAGATAATCACCAAAAGACAAACATTATCTGGGATTATGAAGGCAAAAGCAGGAAGATAGGAGAATCTTTGACATCCATCATTCCCAGCATCTCATTAGGTGCCAAGGAAGAAACAGAATCCAGGAAACTCAACCTAATTGTGATTTCTTTTATCTATTTTACATTATGCATCAGGAAAAAGAGGGAAACCTGTTTTTTTAGAAAAAGTGTGAGAAGCACACAGGCGCACATGTATAAACTAGCAGAACACCTTTCTAATATTAAAAGGTGCTACCAGCCAATTAACATCTTGTTTTTTGCCTCTCATGAATCAGATAATCAGAAAAACAACCTTTTTTGGGATTATGAAAGCAAAACACGAAGGAAAACCTTGGACATGAGTCCTTGCACAGTGTCTCACTATTTCACAAAGAAGAAAGTGTAAAGGTCCAGGAATTTCAAACAAAAAGCTAATTATTCAATTGATTTGTTATGCATCAGGTAGAATAGGAAACTTTTTTAAAAAAGAAGGGAAAGAAGAAAGAGAGAAAAACACAGGCAAATGTATGGTGAGGTACTAGTAAAACACCTTTTCAAAGATCAAAAGGTGCTATCAGCGAACTACCATTTTGTTATTTGCCTCCCATGAATCAGATAATCACCAAAAGACGAACATTATCTGGGATTATGAAGGCAAAATCAGGAAGATAGGAGAACCTTTGACATGAGTCCTTACCCAGCATCTCATTAAGTGCCAAAGAAGAAAGAGAGTCCAGGAAGCTCAACCAAATTGTGATTTATTTGATCTATTTTACATTATGCATCAGGAGAAAAAGGTAAACCTTTTTTGTAGAACAAGTGAGAGACGCACACAGGTGCACATGTATAAATACTAGCAGAACACCTTTCTAAGATCAAAAGGTGCTTTCAGCAAATTAACATTTTGTTTTTCATGAGTCAGATAATCAGAAAAAAAAACCTTTTATGGGATTATGAAAGCAAAACAGGAAGTATGGAAAACCTTGAACATGAGTCCTTGCACAGTGTCTCACTATTTCACAAAGAAAGCATAAAAGGTCCAGGAAGCTCAAACAAAAAGCTAATTATTCAATTGATTTATTATGCATCAGGTAGAATAGGAAACTTTTTTAAGAAAGAAGGGAAAAAAGAAAAAGAGAAAACCACAGGCAAATGTATGGTGAGGTACTAGTAAAACACCTTTTCAAAGATCAAAAGGTGCTATCAGCGAACTCCCATTTTGTTATTTGCCTCCCATGAATCAGATAATCACCAAAAAACGAACATTATCTGGGATTATGAAGGCAAAATCAGGAAGATAGGAGAATCTTTGACATCCATCATTCCCAGCATCTCATTAGGTGCCAAGGAAGAAACAGAATTCAGGAAGCTCAACCAAATTGTGATTTCTTTGATCTATTTTACATTATGCATCAAGAAAAAAAGAGGAACGTTTTTTTTAGAAAAGGTGAGAGCCACACAGGTATAAATACAAGTAGAACACCTTTGTAAGATCAAAAGGTGCTATCAGCCAATTAACATTTTGATTTTCGCCTCCCATGAATCAGATAATCAGAAAAACAATCTTTTATGGGATTATGAAAACAAAACAGGAAATAAGGAAAACCATGGACGAGTTATCTACATCATACCATGTCCCAAAGAAGAAAGAGATGCAGGACGCTCAAACAAACTGCAACCTATGAATGAAGGAAAGGAAATCTTTATTATTTTAAAACGGGACAATGCACACGTGCATGTATGGTGAAGTACTAGTAAAACACCTTCTAAAACCGAAAGGTGCTATCAGCGAATTCCCATTATAATTTTTGCCTCCCATGAATCAGATAAGTACAACAAACAAACCTTATCTGGGATTATGAAGGCAAAACAGGAAGTAAATGAAAACCTTGGACAAGTCAATACCCAGTATAGTATTATGCCCCAAAGAAAGAAAAATTGCAGGAAGCCCAAACAAATTGCTATTATCTTCAATCTATTTTAACTCAATGCAACAGAAAGAAAAGAAAAACATTTTTCTTTGAAAAATAAAAAAGCTGAACGCATGCACATGTATGGCGAGGAGCTTGTAAAACAACATTCTAAAAAAGGTGTTATCAGCAAACTCCCATTTTGATATTTGCCTCCCATGAATCAGATTGTCATAGAAAACAACACTATCTGGGATTATGAAGGAAAATCATGAAGCTAAGGAAAACATCAGATGCTACCCAGAGGATGAGGAAAATCCAGGAAGCTCAAACCGGTTACTATTTCTTCAATCTATCCTAACTTTATGCAACAGGAAGGACAGGAAACCTTTTTTGAAGAAAAGAAAGGCACGCATGATCCATGAGGTACTAATAAAACACCTTTCTAAGATCAAAATGTGCTATCAGAGACCTCCTATGTTGTTTCCCTCCCATGAATCAGATAATCACAAATAAAAAAACAACCGTATCTGGGATTATGAAGGCAAAACAGGAAGAAAAACCTTGGACATCAGCCTTACCCAGCATCTCATTATGTCCCAAATGACATCCATGGGGGCATCGGATTTTAGCCCCAAGGGATTCACATGTGTCCCAGAGATACGATATCCTGCATTGATCACAGCAGAACGGAAAATTACTGCTGATGGCGAGGTGCACTTTAGTGTTGCACAGAGGTTGTGCAGACTCAAAAAGAGAGGAACATCAGGCAATTCCTGCAAACAGTAAATTGTGGAATAAGACAACCTATATCATTAAGACAGTAGAAGTTAGGATACATTTTTTTTAATTTAATTTCCCCTCGTGATTAAAGCATGGCAGACTGGAAAAAAAATTATTTAACCTTTTTCTTCCAGAATATAAACCTTTGGAAAGAATAGTCAACATGTAACACTATAAAATGAAGCTATCATGTTTTATTTGGTTTCCCACCCTTTTTGCCCTCCTGAAAGATTATTGTTACTCCATTATGCAAAACATAATGCAGCACACTGAAATGCTAGTTGGAATACAAACATCAATCATTTTTCCAGGAAAAAGAATCAGGCAAGAAGTTGAAGTACAAAAATGCATCTTAAAAAGATGTATTCCTGATTCCTTGTTGCATTGATGGGAATATAAATCTCAAGCATCAAATTTCCAGCAGCACTGAAGCTTTATAACAGTTCAACCATTTGCACAATACTAGCGAAGGAATGGAACAGCTTAAGAAAACTGACACAAGGCTGCAAAAGAAGCACAAGAACTTACCTCAGATATCGTTGTCAGTACAGCAGAGATGCGATCATATGCAGGATATTGGTCCTTCATTGATTTCACACCTTCTAGTACAGAAGTCACCCATTCTTGATCATGAATGGGGGCAGACCATATAGGCCCACCCATGTTGTATTTCTTTCCACAGTCACTGCACTCTTGAGGAACAATAGGACCAAACCCAGGTAGATATCTTACACTGCTACCCTGAAAAGTGAAACCAAATGATGAAGTCATTGTGGTGCCTATTGTTAAACAATTAAGAAAATTTCTTGCCAGAATGAAGTTTATATCCATAATAGCCAAAGATAATTTGAAAGATTTTTTCCTTAACAATTTAAGGTCTGTCATGAAAGATGTCAAGATATTTTACAGCCAAGAGAATTTGATACAAAACAGGCACTCCTCATTTTTAACTTGGTGGGTCAACATATAAGCTAGTACATGCACCTCTCATATTTTGATTAAATTTGCCTGAGCCCAGCAATTTGCATTCATGTTTCAAACTTAATTAGAAATTCACCAACAGAGTTTGTCAAGGCTGGAAGGGCATTAAAGAAATTTCTCGAACTTGCCAACCTGTAAGCTCACTACCATATTGAGCCATATAATGTTGTAAAGTTCCCCCACTCAAAATCAACCAATCTTAGGAAACTGCTAGCCATGGTACAAGCAAGATCACCAAACAAGTGATGACATGCAAAAGTATTAAATCAGTATGATGCATGCATACATGTCAATAACTAAGAATAAGTGACATCAAAATAGGATGCATACCTTGGACATAGTCCTCCCAATAGGCTGAAGATGATAAGAATCACAGCCAATGCACTGATAAACATATGAGAGCTTAAGAGGAGTGTTTTTCATAGCACTTGCAGAGCTGCAGTCAATTAGTTCAGTTCAGTCAGCTTGATCTAGAATGACTATCTTCTATATTTAGCAAACCTAAAAAATAGGAAACAGGCTACCTACGTGTACACACGAACAAAAACCCGAACATAAAAGTTCATTTGCACAGACAGAACAGGAACAATGTAACGCTTGTAGCGATTTGCATGGCTCTGCATTAAAAAAATAGAGAAATTATCATTTGAATAAAAAAAGGGAGCTCCCAGTTCAAGAAAGAAACTCTTGGTGCTCATCTCCCCAGCAATTTGTACAACATTTCTTTAGACCAAAATCATGCAAATAGCTTATCAAAGCTATACAAAAGGGGGGGAAATCTTTTCAAAAGCATGAATGTACCTCAATTGAGGCAAGGAGGATCCTTAAAGCCATTTCATGGCAGTATTTACCTCTCAATGGGTAAGAGCCATACCTAATTCCACCAGTATTTGTTAGAAGGTATGCCACCAATCTCAGAAAAAAACTGCTAACAAGAAGGTAAAGACAGTGTCATCTTACTTTGAATAACAAACTTCACCATTGCCTCCACATAGCACTGCCATATCAGTTGCTGTACACATCAGCATTCCACCATCAACAACAGATTGAACTGCAGAGTCCAGAAATACTGAAGGTGACCCGTAAGGATCAAGATCAACCTGAAACAATATTAACCAATGAAGAAATGAGCATTAGCTGTTTTGCCTTTTCTGATCTGACAAAAACAGGGAAAACTGCTTGGACTTTCTGAAGAATTTAACTAATAGTCATGGAAATAGCTTAAAATTCTATTTTGTTTTATTGGAGATAGAAGACACATTTTCAAGAGAAACTAACTCCAGATTTAGATTTTCAGAAAATGCATACCACATCAAATTCTTTCGGGTGAGTGAGCATATATACACGAGCATCAGCAAGATGTGATTCAACTTTTGAAATTGCCACTGAACCATTGAACTTGATATTCTTTTGGCAAGCTTCAACTGACGCTGCAGAAGAAAATGTTCCAGCAAACAGTTTTTTATTTTGGCTGTGTAAGGTTATGAAAGACACATTTATGTGAGAATGTCTATGTTAATGAGCATGGTATAAGAAGCAGCATCTAGATCTATTTATGTGGCTATTTGGTGCAAGAATGTGCCTTGTCAAAAACCAACCAGCAGGCAAAAGCTTCCAGAGAGTCTAGATGTACCTTTATCATTATCCAAGGCCACAACTTTACCAATCCCTTCTACCTCACGAGCATATCTGAGAGCTCTTAACCCAGAAGCTGATAATGCCTGAATATCAAGAAGGTAAATACTTGCAAAGTGATTTAATGGTCCTCTAGAATCATAAAAAATAAACCAAAAAAATAACACATTTATTAAGAGAGCATACAAATATATAGAAATAAGAGATCCGCTATTGAACCTCAAGAACACGTGGTGGCTTCAGCTCCCCATGATGATTTCCCTCTGAGTTCTTCACTGGTTCTTCTGAAACGTTGCAAGGCTCATCTTGAGATATCTCTTCATGCACTTCGCACTCACCATTAGATTTTCACTGTCCAAAGCAGACTCAGTCGATGCTTCTTCCACAGCAGGTCCAGAGGCATCCTTCTCAGATGCCTTTTCCGCTGATTTTTTTCTTTTGGACAACATTGCTCCATGCTCCTCTTGTCGTTTAGAGATAAATGTCCTCAGAACAGCAATGGACAAATCTCTGTTGTTAACCTGGCAATTATTGAGCCAAATTATGAGGGTCCTCTTATTGCACAAGGCAGGCACAATGTACAGAAACAATAAAACAAACAGAACAAAAGTTGTAACTCCGGCAAAGAAAAATTAGCAAACTGCATTGTCATGAGAAAATAGCAGTTCTAAATCAGTCACTGAAAAGACAATCAATCCCACAAATTGTTTGACAATAGAGAAGGCTACTTGATTAAAGTTCTTAGAGAGTTTCCACTTCAGCTATTTACATTTTTAGTTTCTCCATTAGAAATCATCCAAGATAAAAAAAAAATTAAAAGGCAAAAGTGTGGACCATTTAATGTAAAACAATCATTCCCCTTTTATTACAAGCTAGAAAAGGCTCAGCTATGATTAAAAATCATGTTAACATGTACAATGAAAGATAAGGCAACACAATCATTATCCAAAATACAAAAAAAAAAATTGGTCCTTTTCTCTTCCTTAGATTTCATCAAAAATTAACCAGAGCTCTTCAACTAAAACCAAAACCCCGTCAACACTCCAATTAAAAAAAACAGATTTCACTACCTAGCAAATAAAAGATTCAAACTTTACATACCCAATAGACACGATTTACAAAAAGTATCCAACAAAAGAACAAAAGACAAGATTTTGGCACCTGGGCTTTGTTGAAAAACACTTGGTTTTTAACATTCATAAGTATCTCAGCCTCTCCTTCTTTAATAACGGTATAATCTTGCAGGTCTTCTGCCATTCTTCCCACGTTTTTATGAACCAAAGACAGCCTCTTAAGAAACGAAAGGAAAAGTTTTTTTCTGATAGCTAAGAGCTCTTGAAATCAACTAGTACACGCATCAGTGTTAAGTAAAGAGCTTTATTTATACATGCAAGTCTGTCATATGTCTGCTCTTCAAAAATGCAAGTGAATTTCCTTAAACCCTAATTTCTGACCCTAGGGTACGTTAGATATTTTATTGATGTTTTTCGCTAATGTGAACTGGAGGGTTGTGTTTTGATTCGGTGGGCTTGTTTGAAAATCTCTTAGGCCTTGTATTACAATTCAAAGAATGGATGGCCTACACTTTAAGCTTAATGGGCTTCCCCTCTTGCCATGTCTAAAATAAAAATTTTGCAACCCTGCGTTCTTGACCATAATATTAATCACCAATTTTAATTTGTTCAAGGTATCAAGTGAAACATTGATTAATCATGATGATTCATAATATTGTAAGATATATATATAGCTAGGTTTTGTTTTTGTCCTAAAATACATATAGTGTTAACAAATTTGTTTTGGCTAAAGATAATTTTTTACTGATATGAAAAACAAAGAAAAATTATCTTTCAAGTCTCACAATACCACTTAACTTGTTTAGTTATAAACGGTGTCAACAAAAATTTCTTGATATTTAGAAACAGGAGTGTTGTCCATTCACATGCATTATAGGCCAAACTATTTAATTTCTTTCTTTTTATCAAAATCATAGGGAATGTTTTAGTAATTACTGAAGCGAGTATACCTACAGCGATGCGACGGGTTTTTTATCTATGTAAAAATTTATTGCTTTTATATGTATTGTATTTTATTATTTTAATATTTAGTTAGTATAATTATAATTGAAAAAATCTATGTAATCAAAATGGAAAGTGACTCGTATATTTTTAATTGTAGATAATCTAAGTAAATTTTTTTAGTTTAATTTTTTCCTGGCAATATTATATTTAAAATATTAAAAATTAAAATATTGTAAATTTGTTTTTAAGAAATAAACTTAAACAAAAGAGTATCAAAATTATAAATAAGACTTATAAATTTTATTTAATTTTGTTAGCTAGAGCCCAAGGCTTGTTTGGGCTTAATTAAAACTTTGTTTTCATCTAGGATCCAAGTCTTGTTTGGACTAAGTCATGAGCTTTCCAACTTTAGGGTTTTGGGTCAGTTTTGAGTGGACCTCATTTAAAGGGTCCATTAGGTTAGTATTTAAAAGACTATTAAAACTCCTGTTAGCTAAATTTCAACAATCATTGATGAATTTTAATTACGAACTTTTCAGTTTATGTGTGAGAGTGATTCTTGCATTCTTTAGTTCTTGAATGAACTAAATCTGATTTATCGAAGATTAATCGGCTTCATGACGTCATTCTACTCATTCCAATAGTATATCGGTGTCTTGGGGAAGGTTTGCATTGTGTCATACTCTTATTAGGTCTATTTCAACTTTACGGGATCAAATCGATTCTTGGTTTTGGGTTGCATGACCACATGATCGTGAGGTTCGAATCATAATTTTATGAATGTTTCTTGCTTCACAAACATAAAAGAGAGTATAATAGAGGTAACTTCTTTGTTTTTTTGTTTTTCTTCTTTGTTTTCATTTATTTTCTTAGTTTTAGAGGTGATTACTTAATTGTTTTTATGAATTGTTTTTTTATCTCTTGTGAGTAAATGTTGAATAATGAAGTAGTTTGTAAATTGACATTTTCATAGTAAAAATGGTAATTTTAAATAATCTTAAGTGATTCCCTCATAGTTTTAGCCCTAGCTATATTAAATACATATATCTTGAATAAAAAATGTTTCCCTAATTGTCGATTTTATGGAGGGATCTAATGCATTAGATTGAATTTGAAACCTCACAAATTAAGGTTGGTAAACATCAATAAGCATTGTGTTATACACACACACAAAAAACATAATTTTGTTTTGTAGTATTTACTTTGGATCCATGGAGAAATCAGTAAATGATAGTGTATGAGGTAGAAGGAGAAGATATTGAACAACAAATCATTTAAGTTATCACACAATGTTAATAGGGAGATTTTGATTATTCTTTAATATATTAAAAGATTGACTAAATTCTTCTAGAATTTAAACCATAAAATTCAAAGAAAAAAATAAACCTTTTTAATTACTAGATCATCACTTTTTTAAGATACAATAAGGACTCTTCTATCATTTGATGGGATTACATAGTTTAACCAAAACAAATTAGTCATTATTATAAATAAAAATTACTTGGGAAATGTTTTAGAGAGAGAGAGAGAGAGTCACCGACCGAGAGGGAGATGACCTGCTGGTTGAGATGGAGAGAGAGCTTCCGCAACGTCCTACCAACGCCAAAGTAGATGAACGGTGGAAGTTGTTGGTTGTTATAAAGCAATTTTTACACTCTTCCAAATTCCCCACCTTTTGTGCATGCTTGTGATCGTTTATTTATAGGTGAAGGAGTCAACCCTTCTCCTTCCCATGGCATGCAACGATGGGTTCTTGTCTCTTGAACTTGCGGTGGTGTGCCTTGCACTTGTTCGAGTCCTAAAAATAGCGAGCACGTCTGCAGGTTTTGAATGATTTTGGAAAGGTGAAAATTTAATCTGGTCCCTCAATTTATAATTGTTTTAATTGCACCCCAATTGGTTTTAAACTTTTAATTTTGTATAATTATGTCCCGATCAAAATTTCAAAACTTTAGTTTTACGAGCCTTTTTTATTTTGGTCCTTGGTTTTCGATTTGTGTGATTTGACCCTCAATTGTCTTCAATTTGGCCCCTTACTTTGCACAATTGGTTTGGAAAAATTCAATTCGATTTCCTAAAATTCCTATCTTTTCAATTAAACCTGAATTAAGCTCAAAAACTTGATTTTTTTAATCATTTAAGCCCTTAATAAAATTGATTAAACCAATTCAAAGTATAATTATACTCTTGCACTTAATTAAATTTCAATTGGACCCTATATTAATTCTTAAACATAATTATACTTTAAAATTGGTCTATGATTAAATCAAATTGTCCTATAAAAATTTAATTATGCCTTTTGGATTAATTGTTACACAATTGTTTTCCAATAATAAGTTATTTAGCCTTGAATTTGTATTTGTATTTTTTATTTTTAGGCACAAAAGAGATACGATCGGACTCTTAACAATGTCTATATATCCATCTTAATTTTTCCTACCAATATTATCCCTTTTTTGTTGTCATTTTTAGGTAAATTTGGGGAACAATCCAAAATTGGGTTATGACACTTGCCCCGACACTTCTCAACAAAATGGTCGTGTAGAGCAAAAACATCATCATATTCTTGGTATTACCTTTGCTATCCTCATATCCTCCTCGTATCCTAAACACTTTTGGGGAGAAGTTGTTCTTCTTGTCATCACCCAATTTATAGGTTACTCCCCACAATCATAACAAAATAAAATAAAAGGGGTGGCGTTAGTAGAAAAACCAATGTGCAAATTTTGGTTATTTTCAAGGGTTCGATCGTTATCTTTTTGTCTTGAAAAATAGAGGAATATACAGATTTAAGGCAAAAATAATTTATCATTGAATAAATTTGTGTAAAAATTAAGCCAAAAGATATAATTATATTTTTATGGACCAATTTGATTTAATCGTCGACCAATTTAAAGTGTAATTATGATTGAGAATTAATTTAGGGTCTAATTAAATAATTAAAGGATTTAATTAAGTGAAAGGACATAATTATACTTTAAATTAGTCACAACAAATTAATTAAGGGCTTAATTGATAAAAAAAATAAAGTGTTTGAGTTTAATTCGGGTTCAATTGAGAAGTTTGAAGTTTTGGAAACCGAATTGAATTTTTCTAATCAAATTGTGCAAAGTTGGGGTCAAATTGAAGACAAATTAATTTAATGGGGAAATTAGGGATCAAATTACACAAATCTAAAACGAAGTATCAAAGTGAAAAAAGTGCTTAAATTTTATTTCTATAAATAGAGATGAGTTTCTTTGTAAAAGGAGGACCCAAAATAAAAAAAAGACAAAAAATAAAAATAAATAAAAACCTAAAAACCCTAGAAGCCATCATTTTCTTTTCTACATGGGGCTGCAACCCCTTCCCTTTTTTCACTCTCTTCCTCACTACCTCCAGGTGACCGACCACTCCTCTCTTCAACCACAACAACTTTTCATGTTGTCCATGGTGAGCCTCCTCTCGCCTTTTCTTTTCCGATCGCTACTCCTGTGGCGCCCCCAGCTCCCTTGCCAGTTACCTAACTAGCGTGACCAGGTTCGCCACACTGTTGGGACTAATGTCCCCTATTACCTCCATCATAAACAACAAAATACATAGATAACTACATTGTTGAAAACATACGGAATAATTTACAACATCCTTATAATCATTCTATAATTTACAAAATACTCAAAATGCCTAGATATTTAATTTACAAATTTGGCCTGTACCCTTTTTTTTTCCACCAACAAACAAAAGATATTCCTATTTTTATCAGTGACACATGAGCCTCTTTTAGCGAGAACCGGTAGCATCCTCAAACAGCTTAACCTTACCCTTGCCTGAATAAAAAAAAAATACAATAAGAGAATGAGCCAAAGCTCAGTAAGTAGGGTGATGCACGTGATATGCAATGCTATTGTGTTTCCCACATTTTCATCCATTTTTAATCCGGGTACCCTGGGTATATGCAAGTCCGTGCGAACTATCACTCGGTGATCATGTTATCACCTACTGCTCTATTACTTTCTCTCAGTGATCTCAATATCACCTACTGCTCGCAACGACATTTTCCCTCGTTGTAGCACACGGTTAGCGGAATTATCCCTCGCTTAACGGTGTTAGTAAATAGAGCTCGCACTATGGATTCCTTGCTATTACCCATTCCACTCAATTCGGTTATCAAACCGTGTCAATTCAAGACTCAATGATTTCTCTCAAATTAATTTCCCCCAATGCACGTGATGCACGTGATGACATGCTTAATCACATTCAAACAAACTCGGGTACCAATTCTTATTTCTCAAACCATACTCACGGTCCAACTCACACTCGGGATTCACCCATCGTTCACATACCAATCATGGTTCTCATAGCGGGAACACAACCTCCGCTCATTAATATTGCTCATTAATTCCATTACTATTAAGATCTAATTATTTCCATTATTAAAAGAATAAATTTATTTATTTATTATTATTTATTTATTTATTTATTTTGTCCAAGCTCATTTCTTTTAATCTTAGCCCATCTATTTTTAAAACCAAGCTTTTTACTTGTAGTCCAAGTCCATTTAATTTATTCTAGGCCCATTAGCTTGATCCAAGTTTATTAACTATATCTTAGTTCAAACTTATTTATTTTAATCCAAGCCCAAATCCATTTGTTTTGATCTAAGTTCACCTTAGTTATAAGTTTAAGTCTATCTTGTTTTAACTTAAGCCCATTTAATAGAATCCACTTTTTTTTTTCTTTCAAACCCATATGTTTTAGGTTAAGTCCATGGGTTTATTTCATGCCCACATTCATCTAAATCTAAGCCCACTTAATTTTACATATATTTTTTTTCTTTTCAACAAAAGTATGCCTACATAACCCATACCAATTTGGCCATAATTCCTTACATATATATCTAAAAATTACGAAATTTTAAGGAGAGATATTAGACATATAGATAAACAACTTTCCTTCTTTGTAGTTTTCTTAAAAATCACTCTAAGATCTCGAAATAACTCATACACAATTCCGGATGGACAATATTTTTTCTAGCAGGTATTTATTTGAGCAACCCACGCCATATCAATCATAAATCCATGTATAGGTTTCTAAAAATCACGAAATTTCACAGGGATATAGTAAACATATATATCCACAACTTTCATTCTTTGCACCGTTCCTAAAACTCGCTTCAAGGTCCTGCAATAATTCACACACCATTTCGGACATAAAATATTTTTCCAGCAGGTATTTATTTGAGCAACCCACGCCATATCAGTCATAACTCCATGTAAATGTTTCTAAATATCACGACATTTCACAGGGATGTATTAGACATATATATACACAACTTTCATGCTTTGCAGTTTTCCTAAAACTCACTCCAAGACCCCGAAATAATTCACCTTAATTTTAGGTTTTCCATCCCTAAAAGAAATTCAGACCAAGCACACTTTTCATCATACATGCTTAACCATCCATCATCAAACATCAAGAGTAAAAATAATTACAAAACCATCATAATCACATTTGATATTTATTAAACAACTCATAAAAATGGAAAGCATAAACAAACAGAAATAAAATAAAACCTACTTACTTTAGATTAAGTTTTCCTAAAATCTTTTTAGCTTTTTCCTTGCTTTTCCCTTCTTCTTCTTCTTCCCTTTTTCCCTTCTCTTTCACTCTTTTTTTTTTTGTAAAATTTCGGGATGCATAACAAAAATGCCTCCCTCTCCCCCATGTTTGCTTTACTTAAACATCTTTTCCATTTAATGCTTATGTCATGTGTCAATGAGTTATAGTGAAATGTAAAGTTAAATTAGGCTTAAATTTTTATGAATTTCAAGGCAATTCATTTGGTTAGGTTTTATGAATTTTAATATTATTATTATTTTTGGATATCATCATTTTATATACTATACTTTATACTTATTACATATACAAAGGATTTACTAATTAATTCTCCTAAAATTATTTTTCCTAAACATTTACGTACATTAATTAATCCCAGCAATCACGTACATAAACGCCAATTACGTACATACCATATATTCTAGTATATATTTTTACCGGGTTACAGATTATCACGTACGTACCCTATATACTATATACATACGTACAAATATAATTATCCCAATCAGTACACTTATACGGTTACAAATTTTACGCTAGTTACAACTCCTTTTTCCCGCTAACTCTCCTCTCCGGTTGTCGGTGGCCAACATTTCTACACGAGACAACCTCTCACCTCTTCCTCTTTTGGCAACACCATCCGCCTCCAACCACTCAACTGCCTTAACAACCTCATCGACTCTATAGATCGGCCACCACTATAGTAGCCCTCGTTTGGTAATGCTTTGTCGCCTCTAACACCCCCACGACTGACTCATTTCCTCTCCGTCGGTAGCCAACTCCTCTACATCGACGACCTTTTTTTCCTTCCAGCCATTTGGAAAAGGGGATGAGCATATCTGAAATCTAGAGAAGAAGAGAAGGACACCTCAGCTTCCATCCATGGTGATTCCCTCTCTTTCGGCCATCTCTTCTTCTCTCTGGCTCCATCTCCTCTCTTAGCACCAACAACCACCTACTCCGGTAGATCGAAGAACAAATCTGAGATCTATAGAAGATGAAATATTGATTGTGTGTTGTTGTGTTTGGGTTTTTGTCTGTGTTTTGTAGGTCACCGTGAACATTACCATCAATAAGAGAAAGAAGGGAAAAGGTTGATTCACACACCTCCTGTCATGTTCCTCTACCGGCAATGGTGCGTGGTTCCACACGCTGCCAGTAACGATGGCATGTGAACTGACGGGCCATAGTGCCCTACGCTGCCTCCACTACCAGCAGTGTTTCCAAGGAGGTTTTAGTTTGTAATATTTAGATTTTTATGTGTTTGTTTTCAATTATTTAGTTATTTTTTCTACATGTTGTGTAATGTGTATAATGTAACAAAACATAATAAAAAAGAGTGTGTGTGTGTATGCTGCATTTTTTTTTAAGAAAACATAAAAATTGCATTTCAAAAAGAAAAGAAAAAACAAAAACAAAAACTGTATTGTTTTCTTGCATACGGCCGGATTCCAAGGTTTTTCTCACCATATTTTTTGTTTTAAAAAATGTTGCATATTTTTCATATTTGAAATGAAAATTGGATATCGTAACTAGTTTACGATTATCCTTTGGCATTCAGTCAAAATGTCAAAAATATTTAACAATTATTTTGTTTTATCTATCGCAATGCGAACTTACACTGTAAAAGTAAACTCATGGATAGTTAAAAATGAGATTTTCAAGATGCAGTGCAAAATTTATTTTTGGATAGTCTTTCAACCCATAATGAGGTAGAGATTCTCTCACAGAGAGAAATCTATGTCAAAGCTTAGAAAAAGACCAAAAAATAACTTAGGAAAAAACAATCAAATAACTATGCAACTTACCTTAGGTAGGGTGCATTAGGGGTGATGCATCTTCCCCTTGCACAAGTCCCTTTACCCAAGACTCTCGCAGACTAATAGATTCCTAGTGACCGTAATACTAGGTGGCGACTCGTAATAATTATAGTCATAAATTTTACGGCTATAAAACACATCCTCTTTTCATTATGCGTCGTTGTCTCCTCAAATCCGAGGATGGCATTGCGCGAAGCACATAAAAAATCATCATCGCGACACTTACTACAACCTTTACCATCAATAGAATTTTTACTCCTGTTATAGGCAATCATTCTCCTTATGAGAATTTGTTGTGAACCTCTCCTGATTATACTTCCCTTAAATTTTTTGGTTCTACATGTCTTGTCTTACTTCACCCTCATGAACACACTAAATTAGAACCTCGTTCTTGTCTTTGTTGCTTTCTAGGGCATGGTATTAAACACAAAGGGTATTATTGTTGGGATCCTATCTCTAAACATCTTTGCATTTCTCGTCATGTGGTTTCTTAGGAGCATAAAATGTTTTCCTCATCGTCTAAATTTTAGTTACCTCACACATATACCTCTCTGGTATTTCTTATTCTATCTATAAACTTATTTTCTAATGAGTTTGATAAAGGTATTTCCTCTACTTCACCAAAGATTATCATGCCTACTACTTCTACTGAGGGACCTGTCTTTGATGATGATCCTTCATCTGATACTTCGGTTGAGATTCCTATCGAACCACCACCATAATTAGCTCTACCTTCATCCAGATGACCATAAAGGGTAACAAAACCATATGTTCTTTTCTTTGATTTTATTGTTGGTTTCACTGCATTTTCCTCTTATAAACCTAGTTCCTATCATGAGTCTTAGTCCAATCCATTTTAGCAACAAGCTATGACTAATGAAATGCAGGCTCTAACTAAAACTCATACATGGGTTGTTGTTGATCTTCCTCCTAACAAATCTGTTATTGGATGTCGATGGGTGTACAAAATTAAGACACACTCATATGGTTATGTTAAGTGCTACAAAGCTTGTCTTATTGCTCAGGGGTTCTTCTAGGAATATGGGGTTGACTATGAGGAAACATTCGCTCTTGTTGCTGACCTTACTTCAATATACAACCTACTTGCTATTGCTACAACTCATTAATGGAATTTTTGTTTGATGATGTCAAGAATGCATTCCTTAATGGTGATCTTATTGTAGATGTTTTTATGAAACCTACTCCTGGTTCCAACATTTAGTCTACAAAAGTATGCAAACTTCGTCGTGCATTATATGGTCTTAAGCAAGCTCTGTGTGGCTATTTGGCAAATTCAACTGCACTATTCAGGATTTTGGCTTCACCTCTAATCATTATGATTATGCTCTTTTCATATGTATTTTTCTTTTTCTCTACGTGGATGACATGATTATCATTGGGGATGATACTATTGAATCTTTAATCTCAAACAGTTCCTAAATTGATAGTTAAGATGAAAGATCTGGGTTTGCTTAACTATTTTCTGGGATTAGAGATTAATTACGATACTACTGGTTTTTTATTTCTCAAATCAAATATGCTTATAATCTTTTGGCTCGTGCTGATCTCACTAATTGCAAGACTGCATCTACTCTGATTGATTCTTAAACTCATCTTACTCCTTTTGACAGTCAAACTCTGAAGGATGCCACATTATATTGATAGTTAGATGGTAGTCTTATTTATCTCATGACTATTCATTCATACATTGCTTATGTTGTGTATATTCTCAGTCAGTTTATGACTGCTCCTCGTTCTTCACACTACAGTGCCTTGGTACATGTTCTATGATATGTCAAGGGCATAATGTTTTATAGGTTAAATTATTCAGGTCATTTTTCTCTTAAGTTACGTTCCTTTTTTTATTCTAATTGGGCTGGTGAATCTACTAATTGTCATTCTATTACTGATTTTGTTTCTTTCTTGATGATTCACTTATCTCTTGGCGATGTAAGAAGCAAATTGTTGTTTCTCGCTCAAGTACTGAGGCAAAATATCGTACGTACTATGGGCAATACTACTCAAAAACTTCCTTGGCTTCGTTGACTTCTTTCTGACATGGGAGTTTTGTATGATGGTTCCACTATTCTTTACTGCTACAATTAGAGTATTATACAAATTGCGCATAATGATATCTTTCATGATCGCACTAAACACATCGAGATCGATTGTCATTTTATGCATCAACATGTTGTCAAGGGAATAATTAAACTCTTTTATATTGATTTTACTGATCAGACTGCTAATATTCTTACAAAGACTCATCCTCTAAATCAGTATACTACCTTATTGTCCAAGCTCCAGTTGATTCCTGCGTTACCACCTTGAGCCTGGTGTGGGTAGGGTGGTGTTATCATATATTAGTGTAAATCAATTAGCAATTATTTAGCCAAGATATTAGCTTAGAATCTCTCTACGTGTTCTATTTTAGTGTAATCCTTTTGTATATAAACAATGTGTGTATACGTGTTTGATACAATATAATATACTTAGAATTCTCCTGATCTTGTTCTTCTACCAGCTTGCTCGAAATCTTAGTGTCTATTCTTCTATGTGCTCCCCTCCATCACAATTTCAAAAACCAGATTACCTTATTATATATTCTAATAATTTCTTTCTTTCTTGATAATTAATTATTCAACTTTCGTTCAATAACTTTTTTGATTATCAATATAACTTTGCTTTAGCCATAAACACTAGCCACTTGCATAATTAGTTTTACATTTTCATCTATATTTGTGGGATTTTGTTTCTATATGAGGTGATCATCTATGGGGCTCCATGATATCGTAACTATCTAGTTGCCTATGTTTCTAGAAACCTTTCCATAATATATATCTTCTAGGTTGTCCAAGGATAAACATGCTCAAGGATTTTAACTTGGAATCTTTGGAGTCCAGACTTGGCTGTTTTCAAGTCAAGTCATCACTAAACACATGGACGGCTGATGTTGTTTCCAAGAAAATTAGGCACTTTGAGAGGTTGAATTCAAAGAATTACAGGTATATACTTAACAAACTTTGAGAGATGGCCATAAAGAGAAGCCAGACTTTGCTTTCCACTTCTTTTTCGATCTATCAAATCAAGCATTTTCTTAGTATGATCTTTGAGTTCTTCAAAAAGATCTTCAACTCACTCTATAAATGCGTCTTTCGTACCTTTATATTAAAGAAGTAATTTATGTTAACTATATATAGGCATTTACCACATAAAAAATTAAGTCTAACCAATTAATTTATGCACTAATGTTCCAAAAATGCTACATATAGTCATCCCAAAAGCCAGATCTAGCTTTGGTGACTCATCGAAGTGACTGTTCTGAGCATATTCAAATACCCCATTACCTTATTCGACATCCTAGAACCTTCATCATCTATTAAAATATACATCCATAACATTAAACAATTTCTGAAGCATGCATGTAAGGAAAGTTTATGTCAACAGATGGTGTAATGCCATTGGAGCATAAGCTGTTTTGGAGGAACCAACGACAACGCACTAACTTTCCCTCCTCCCCCCAAATAAATAAGAATATATTATGATGTCTATAATCTAATTGTCGTAGCTAGACAACAAACATTCTAGCTTGAGAGTTAAGATTTGTGATCTATGGTGTTGGAGACTGGATTTATGCTGACGATACACAGTACGGTATCAAAGATTTAGTGGAGACAATTGTCCAATGCTGATTGGCTGAGAGATAGTGAGGTGGATATAAGCATGTAGTCACACTAGGACTCAGATTATAGGAGGGAAGAAATGATTGCACCGAGGAAACCGAAGCCCAAATAATGGAGGAAGACATTAGTGCTTATGAGATCATCACTTTAATTTGTAAAATAAAATTGAGGATTCGAGATGCGTGGCTGAATGTGGTGTGTATATATAGGGGAAGACTATGTGCATGTGTCATGCAAATTGGAGACAGTATCGATCTAGTTTTGAAACAAAAATAAATTAAGCAAAATCATAGAAATGATGAGTAGGGGAATTGCAGAGCAAGGGTGGAGGAAGGGTCCTTGGACTCCCGAAGAAGATAAGTTGCTTGGTGAATATGTCAGCGTGAATGGCGAGGGAAGATGGAGTTCTGTTTCTAGGTTTTCAGGTAAGCTCTCTCTTTCTAGCTAGGCTTGGTGTTTGGCAAAGGCAATCACAGCAAACATCACCACTAGCTTGCTATATTAATTTAAAGTTCATCATTCATTGGTAGATACTGATATTTGATATTATAAATTTACTATGCGCATGCTTTGTGATTTCCCACCATAATCAATTGTTTTAGTGCTTAGCTTTCAACTTATTATTGGTTTCACCAGGTTTGAATAGGAGTGGAAAGAGCTGCAGACTGAGGTGGGTGAATTACCTTCGACCAGGACTTAAGAGAAGCCAAATAACACCACAGGAGGAAGGCATCATTATTGAACTACATGCTCTCTGGGGCAACAAGTAATGCAATCTATCCCTCGATCCCTTCATGAAATCTTTCTGTCTGTTTTTTCCTGTGTATTTTCATTCTCTATAAACAATTTATACATATGTAGGTGGTCAACTATTGCTAGATACTTGCCTGGTAGAACAGATAATGAGATAAAGAACTACTGGAGAACCCATTTCAAGAAAAAAGATGAATCCTCTCAGAAACAAGATCAGCGAAAAGCTCAGATTCTCAAACCGGAAATGCAGCAACACCAGCAGCAACTAGAATCTGGTGAGATGAAAATGGAAAACACCATTGATGATCATTTTAAGATGAATGAAGCAGAAATGTTCTACAATTTGGAGGATCAATGCTGGTCTGCTATGTCTCAAGATGTCGCATCATGGGCAGACTTTGTTGTGGAGGATTGTTATGGACTATGGGGTGGCTTGTGGAACTTAGATGATCATCCTCAGGGTTAAATTACTTGTACAAGTAACTGAAATAAGATATCCGTGCAAAATCAAGCAACAACTTGTTCTAATGTTGATGCATGATAACATATCTTGGTGTAATACTTATGTATAACATGCTTAGAGCATTATTTTTACGAGAATTTAATAAATTATGATGAACTTTTGTTAAAGATTGGGGGTTCTACAATTATATGTGTTTTTGTTTACTGAATGTCTAGCATGTATGCTCAAAAACAAGTTCAAACCTAAGAAAAATAGCAAACCAAATAAACAAGCATGTTGACGAAAATAAGGAAAACATTTAATCTTACAATTTAGGTTAGGCTGAAGTTTTATACGTGTATTCTGCAGAGCTAGTTGTAGAAGAAGTTAACTTGCTATAACCATCTAAAATAAGTAAAATTCATATTATATTACATCACAATTCTCTAAATAGTCTAGCTATAATTTTAGGATTTGTGAAATACTCGTTTTTTTTTTTATCATTATACGCTATGTTATTTGATCTTCTTTAAAAGGTTACTTAAAAAGCTTAAGAAAACAAAATTGTAAATCAGTGTTGAATGAGGAAGTCACCCAACTAAAAAAAAAGGTGTAGACTTTTATTATTGGAGATAACAAAAATTTGAGTAAAAATAGCCAAATATTGGGTTGAAGAAATCCTCCAAATAGCAATTTCTTACCTGAATGCTCAACCCTGCAACTATAACATTCTCTACTATTACTATTACAAAAATTAAATTAAATTTTAGAAAAACATTTAAAATTGGATATATGAAATACGCCATGCCTGACTTGGTGCATCAGCACTACACTTATTTAATCCGAATTAATTCAAAGATTTGACCAATAATTTCACATTCAACAATTTATGCTCTTCTCCTTTTGATATATGGTATCGTGTCCGTTTCCTTTGTTTACTAGTAAT
The DNA here is from genome assembly GCA_032356905.1 of Salix exigua. NCBI lineage: Eukaryota > Viridiplantae > Streptophyta > Magnoliopsida > Malpighiales > Salicaceae > Salix > Salix exigua. The sequence continues at coordinate 6,186,074 of CM063591.1, forward strand.
CTACTCTTTTATTGCTCCATCACTAGTTATTAACTATTCGTTAAAGGTTGGGTATTTGTTTTTTCATATGAAAACATTTTCTACATCTATTTTAATATTACAAATATTTATTGTAAATTAAAAAGTTTATGCATATATATTTAATTAAATAAATCATGGATAATTTATATAATAAATACAACTACGAGCTTGATTCCTATTCTACTAAAGTTCACCAAAAAAAAAACTCGTAATCTTAGTCATGGACTCAATTAGGATAATTATTTTTTTAATAATAATGTTCTATCTGAAAATGATACCTATAAAATTGAGAATGAAGGGCAATTGAAGAAAGAGAACAAATTATGTTTGCAGGTCTAAAGTAGCCTACACATATGAGCCTTATTAATTATTATCTTTTAATTTTTTTTATTGGGTGAACAACATGTCTTTGACCCTCTGATTTTCTTTTTTTAAAAAAAATCAAGTGTTGCTTCGCCTACCTAGATTCTAGTGACCTTTGATAGCTACAAAATTCGGTTGTAAAGTTGTAGACAGAAACATAAACCATTTTCAATTATATTTTGACCAGAAACAAAACCTGAAAACCCACAATTCATTTGAAAACAAAATTGTTTTTGAGCTTAGATCAACCAAGTAATGCAAGATCAAGGAAAATAATTTTTTTTGATGAACTTGCTGACACCAAAATCATCCTTTTGTGGCTAATATCAGAATTTGAACACTTTCTTTCTTATTTTTCAACCACATAACAATATATATATATATATATATATATATATATATATATATATATATATATATATATAGTTTTGAAATAAAATCGACTCTATTCTTAAATTTCTAAAATTGAAGGGTTCAAATATTTATAATGAGGATAGTTTGAGGACTACCACGAACATTTCACCTAAACTTCTTAGCCACCTAAACCACCCAAAAAAAGTTTGGAAAAGTATGTGACCATTAATTTCATTGTCACTAATTAATATCATGGTTCCGGTCGCCATTTTGCTTTTTCTATTAGAACGAAACATTTTGATTTCGGAACGTTTTGTCGTGCCTTTTCGAGGTTTTACTGTTCATATATAATTAAATTTATATATATATATATATATATGAAAAAAAAATTAAAATATTAATTTAACAAGTATAATTGAAATTCAAGATAAATTAATTTTCAATCATACAATACAAATACAAAGTCAAATAAACATATTCTCAAAATTAAAAACATATCTAAAATTCCAAAATATTATGATAGTAAAATGTTCTAAAATAAAAGAAATATTATGATTTTGAGCCGGAACGGTAGTGAGACGTTCCGACTGGAATTTAACCGAAATTTCTGGAACATAACAGAATTAAAAATGAAACGAAAATGACATCATTTTGTCTTGATATCATATATTTTTTCTTTGTTTAGTGGTCATCTACTCTTTATAGCACTGTTTAAAGGTGTAGAGTATTTATTATAGTTTATTAATTATTTCTCTAGACTTATTAGTATTATAGATGGCAACCATAAAATTATAATTTTTCCAAACATGAATGAAATTGGGAGGGTAAAGTGGTATTTTCTTTTTTATATAGTTAAATGACTAATATACCCTTACAAGCAAAAATTAATGGGCTACGAGGTAGAGACACTTTTGACCTTTTCATTATAAGTCCACCGTAAAATTACTGTAGTGCCTTGAAATTGAAATTGTTTTTGGCCTGGGTTGATGGTTTCCTTGCTTTTCCTTTTAGATTTTATAATAATAATAATATATATAATTACAGAGTCTGATCACAAGCAATTTAGTATTTAGACATATATAAAAAATTAATTTATTTAAAAACTCTAATTGCGCGTGAAATTCACGAGGACATGTATAGGTGTGTTTTTAAGATGGTGTGTATGGTGTCATCCAACAATCAAACTTTGACTCTCACGACGACGTTTTAATCCTCACCATGTCGGCTCCCTTCATAGACAACGTGTTTGGCAAAAAAAATATCTAGGTTTTATATTGGTGGCTGTTTTTTTCTTCCTGCATTCGACTTCACTCTTTAGTTTCAAAAATATCAAAGCAGCTCTTTGATTTTTTTTTCTTTCAAATTTTGTCCTTATTGTTTTTATTGCTATTTTTATTTTGAAATTGAGATTTTCTTTCAATTAACCCTGCTTTGATTTTGTTTTTACCTTTCATATTTGGTCCTTATTATTTTTATTTTTAATTATTTTTCATAATTATCTTTAAAATTTCATCCCTCAATATTGTATATCATTCTCGTAATTGATTTTTTTTCAAATGCATCCCATAATATTTTGGTTTATTTTATTTTATATCAGATTTGATCCTTATTCTTTTAATATCTATTTTTTTCTTTTCTTTTCTTTTATTTGTTTTAAATTTCATTTCTCGATATTTTATTGTTGAGGATTTTATTTCAAAGATTAGACTTGGTTGGCGTAATTTCTTTTTAGGATTTTTTTGTAATTAATTTCTTAAAATTCCATTATTCTGTGGGGTTATCCCAATTTGATGCTTCAAGTAATAGCCTTTTGCTATTGTTTCCTAGACATTTGTTTTTCTCCATGTTTAAAAACAATTGGTCCAAGCGTGGCTCGGGACACCATTCAAGTCATGAGCTAATTGTAAGCAACTTCCATTGAGATTTGAAAATGAGCTTTTTAAAATGGGCTTGAAACCTCCTAGGAATACAATCCCAAATTTTATTTTATTTTATTTTTAGAAAAAAAAAACAATAACACGAGCTAAGAGGCCACTGTGTATTTATTAAACAATAAGAGATATTAAATTTATTGAATATGTTTAACATCTGGTGATGATAATATATATATATATATATATATATATACACTTTTTTTTTGTGGAGGTAGAGGAATTCAATATATTAGAGCAGAAAGGAGGGGGGTGTTCGACCGAAGAAGAGGAGGAGATGAACAACTCAACAGCAAGTGAAATAGCAGGTTTTGGGTTGGAGCATTGCTTTTATGTGGAACCATTTCTGCCTCCAAGATTGATTCTTTCATTTCTTCTTCGCAAAGAAGGTAAAAAAACAAAAAAAGATGAATATATATATATATATATATATATATCATTTTTAACATAATACTAAGTTAAGTTACCTCTTCTATAAACTGTTGTTACCTCTGAATGCTACGACCTTGTTGTGTTTATCTGTTTTTCGAGTTTTAATAGGATTTTTCAGTTGTGTCCATTTTGTTTTTTTTTTCATGTTTCGCCAATATAATCTTAATAAAAGAAACTTGGGTCATTGTACAAATTGGTAAGCGTGCTGCAATGGAAGATTTAAAAAATTTCAATGTTAGTAAATTTTACATGTCTTTTGGAAGAATTTCAATGTTATTTTTTTGAAAGCTCACTTGAAATGTGTTTTGGATTTTTTTTTTATTAACATGGGTGTTTGTGCTGTGTGTCTCAACTAATCCCATGAACTCTAAAATAAATGACCATATAAAAATTCAATTACTATTATATTATCAACTTCAGAGATTGAATCTGTGATCACAAGAGTAGTAAATTTTTTAGTCTGAACTTTGTACCAGTGGGTCATTTAGATTGTTTGTTTTTGACTCTTTATTCATCAATGTTGAGAACATTAATTTATACTTTATATATAAATGGTCTTGGACCTTCTAGATTGGTAAATGAACCATGCTAACTCAAGCTTCCATGACCATGGTCAAGAGGTACTCTTGAATTGGAACTGTGCTCTAGCCAAGTCTTTCAACTCCACTATAGGATCTTTTTTTGTGGTTGAATTATACAGAAATTCTATTGTTTTCTACTGGATATCAATTATGCTTTATATAAATGATGTGAGAGCAATTTGATCTGGCAATTAGTGTAGAGAATTGCGATGTAGATGATCTCTGGCAACCCTTCAATTCAAACATACCGATCGCTCTACTCCCAGATGCCTTAGGATATAATTCTAACAGTGATTTATTTCGTGCATCATGACCATTATTATGATTTCTAATATCAAAACCTATTGTTTGTCATTTTTTTTGTTTTCTTAAGATAGTTGGATGCCATTCTCACATTTATGGACTTAGCTTACTTAATTGAGCATTGTTTAGTATTGCATCCTGGGAAATGGCATCCTTCTGTGCAATAATAATTGTCAACCAGAATTTGCAGTGCAGTGGAAAATACAAAACATTCGTTATAGTAGCAACACGATTTCAGTGGTTACATGGAATTCAAAGCAATCCTGTTTCTCACTTTCTGTATGTGCAATAATAATTCTACAGCCAGTAGATTCAGACTGATTGTGGACTACATTGTGAAAAGCATATACACTAGTTTGGAATCCATTTATGATCTACGAGAAGAGGGATTGATATGCTGTAACCCTCAAACTTAATTTTTTTTTGGATGTTAGGAAACCTCACCTCCTGGAAAGTGCGCGTTGTTGGTCCAGATAAGTGAGTAAAATCCTGGTTGTCCCATGTTTTTATAAAAAATACATGTCCTAACTCGAACCCGAAACTGTTATCCAAATTACAAGTTCTTTATCATTACATCACGTTCCCTTGAGACCCTTTAACTAATTACTTTCATGAAATGTCAACTTGGTCTCCATTATATTCCTTCTTGTGTTTAAGCTAAACATCAATGGTAGTTTTGAATTATACATGATGTTTCATTTAGCAGCTACATGTCTTTTTTTGGATGTATGGGCCAAGTCCCTCAATTGAGGTAATATATACATAGCTGCCAAGAAAGATGCTGTGTTCACCTGTTGTGGGTTTTGATTATAGGCTCATGGTGTGACCATTTCAAGTTTCAGCAGGGTTTTTTCTTTACGCAAATAGTGTTATTAATCTCATTTCGTTTAATAGATTTAATATATATCATAAACAATATAACTCTGAAACAGAGCACCGAAACACTTTGAGACCAAAATATAAACAAAAAAAAAACAAAACACCAACCTAACCGAAAGAAAACCTTAATATAAAGTGGCAAAGTGGTGGTGGTGGTGGTGGTCATGCAAGTACTCCCCACAACCTGCATTAGTGATTATCATAAGTTTTGCAAGAAAGGGTTACCCGTGAAATAGTTTCCCTTAATGGAGGATTCTTTGCGTGCAAACCTTCGGTATCTAAATAAAGACCAGCAGTCATCAAAGCATCCATGACTTTAAATATCTGGTTGGCAGGTAGGTTTTGATGGCATCTAGCTAAGTTGGAAAGCATCGTTGCTTGAGCTGCAATCCTTACCAAAACCACATATCGATGCTTCGACTGCTTGAACACAGCTTTCGAATTTTTGTCAAGACATAATTGTGAAAAGTCAAAAAAAGAAAGAAAAAAAACTGGATTCTTTCTGATATCTGTCCACCCACTTCGATCCATGAAACCTTGTAAGATCCTTGTTCAGGTTTTTCCACAGCATCATCGTGGGGATCTTGTCATGAGAGAAATTTGGTTATTTTTGGTTTCTAACAGGTGGCGCCCTCTCAGTCTAATCATATAGATGATCCAATTTCGTCTCATTTAGGCTTCATCTTACACGGGAGGGTGTGGAAATGTAATTTATATCCATATTTATTATATATAACATATTTATTACAATCTTCTGAATCCTAAAAACCATATAATTAATATGTGTCAAATCTTAGTATAAGAATTTAATTGTCTACACGCCTTGTATAAAATATCTTAGTAATACTCTCATATGAACTCCAAAATTATTAATTTTCTCATAATTTGCTGTGATGAAATTACAAGTCTACCAGCATGAACTTCATCTTCTACAACATCATTTCACAAATCTTCATCATCGTAAGTATGTTTGTGTCTTGTTAATCATGGCTTATGATAGATTTGAGTTTTCATTAGTAGAAAGCAACTCTAACAATCATTTAACTATATTTTTGTCTGTAAAAATTCTCAATAAACAAATAAGTTTCAACAAAATTCAGAACACGTTGAACAGTAAGTTAAGTCTTTACTGTTTCACCTATCATAAACACCACTCTACATGTATTCATAATGTTTATATGGGTTTGTAGGAATAAATACGGGTTTGCTCACATCTCTTTTATTCTTCTATTGTCTATCTCCTTGGCAATTAATCCAATTAATTGTTTTTTATTTTTTTGCCTCTCAAATCCTCACAATGCCCTAGATGAGGGCTTGAAATTGTTTTTCATCAATTAAAGGCTGTTTTGAGGTTATATATACGTTGATAAGGTTTTAAGAATGAATTAGGGTATTTCTAGATGAAAATGATTAGAAATGACTTTCCAGGCATTTGAGTGGTAATACAAGTGAATAATATGCTTTTTTATCGCTGCAAGGACACATTGTTTGCACATTTTAAGAGAAAGAAAAGCTCACTCATGTGAGCCTATCCTTTTCCCTATTAGGTCTTCATTCACCTCCATCAAAATTAGATATTGCTTTTACGTTTTTTTATATGTGTGTTTCCATCCACTAATTACATATTTGGAATATTATTTTATGAAAAATCATTCAATTCTTAATTATCTACATCCCTAGCTATAGGGATATGCTTTCAACTCCCAATTGTTTATTCTCCCTTCAATCCTAACAAACTACAAGCAGGCTAATGTGGGAGCTTAAAATCTTTCATGGGTTTTTTTTTTTATTTTATTAAAAGTCTTCCAATCAAGACTTTTTAAAGAGAGAGAGAGAGAGAGTTAAGAGAAGAGAGTAAAGAGAGTAAAGAGAGAGAGAAAGAGAGACAAGAGAAAACAAGTTAAAAAAAAAGACTTTTTAAAGAGTTGATAAAATAAATAAGAGCAATAAAAATTAAGGTGGTGAAGAGAGAATGCTCTTATTTCATATAACTTTCACTAATTTATCCTCTCAATAATATATATATATATATATATATATATATATATATATATATATATATATATAAAGGTTGATAATATCAAAAACCATAATAAATGTAGATTTAAATGAACTTCAAATAATGACGAATGAATGTAATAAGAGAGAGATGTTTTTGACATAAATAATGTATGCTTTTATATCAATTTAGAATTTTTGTTGTAAAGAAGAGAACGAAATTGTTATTGAAGAGACAAATAGTGATTAAACAATGAAATAATATATATATATATGTAGGTGATTGGGTATTTTAAGATCTATGATGAACCAATTTTTCTTCTTTTTTTTCTGTAATTAAACTTGTTCTTATGATTATGATAAAATATTGTCTAATAAACTATATAAAAAATGACATGGAATAAAAAATGTATTTTTTGTATAGATAATGAATATTAAAAAGAAAAGGAGGGATTATATCAGTAAATTATTTTATTTCAATGTAGTTTAAATTATTATTGTTCTTATTAAAAAAATATTTATTACTATATTAATAAATAAATAAAAGTTAGGAGAACTCTTCATAGTTGATGTTCATATATCTTAATATTTATTTATTTCTCAACTTTCTAACTTAGTTTGATGTTTCTATAGTGTGGTTAAAATTGTAATTGTCTGTCAATTTTTAGAGAATTACAGTTAGTATCCCTACTCCACAAAAGTTTTTTTTTTAATATGATCTAATAACCATATTACCTTTATATATATATATATATATTAAATTGAACAATTAACCAAATAACACATGATCTTCTCCCTTTCGTCTCTCATCCACACTTTATTTTCTCAATGTTTCCAAACAGAAATCACAAAATCGATCATAAAATCAAGAGAATCATATAAGATAAAGCTCTCTATTTCCTTTTGTGTTTGTGGTTCTTGAAAAGTCTTTTCTCTTTATTTGAAGCATAGAAATAAAGTTTAATGTCATTCATTATAGATTGAGAGTGAATAACAAGGATTTTCTGTTTTACATGGGTATGCTTCTAGGTTAATAACAAATGTGGCATGCTTGCACCGTTGAATCTCCATTTGGACCAATGACACGAACATTCCTCCAATCTATTTTAGTTTTTATTATTATAGCAATAATTTCATCATCTATTAGTGCATCTCCATGCGCCTCCTATATAAATTATCGAATATTAAAAGAAATTCAGGATTTAACTATTGTTGTTGCTGAAGATCAAAGAGAGAAGGTTGATGGAAGGGAGAGGCTTTTGAGATTTATTGAACCATGTGTTAAAAAAAGAAGAAGATGAAGTTGACTAAATTTTATATTTAATTTATGATGATGTGAGCTCTTGTATAAAATTTAAGATGTAAACTATAATTTTTAAGAACTTTAAAGGTAAATTATAGAATACTAGGGGTTATTTTCCTTTATATTAATACGAGTGATTGGTATGTGGTTCGCTCCAGGGAGAGAATATTTTTTGTCTCGTTTCAATATATATAATTTTTTTGTTTTGTATTTTTATTTTTATTTTTTTATTAAGTTTTATTCCTTTATATTTTTTATCTTTCTAGAATAACTCTTAATTTTTTTTTCATATTTATGTATCTATACTCTTAGTTTTAACATTTAATTTATATTGCTATTTGTCTTTGTATTAAATATAGCTTGCATTAAAAAAACATAGTAAATTTAGCTTTGGACGCATGAAATGAGAGTGAAACTCTCTCTTATACATGTATAGTGAATCTTTTGTTGTTAGTGATTTATTATATTTGTGTTTATTTTCATTTGTTTTGTCTTTATTTTTAGTTCAAAGTGAATTATAATTAATACAAAAATTAAATTAAATTTTTATTTTTTAAGTTTTAATCTTTATATTATTATATTAAAAGTATTTCAGAATACTAATATTAAAAAAATCAGTTCATTTTTTATTTATATATTTTAATGCGTTATATTAAACAAAAACATCAAAATATATACTTAGTCTCACATTTTTTTTAAGAAAAAAATATATTAAAAATAATCGTTATATAAAAATCATTATTTTAAATATATTATCCATAATAAAATATTATATAAAAATCTAATAATCAGAACTTTTGTAGCTTGATCATTTCGCTCAGATGTATAGCATCATACAAAAAAATATAGCACCATTAATATATGTTTTACATTTTAAAAAAGTTGGTTCCGTCTGTGGTGAAGCACAAGGCAATTGACCCGTATATTTTTTCATTATAGATTATTTGGCATAAATTTTCCACCCGTTATTTCTACGTGTGGCTTCATATATTTTTTGTTTATATAATATTATATTTAAAATATTATACATAAAAAATCCGCAAAAGTCATTTTTAACAAAAACACCATAGATGGCTTCATATATTATTGTAAATAATCAATATTCTAACTATTATTGGCAATATCATCACTATCACCATCAATTTTGTCATAATTATTGTCATTATTACTACAATAATCATTACGATAATCAACACCGTTATTTTTATTAATATCATTTAAATTATAAGTAGTAGCATTATCATTATTATATTTGTTTTTGTCATTATTGATATTTTTCATATTATTTTATGAGTTATTTTTATCATTATCATTAAAACCATAATTATTAACACCATAAACACTATAACCATTACAATATATTACAATTGTTATTATCATTATGATTAATAATGCCACTATTATTACTATAATTATAACACCTAAAATTATTATTACTATTAGTACTAAAACAATAAAAATTATTAAATTATCCCGAGGAATAAAAAAAACTCAAAAACTTTAACAAAAGAGCAAACAAGAAAAACAAACTAAAATTATTATTATTATTGCATAAATAATGGGAAAAAATTACCTCAAAGAATATAAAAACCTAAAAACTTTAACAAAAGAGTATACAAAAAATAAAATAAATGAAAACATAAATAAATATTATTATCTTACAAAAATCAAATGACTTGAAAAATAAATCAAAATAATAAAAACAAAAAAATACAAAGGAAAACAAAATACAAAATATCATTTTTCAAATGATCGCCAACACAGATTAAAATTTAAGAACTAAATTAAAAAAATACAACATCAACAAAATAGAAAATAATAAAAATTAAAAACCAAAACAAAGAGCATACACATATAAACATGGGCAAACAAAAGAGACTATTTCAGAAATATAATAAAAAAATAAAAGAGTTAAAATCAAATAAAAATTAAAAGTACAAGGGCTGAAATAAAAATAAAATATTTGATCAATTTCATTTGAAGGAAAAAATTAAGAAAAATCAAACTTACATACCAAAAATACTTAGTGATTTAAAACCAAATCCAAAATTAAAAGAATAAAGATCAAAATAAAAATAAAAATAAAATATATAATCAATTTCAATTGAAGGAAAAGATTGAAACAAATTAAAACTTATATAATAAAATTTAGGACCATACAAAATAATCTCAAGATTAGGGACGGCCATGACAATACCATTAACCAAGTGGACATTCGTGTAATTTAGGTCACAAGAGAGAGAAAAAGAAATCAAAAAGTTCAATCGACCATCGTCATGTTCCTAGCTATTGTGGGACGCCACACACATTGCCATGAGAAAGATGGCATGGCAACGTATCAGGTGAAACGACCGATGAGCATTTTTCACCACCAGAAAATATTGCACGTGAAGCCTTAAGGAAGCACGAGGAAGAAAATCGTTGGGGCGTCAATCGGACGCGCCAACAGTGTCTGCAATTGTTTTTTTTTAAAAAAAACATATAATATCTAAACATCTTTACAATCAACTCTTGTATTTTATTTTTTCTGAATGCATATCTGTATTTATATTGTTTTAAAAAATATGAAATTCCAAAACACCCCCATAGCCAACTCTTGGTTGTTGTCTATTTAAGGATAATATTATTATTTTATTGTACATGAAAAATGTGAAAGTATAAAAATATCCCGCAAACAACTCTTGGTTTTTATGTTATTTAAAGATAATATGGTTATTTTACTGTCCATGTAAATGTTAAAATTTGAAAATACTATAGGTAAGAACTATTTATTATTGCGGAGTAAAATAATAAGTATAATTATACTAAGAAAATCCCAAACAAGAAAATTCTGGCCGGAACGAACAGAATTAACAACCTAATCCCACACATCGTAAATAAAATTATTGTACATTTCAAAATAAAATAAAAAGTAATTGAAATTTTGTCCTTTCAGGCAGCTCCAAGTCAAATCAATCAAAACCCATGAAATCAAGATAAAAGAAAAAAAGGCTTGAAATTGACGCAGCCCGCCCAATTATTGTACAGTACATTTCTCAGCACGCCTCCGACAAACGTCAATCACCAGCATATTCGTACTCCGTAGCTCTAATATCGACACGCGTCCTTGAGGCAGATCACTGTTCAGATTCTACGGCATCCAGAGAAAGTTATTATCGCCTGGGGGAACTGAACTGTTTATGATAGGCAATGGGAGGTCAACACGTGTTATTTTGAGTGGGACTTATCTGACAGCTGACAGTATTTAGGAAAGTGGTGTAAGGTAAAAGACTGTGCTTTGTGCATTCTTTAAAGATCTATCGTGTTCGTCTCTGTACTTACCTTCTTGTAATATTATTGACTGACTAGGTTTAACGTTGTCATAGTCATGGACAACTGCTGCTGCCCTCAGCTTACCTTCTCACCACATGATTTATTTTATCTTATAATAATTTATAACACCATGGGAACCTAAATTTGTTGACAGGATTTGAGAATATGTGTTCACATTTATGAAATTGTTTATTCTTCAAGCAAGGCCGATTACATTTAGCATTTAACTTCTTTTTTTAAATTATTTATAAAAGGGATTGTGAAGATTCATAGGTATATCTTTTTACGCTAGCGATGTACAATACTATAGTTGTTAAGAGACATAACGTAATGATAAGGAGTTTGTAATCTGCACAGTAATTCTCGAATCCAAGTCAGGAAATGTATCTCCCCTAAAAATTTAGAGTAACCAGAATTTTAATTGTTCATTTGGACCCACAAATTGCAGTTTCTAGAGAATGAAATTTCTTCGTATCCAAAAAAATATATGATACGATAAATCTCTAGTTTGATTCTCGCGCTACTTTTTGGATATCCATATAGATTGGAACCACGTGACTTAGAGACTTATGAGCCAGACATGTAAATCTTCATGTCCAGTCTCAGGAACAATAGTGATGAGTAGCCTGACTAAACTCTCTAGTTTGAATTCTCAAGGCCTACTTGCTATACATTAAAACAAACATTTCTTTTAATTATATTTTCAACCATGATAGCAAAATTACTCCAGCCAGATGCATAAAATAAAACCCCAAACACATTTCCCTTCAATATTTCTCCATGAACCTCCCTCCCTCCACCAACCCCACTATCACGACGACAATTTTTTTACGCGTCTCGTGCCTCGCCATCTCCTGATTTGGGGAGACAACGATGCACAGTGAAAAATGTATATTTTATAATCATAAGGTTACAAGTATAATTGTAAAGAGTCACCACCTAGTATTAAGGTCACTAGGAACCTAATGGTTTGTGAAAGTCTTGGGTAAGGGAACTTGTTGTGCAAGGAGAAGATGCATCACCCACCCTACTTAAGGTAAGTTGCATTATTGTTTAATTGTTTTTTTTCTAAGTTAACACTGCATTTTCAAAAAAAAACATTTTTTGTCTACGGGTGTACTTTACAATGTAATTTTACACCGCAGTTGAAAATCTTTTTCTTGTCTACAGATGTACTTTACAATGTAATTTTACACCGTAGTTAAGAAAATTTTAATTTACGAATGTATTTTACAATGTAAATTTACATCACGAAAGCTAAAATAGAATAATTGTTAAATTATTTTTGATATTTTGGCCAAATTGAAATGGATAATCGTAAACTGGTTATGATATCCAATTTTTTGTTTTAAAATATGAGAAAGATGCAACATATTTTTTTACGAAGAATATGATGGAAAAAACTTTAGAATTCGGCCGTATGCACGAAAACAAAATATTTTTTGTTTTTTTAAATATAATTTTTTTGTACTTCGTTTAGAAAAAAATCGGGCTGAGCTTGGCCCAACTAAATGGGTCGACCCAGCTGAGACTGCTAAGGGCCTAAGTCTGTTGGATTTAGGCCTGTCCCAACCAACTTTTTTTTCTAGTTGACCGAGAGCCAGCCCAAAAGGCCAAACAAAAGAGAAAAATAAAATAAAATAAAATAAAAAAGCAAAACACATGCATAGTGCAGTGAATTAATTCACTACACTATCACGGAACAATGATTTGGTGGTCGACCGACCACCATAAAAGGATTACTTGCCACTACCACTGCCACTAGGTAGATGACATCGAGGTGGTTCTCTCTGTCATGGTGGAGTCGAAAATGACAGTCTGTGGTGGCAAGACGGGGCTCTTGAAGCTGTCAGTCTGTGGCTAGACCCGCTAGTGTTGCGTCGTCCCTGCTATTGCTGGTTGGTGCTGCTGCTGTTCACCATAACTGGAGGTCACAACTATTGAGAAGAAGAGTTAGGTTACTGATAGGGAGCTTCTAGCGTGGTGTTCACGGCAAGCTTGCTGAATGGGAGCGAGAGACGATGGTGATCTGGTTTTGGAGAGAGAAAGGGTCGTCGGGGAGAGAGAAAGCTAGCTATTGGCTGATGGGAGAAAGAAGGGAAGGGTTGTGACGCTATAACATGACGAGAGAGAGAGAGAGAGCTTTGCCAGACTGATTCTGTCGGCATTGGAGAAGAAGAGCCGAGAGAAACGAAGGGGCAACTATTAGTGCAAGTTTTGTCTCCGCATGTGTTCATTGCGTTCGTCCTCTATTTTTTCTGGTTTCTCCTCCCCTTTCCTCTGTTTTCTTCTTTCTCTTTCACGTAATTCTCTCCTCTTCGTGATTTCGTTCCCATTGTTAAAATCCTCCCCTAGTTTTCACCCATTCCAGTGTTATTTCCCCCTGTGACTCTGAAAAATTTCCCCAGTTTCAAAATTTTCTTCCCCTTGCAGGCAGCGTGCATGGCTTTATTTATAGGAGAACTTGGCCTGCCACGATGGCTGGTTGTCGGCGGTGTGGTGGCTGCTGGTCGGCGCGGATGGTATTTCTAAGTCAGTAATTTTTTACCTCAAATTTGTATTTTATCTCATTGTTTAGCACAAAAGAAATACGATTCGGCTCCAAAGTTATTGTAATTTTTTTACCGACGCCAACTCCTTTTATTTTATTTTTATTATTTTTATTTTATTTTATTCCGAGAAGTAACCTAAAAATTGGGTTAGGACACCGACACCCACTATCAGCCACAGGCCTTTAACACTATAGGGCATGTGTAATTATCAACAAAAAAAAAAAGTCGATCGAGTCCCTTCTCCTGGACATTAATTTTCAACTCAAATAACAACGAAACCTTCTTCATTGACGGTGGATTTTTCGGACATAAACCTGTTGATTTTTCGATCAAGACTGACTCAGATTTTTAAGGATTTTATACATGGTGATCTATCTATCTATCTATTATTGAAAATCAGCTTTCTCCATGGAAGCAAGCTAGCTGCCTCCAAAAGTTACCGAGACATGGTATTTCTAAGTCAGTAATCAAGTAAACCAAGATTGAGATTTGCTTAGACAGTGTAGAATAATTGAAGAGAGCATCGGTCATCTGCCGGAACTTGATCTTATAAAAAATATTTTATGGAAAAGTTATGTTTTTTTTTTTTTTTTAGTTTCGGAAACACGAAATCCCTTTTCTCATGGAAAGAAAAAGATTAAAACCCAAGTGTGTAAATAGCTGAAACAGCAATTACGGAAGGCTCCAGGCTAGGCACATTCATGATATAAATTACAGGCTTTGCATTTATTGCTTAAAGAAACTTCCAAGCAATTCTTTGTGTAAGCTTGAGAAGAAAGTCTTTTCATTTATTGAAGGAAAATGACATAAATCTGTCTAAATTTATGACACCATAGAAGAACCATCGCACCTTACATCCTAAAGTACATGTACAAGTATGAGTTCAATATTGATGATCAAGTCTCAATCTGAATCAGATACTTATTGTTTTTTATTTGTCTGTGATTCAACCAAGAACACACTAAGCTTAAGTATCTAAGACAAGTATATATTGAGCCCAAACATGTACCATGTTATAGTCCCAATTATCACCACAAAAACAAATAATTATGCTTTACTAAAACATACTTTTTTATATATTATGTCAGAATTTCAACAAAATCCATATTTTTTATTTTATTTTTGATCCAATCACCTTAGATCTTAAACCGCGTTGATGATACTTATTATTTCATCCAAATTCACATATAGTTATGCATCTTAATGAAATTAAATATTAAAGCACAAGCATATAAAGTCATAAGAATATCATAATATGGAAATTATTTATATCCATACATCAAAAATAAAGAGTTCACATTGTTATTATATAATTAAATAAATTACATTGGTCTCAAAATTATGTGAATGACATGGCCCTAAGAAATGAAACAACTATAAACAATAATTATTTCATTCCAACAATATCACTAAATTTTTTGTTTTTATTTGGATCCAATAATAAAAATATTAGTCTATAATAACAATTTCCTTCTTAATCTATTTTCCCAAACTTCTCATTTCACCACAATCTTTCAAAATTAGAACATCATTCATGACTTTGTCATCAAATATTAATGGATAACATTTCCCCTCACCTCAAGAAAGATTTATCAAGGATATGCTAATACTACATCACTAATAAGTCTAATATTATTTATCATGGTATCTCCTAGGTATCATTAGTTTTACCTCATTCTTAGAATAGTTAATCAAGTTTATTTTCTTTATCCTAATCCTAGAAGTTATGTCGATGAGGATTGACTAATCAAATATAAAATAATTGTCTTGATATCAATGTAACTCATTAATCTCATTAGTTATCTTGATCTAAAATAAATAATAAAACCTTGGGTACTTTAATTCATCATTTGGAAATGTCAATGTTAAGAGCTTATTGATACCATTAAATTACAATAAGGAGCAACTAATCAAGCTCCATGTAATATATTGATATCAATGTGATTTATTTATATCATCAGTTATCCAAACATGGAATAACTAATTATATTCTGAGTTATTTTAATTTATCACTTATTAATGTCCATGTCAAGAGTCTCTTGACATCATTAGCTTCCATTCAAGAACAACTAGTTAGGTTGTTAATCCATGATTTTTTTTATTTAATCATTTTACAGAGAAATATCAAATATAACAGAATAAATTCAAACAATATTAAAAATAACCTAATTTAATAATTTTATAGGTGTAAAACACCTACCGAGTTTGTGGTCTAGTTGCCAAAGTATCCCATACAAATCAATTTACCCATTGATTAATATTATTGTTAGTAAACTCAAAAATCATCTTTACAATCCATTATAATAACTTTTACTTTGTAACACATTCCATAACATCTATTTTTTTTTCTAGTTGTTATGTTTAAATTTCTCCATTCTCGATGTTTTATTTCAATTCCCAAACATAGCTAATTGCATTAGTCATGTAACCTCATCCCACTATTCCTTATTATAACTTTTCTCATAAAAATCACAAAATTATACACAATCATTTTACCAAGCTTTTACTTTTACCCCCATCCACTTATATTTTTAATTATGTTGGACAACATATCTTGATACAATTTTCATGCAAATTTAAAACATGACTGACTTAATTGTCTCTTAACCATTATTGGTTGAACCCTATACGAAGAAAAACATGAATGTGCTAACTTTTATAATCTCTTACGTAGAAACTATTTTCCTTATTCTTACATTTAATATTTTCATGATAATTTCTCTTACTATTCAAAACAATCACCTCTCTTTTTTTCATGACCATTTAGTCAAACCTTGTCTTAAAGAGGCCATGAAACTTCTTTCAATTTTTTTCTTTCTTTTAATAATTTTAAATCATCAAAATATTTTATTAGCAAAATTCTAAAAAGCTTATTCATAAAAGCATGTCTTGCACATAACGCAATCAAATCTTATCTTTCATCCAATATTTTTTTCATTTGAATTAATTCTCATGTCATTAAAAATCCATCACCTTTATCTAAAAATAATATCAATCTTCTACAATCACTATTCACATCATTAATAACACAATTTATAAGAGATATAATCAATATATCACTACCAAATCCCTTTATTAATGGCCATTTAGGGCTTTCCTAGCCCCTCAAAATTGCTTTCATTATTTGTTTTATAATTTCACTCACCCTATAACCTACAATTATCCTAGAGACGTAATTTTAAGGAAATTTACCTTTCCCCTAAATTCACATTAAGAACCCTAATTCAATTTGTTAAGATTTTGATGAGAATTTTCAAGGAATAATATAAATCATATATTGGGACCTCACCTAACAACTGAAATTTTTTGTTGATATGGTTTTTTAACATGGTATTAGGGTCTTGTTGACTAGACGATCATGAGTTTAAATCTCATTATTCGTATTCTATTTGATTAAAAAAATAAGCGCAAGATAATGGGGGTCTATTCATATTTTAAGTTTAAAAGGTTTTCACTTAAGTGTGTATGTGTTAAAGAATAATAGAAATTATATCTTCAAAACAATTTAAGCTTTTTTTCCTTTGTCTCTCTTTGTTCTCCGTTTCTTTTTCTTCTCCCCATCATCTCTCTGCATACAAATATTTATAGAAGGGAAGGCACCCTTTCAATTGTCCATGGCGTGCAACGAAGAGCAGTTGCCTCTACATTGCCCAGTAGTGGATATTGCTGCAATGGGCATGCTTGGTACTGTTCCGGTAACTGCAAAGTGCAGGCATGCATGCAATGATTTCAGGAAAAAAAAGATTTTATCCTTCAATTTACAATTGCTCTAATTACACCCCCAATTGGATTTAAACTTATGATTTTATGCAATTATATCCCGTTAAAATTTAGAGAGCAACCTTAACTCTGCGCGGCTTTTTTATTTTGTTCTTTAGTTACTTATTTGCGCGATTTAAACCTCAATTGACCATTAGACTCTCAATTCGCTCAATTTGGCCCCCGATTTCGTGTAATTGGGCTTGAAAAAAATCAATTTAGTTTCTGAAAATTCCAATCTTCTCAAATCGAAACTGCATTAACTCGACAACTTGATTTTTCATCAACTAAGCCCTTAATAAAATTGATTTGACCAATTTAAAGTACAATTAAGTCCTTGCACTTAATTAAACCCTTCAATTGGATCCTAAATTAATTCTCAATTATAGTTACACTTTTAATTGGCCAATGATTAAATGGAATTGGACCATAAAAATATAATTATATCTTTCAACTTAATTTTTTACACAAATTTATCTGATAATAAATTACTTTAGCTTTGAATTTGTGCTTTCCTTCATTTATGGGCACAAAAGAGGTACGGTCGAGCGTTAAAAAACATCCAAAATTTTCACCTTGATTTTCCTACAAACACCGACCTCTTTTATTTTATTTTTTTGTTATTTTTGGGTAGACTTGGGGAATGACCCAAAATTGGGTTATGACACATCTAACAGTTTCTATTTTTAGATGAGATGATCCTTTGACAGAAATCAATAACTCTCATTCAAATCGATACAAATAAGTTATAAACACCTTATTGTGTCATAATTAAAGTTTCAAATACTAACTTTGAATTGAACTCTCTTCTCTTCGAATACTTTTTAGTTTTACTATTTATATGTTTTCCTCTCTCAATATCCATTTGTATCATTCAAATTTAACTCTTTCTTAGGGATATGGTATGAGAAAAAAAATCTCAATTTACTTCTAAATTGTAATTTATCATATATAATATTTTTTTAAAATTATTGGTCTTACACAATCATTGATTTTTATCTTTTATTTTCTCTTTTTTTTAATTGCTATTTTTTTAGATATTTTATGTATTTTTTATTTCATCTTTCAGCACTTTATTTGTTAAGGGTTGGAGTTTTGGGTTCTCTCATGTATGATGCTTTTAGTCTAATGATTTATATCACATGTTTTACTTTAATCCTAATTTACTAAATATTAAATTATCAAATATGGTCCTCATTCTTTCAATTATGAAATTTTTTTTTCTCTTTTTTTTATTTTGTAAGAGTTTGATTTTGATTGCATCCTTCAATTCATAATGATAATATTATATTTTTAACTTTGGTCCTCATTGTTTTGATTTATTACTTTTTTTCTTGACCCTTTTGTAAAAGTCATTATTCTTTTCAGTTTTACCCTTTAATCAAAATATTATTTTATTTTTTATGTTGATTTTGATCTCTATTTTATTGGTTCTTTACTAAATTGATTTTGCTTTTTAAATTTCAGTCTTCAATCAAATAATAAATCTATTTTGTATTTTTCTTATTTTTTTAATTGCTATTTTTTTATTATTTAGAATAATTTTCAATCTATTTCTTCAATATTTGATTGATTGAAAATTGAATTTCATGGTTGGTCTAAAATTGATGTTTCAGGTCTAATAACCTAGGCTATAAGTTTGATAGTTTTTTTTAAAAGAGTCTCATGATTCTTTCTTTTTTTTATCAAATTATTTCAATCTCATTATCTTGGTCACATATATATTTGATAGGATATTTCGAGTTTGTTCGGCCTAAGTATCATTATTACAAGTTTATTATAACTGTTTGTTTATATCTTTATTATTCCATTTTAGTAGTTGAATATTATTTTTCGTAAACAATGCAGCAAAGCACGAGTAAAAGGCTAATGAATAGTCTAAAAACTAAATCAATGCCCCAAACAGTAACATTGTAATTAAACGACATCATTCAGGCAAGTCAAATTAAGAACTTGCTCCGGTATAAAACCGACATGTGGAGGAGCTTTATTTTAAGAAGGATAAATTTAATTCTATTGTTGTTGTTTTTTTAATTATTTTATATGCCCATGGCCCAATTTATCCATGAGCATATAAAATAATTAATAAAATAGTATATTTTTAAATATTACAATTTTTATATTTAAATAATATCATGATTTAAAAACACAATATATAATTTATATCGTGTTTGTGAACATTGATATATAACATGTTAAGAACATAAACATTTATTTTTGATTTTTTTTTCTATTAATGTGAGTTTTCGAGTAAGGTTACGTGCATCTTGATTAATTCAACGAGTCATAAAATTAAAGATTAATTAAATTATTCTTATTAAGTTATTATTAGTACAACCAGACATTTTTAATTGTGATTTTCATGTTTGGAAATAAAAATATTTAGTAAATATTATATTTTAAGGATATAAAAGATGAAAATATATTATTTGATTAAAAAAATTTAAGTGATATTATTCATTAAATAATTAAAATTACCATGTGAATTTTTTTCTTAAAAAAAAAATCGGATATTTCTTTTCCCACGTGTGGACACATCTTGAAATGACAAGTTGATACCCATAAATTGTTTTTACATGGTAGGCCCACAGTCCCATTTTTACGCCCTCCCATAGCGCGTGGTCACACGTGCAACCCTATCTCCGACACCACTGACACACTGGCCAAGACGGTGGCGCGTGAAACACATTCCACGCTTAAACCTACGTTCGTAATCAATTGATGTGACAAAAAAGTAAGAACCAAGAAGCTTTGAAAGCTAATAAATGATATTACTTATATATATATATAATACATACATACATACATACATATATATTAAAAATATATATCAGTTCTTGAAGGAAATTTTAAATAAATTAGTCTTGTATGTAAGTTATAAATATAACTATATAGATGTGATAAATAAAACAGTAAAATACAAGAGAAGTTGCATGTAACTAGAAAGAACAGCTAACCCTAAGCTGCATTTCTTTTCTGCAGAAAAACTTGGGAATATATATATATATATATATAACAAAAAAGAAGAAGACAACCGAAGTACTTCTTGAAATTTATAACTTTCTCTTTCTACAAACTTTTGTTGTTCTTCCCTCTATTATTGGTGGGTCTTTCTCTCTCTCTAGGGTTTCTTCAAAATATCTTTCTACATATTTGGCTATACTTTGGGTTCTGATTCCTAAAAGTAGTGATCGCCTTCTTCTTGCTCTTGAGAGAAGAACAAGAAACGAAATAAAAGAAAAGAAAAGGAAACATATAAAGGAAATAAAGACTAATCTAGCTACTACACAAAGTAAATATATCAATATCATGTATAGTTAGATGTATGTATTGATTTTAACGAAGGGTGTGTTTCTGATTGGTTTTTTGTTTTGGCAAGTAATTATAGTTAAGGAAAATGGGGAGAGGTAGAGTGGAGCTGAAGAGGATAGAGAACAAGATTAACAGGCAGGTGACATTTGCAAAGAGGAGAAATGGATTGTTGAAGAAAGCTTATGAATTATCTGTGCTTTGTGATGCTGAGGTTGCTCTCATCGTCTTCTCTAACCGTGGCAAGCTCTACGAGTTTTGTAGCACATCTAAGTATGACCCTTTTCCTCTCCTTTCTTATCTCAATCTTTTAATGCATATTGTTTTTCTTAAAAAAAATCTTAGGTTGGATCCAATTATAAATTATCTTTATTTGTTCAGGGACTTGATATTTTGTGTGATTCTTGTCTCTCAAAGCAAGCTTATTTGAATCTTTTTCTATCTAACAATTTTCAGAAATTATTTTTTCTGGGGCCTCTTCAAATGATGGTTTTTTAAGTTTGATGGTGCTCAAGGTTAAGAATTTGGAGAAGTTTACAAGACTTTATTGTCTTGCTTTGCTGTGATCTTTGTGAAGCTCAAATCAATTAGGTTTTTGTATGATCTTCTCGGTGTGATTCTTGATTCATGGGATCTGAATTAAATTTGAAGTCCTTCTGTTGTTCATAAATGAGATCTTGATGTTTGCTTTGGGTGAGCTAAAGAGTACCTTATTTGAAATCCTTTTTCTTTTTCTCTCAAGAAGTTTCAAATTCTTCGATAAAAAACTTCATTGCTTCTTCTGTTCTCTCTTCTAATTAATCTTTCCCCTGGGTTGAAAAAACAGTAAAAGCAATTGATGTATCCAGCGGCGGCTGTACAGTAGCTGGTAGTTCTTCAAATTTTGGTTTTAAATTGGTTTTCTGCATGAAAAAAGCTTGGTTTGAAAACTGCTAATAATTGAACGAGGTTGATTTGATTATCCAGGAAACCTGTTCTTACCCATGAGACAATTTTGGGTTCGTGAGAGAAAACTTTCAAGTGTGAAAAAGGCTGTGAATACTTGGCCATAATATGTGTTATCTGCTAGGTATACAAGTACCTCTCCCTTGTTACATGGCTCTCCCAGAAATCCCTGTTGTATTCAATATTTAATGAAAGTGTGGCTATTAATTAAACTTACAATAAATGTACGATTTCTCTTACAAATGCTAGTACCATAAGATTTAGTAGCACTAGATTTTGGATATTTTATACTTTTCTTGGGATTTGTTTACTTGACTACGAGTTTTTAAGAAAAAAATGAAAAGGAAACAGTGGTTATAGTCATAATAGGTGGGAGTTAGATTAATTTAGGGCGACATATTAGCAAACTCCATTCTAGATTCTTGAGTGTTTCAATACCTTTCTTCTCCTTCTTCTTCTTCTTCTTTTCAAACCTTTCATTGCAACTATACATGTGTTCCTCGCTATTGTTTAACTTTTTACAACAAGCACGCGGGTCTAGAGATTGGCATTAGAAATGTAAAACTGACATAATTAGCTAGGGTTTTATCTTATATCACCAACCACCGGGAATATGTTTTTCAATGGGATAGTTTCTGAGATGACGCCAAGTTACATATATAACAGTAAACACCAAAACCACCTTCCTCCCAATCAATCTTAGAAGTTTATATATGTACGATAAACATGAAATCATCAGTTGATTCTCGTGTGTTTGCTACTTCTGTCGATCCTTTCGAGGAGAAAACTCTTTGATCATCAACTTTTGAATGCCTTCTTTGTAGAATTTATCAGATCATAATATTTTTTGTACATTGCGATTTTCAAAAAAATAAGCCTGCTATATTTATAGTCTTCATACACTCTTTTGCTGCTATTTTTTTGGCAAGATTCACAATACTATAAATCAATTGCCTTAACCAATTTCAAATGGTACATTGAACACATATTTACAGCTTATTTGATATTGTCATAGTTGTTTTAAAAATATTTTTATTTAGATATATATTAAAACAATTTTATTTATTTATTAAAATAATTTTATTTATTTTTGTACATCAAAATGATCAAATAAAATCTTAATGTATCTAGATTAGTCAGCAAAGTTGAATAGCATTGCCTCAAACAATATGGCATCACATTAAGAGGTTCTAAGAGATAAAGATGGCTACCAGCCTTGAGTAGAATGAAAAGTACCAGGAAAATAAATAAATAAATAAAGATCATTTTGTTTTCAGGTTTTAAACCTTGGCCTAATCATTGAACCGGAAAAGACAGTTGGATGTGGATAAGAACTTGAACTGCGAATCGGAGTTTGAAACATATTGATGACTTAAATATTATACTGTGAACTTTGAAGTCTTTCGGGTTAAAATTGAAGAAGAAAAGCTTGGACAGAGATTTGATTTCAAAGTTTTCATAAGTTAAAGATCATATTGCAAGAAATTTAATGGTTCTTAGAAAAAAATTGTTTGTGAAGTGATCAGACTTTGTTAGTTCAAAGTTGGTTTTAGTATTAGTTTTGTCTGGTGTACTTGTTGTTGACCAAGTGTAATCAAGACTTTCCATTACTTGGTTACTTTGAAATTGTTAGAAAATTAGAGAGTTCCATTATTATAGAGTAAGCTGCATGCGCTAAGAAATATTGAAAGTTTTGTAATACTAGAGATATTTTTCTTCATGTGAGAAAACAAATGTTCCAAAAGAGAAAAAACTGATAGGTACGCCTATTAGGAAAGTATAAACAGTTTTATTTTACGAAAGATTACTATTGAAAAAGACACTCAAATATACATAAACGTGTATGATAGGTTTGTGTAGAAATATTTGGACAGAAGAAAACCCTAGATTTACGATACATGGAAAGTCTAATTAAGCATCACTACCTCCTTGCATCATACAATATATTGGTTATACCAGACCCCTTCTCGTGGTACGTAGACAGAGAGGTTGGCATTTGTCACATCCATAGAAAATACGTTAGAGATATATGGCAAGAAATAGAGGTGCTGGATTCATACAAACTAAAAAATATGCTCAAAATAGAGGTCTACTCCCATTATAATTAACCTTCGACATCTTACCACCAACCAGTGTAGCTCAGCTTGCAAAGGGCTGTTCTAGCTTAACCAAAGTTTTTAGTTCGAGATCTTGAGTATGCAGCGGCTCTATATGGGAGAGCTTTGCTACCCTTAAAGGTCTCACTCGACTCGAATCCGGATTAGTCAACAGTTGCCGGACACCGGATAGTTATACCAAAAAAAACCTTCAACATCTTGATGTCAATATCGCCATTAATGCAGTTGCTAGACTGCGTGGAAGGCATATAATTATATTTAATTTGATGAAATTGTTTGATCTTACGTAAGGGGCTAGCTACTCCCATTATAATTAACCTTCAACATCTTGATGTCAATATCGCCATTAATGCAGTTGCTAGACTGCGTGGAAGGCATATAATTATATTTAATTTGATGAAATTGTTTGATCTTGATGAAAGTTTAGAATGTGAGAGGTTATTTATTTGGTTTTGTCAAATCATTAATATTTCATATTCTTACTACTAGTGACTGCTACTTTTAACTAGCAATGTTTTTTTCCTCCTGTAATCTTGTGATTAATACGATTGTCTTATTTTATAAAAAAAAATAAGAACAAAATCCCATTTTTCCGATAAGCAGACAGTTTTTATTAGGCTTGTTTTATGTTTTCCCCATTTGCAGCATGCTCAAGACCCTGGAAAGGTATCAGAAGTGCAGCTATGGCGTAGAAGAAACCAATAAACCAGCCAAGGAGCTCGAGGTAAGAACTTCCTCAAATTAAAAACGAGAGCGAAGTATTTCCTCAAATTACTGACAGCTGGAATATCATTAGCTAAAATGGTGTTTAGATGATAGAGTTTGGCATATAACTTTAACGCAAAAACAAATGCTCAAGCCACACGCAAGATTTATTTGAATTGTTGCATTGGAAGCAAGCCAAAGAGAATGGCTGTCTGTTGCTTCAGTTTTTTAAGGCTTTGACAAATCGCATAGGCTTGAATCTTCTTGGTAAATAATAAAATTATTTCAAATGGTTTTTATTATACGTTGAAAAACACTAATTACTTCTTATAAGCAAAAGTGGATACAGAATTTTTTATTTTACATTAAAAAATAAGACTTTCATCAATTTATTTATATAGTAAACCTTAAACCAAAACCACTATTTTTTTTATTAATTGTTATAACAATTCTTTAATTTTCTAATTATTTTCTATCTAATTGTTACATCATATATAGCAGGCTATTAATACCATGCGCTCTTACAATCAGAGAGAGCACACCCGTATAGTAGTATTTCTCTACACTTGCTAGTCTTTTCTTTGTATGTTGATCAAGTTGTTTTCCTGTTATCCTCAATTCTAAAGAAAAAACTTGTTGAATTTTAAAAAATAAGCTTGTCTTGGAAAAACAAATTCATTTTTTTTTTTGTTTTTGTTATACATTGTTTTACTTTACAACACACTTAATACAAGCAATCAAGATATTCGTGCACTAATTTATCACCTATCTATTAGTCCTCAATAGTTGATGATAGTCTAGTCACAGATATCTTGCGATTTTGTTGGGTTATTTATCATAGAGGGGACAGGTGAAAGATACAGTGTGGTGAGGTTGTTTTATATTTAGAAATATATTAAAATGATATTTATTTAATTTTTAAAAATCAATTTTGACATCAACATATCAAAATGATCTAAAAATATTATTTTTTTAATTTTAAACAAAAAAATCATTTTTTTTCAAAAACCATTTCCTATCAGAGTTCACTATGCCTTTCTTATAAGCTGACTTCATGGTTTTCTAACCAAGCCATCAACCTGTCATGTTTCTGATCATCTATTGCATTAGGATAACTTGAGATGTATGTCCTGTCTTGTATTTTCGTTTAATTCGGCTGTATGGTAGCAGAACAGCTACAGGGAATACTTGAAAGTGAAAGCAAGATTTGAGGTCCTACAACGAACTCAGAGGTAACCGCCATAGCAAGCATCCAGGATCATTCTATTTAGCAAATTTTATTTCAAGATATATAGTTGCACCATGAC
Source organism: Salix exigua (assembly GCA_032356905.1). Classification (NCBI taxonomy): domain Eukaryota; kingdom Viridiplantae; phylum Streptophyta; class Magnoliopsida; order Malpighiales; family Salicaceae; genus Salix; species Salix exigua. The sequence continues at coordinate 6,212,245 of CM063591.1, forward strand.
ATGAAAGATGTTGTGATTCAGGCTGAAGTTTCTTGTCTGACAGTAAACATTTTAGTGGATGCTGCCTTGTTATCAAATATAAGCAGTTCTTATCCTTGATGAATTACGCAGGAATTTTCTTGGAGAGGACCTCGGACCACTGAATACTAAAGAGCTCGAGCAGCTCGAGCGTCAGTTGGAGTCGTCATTGAACCAAGTTCGGTCAACTAAGGTAATTTAATTTTCAGTGCTCATTGTTTCTTTTTTGCGTCAAGGGAACAACGAATTTGACACGCTATAGCATTTCACAATCCAAATGATTTTTTTATCAATGCTCTATAATGTTAAAGTTTTACGGACCAGAAAACATGACAGAGTACCTGGAAGATTGGGTTAAGAGGTTTCTATAATGTTATTGATTTTTTCTAATGAGAAATACATTGTGTTTGGTAATATTATAACTCCTTGCCACTTTGCAGACCCAGTTTATGCTCGACCAACTTGCTGATCTTCAGAATAAGGTACATAAAAGTGGTGGTATGGTTAGAGCAACTCACTTTATGTTTTCTTCGAATGCTAACTGAAAAGTGTTTTGAGTTCAGGAACATATGTTGCTAGAAGCTAACAGAGGTTTGACTATAAAGGTACTATGTCAACTTGCTATATCCAAATTGACTTCATACTTTATGAGAAGCTAGACTTGCTGTTTGGCACTTTTTAGCCCCAGGTTTATAGAAATTTGTTTTCTGCAAGATTGTCTGGAGTTTTTCGTAAACATGGTTTAAAGGTCTTGCATCTTTCCTTCGATCTAGCTGTGTTCGGGATATTAAATCTTTCATTTCTCCTCAAGAACCCACATATAGTTATCTTTAAAACCAAGCTCCTCAATTTTTATAATGATTAACGGATAGCTAAGTTCAGCAATCCGTGAAAGCTTCCTATAGCTACTAGTATTTCCTTTTACAATCTGAAAGCGTCAAAAGACCCATCTTTAGCACACTTAATGCTGTCTTAATTCCTACTGGAATCATGAGTTTCCTGTTATGCTTTGGTCTCATTCTCCTCGCTTTCAGTTTTCTATGTACTAAAATGCTGGCCAGCACACTCCAACTGTAAAATTTAACAATAATCCAATTCTTCAGAGCATTCTATATGAGCTCTTTCTAGAGACGTACTAATAAGCTGAAATACTCATGTATGGCAGCTAATATAATCTGCCTTCTGTTTTCATGGTTATAATGTTTGGCAGCTGGATGAAATCAGTTCAAGAAATAGCCTCCGGCCACCATGGGAAGGTGATGATCAGCAAAATATGTCCTATGGCCACCACCATGCTCAGTCTCAGGGGCTATTCCAGCCTTTAGAATGCAATCCCACTTTGCAAATAGGGTAAATAAACATTCAACTTCTCAAGATCTCTCAATTCCTTTGTCATTTGCTCATTATCTAAACAGTACTGGGATCAACTAATCAAGACTGAGCCAGCGGCCAAAATATTGATTCATCAATTTATCAGCTACATATCCTAATCCTCTTTCTGTTTGTTCATATGGTGAAAACAGCTACAATCAGGTCGGCTCTGACCAGATGACTGGAACAACACACGTCACCCAGCAAGTCCATGGGTTCATTCCAGGATGGATGCTTTGAGGTTTGTGCTCTTCGCTGCTCATAAAGGAACGCGTGCGATTTAACTTTCTGTCCAAGTAATGTGTAAATGATTTCAAGAACATGCGTACTTTCATTTGGACATGAAAACCTCTGTGACTGGATTGCAGAACTCTAGCCAGGTACAAGTGGCATGTAAGAAGTTCATAATTATTGCAAGAACTTTGGAAGACTTAATTCTATGATTTTCAGCTTCTTTTGGAATAATGAAGTTACTGAGAATAGACAGTTCTTAAAACCATCTTAAGAAAGCAAGATTATTGCTATTTTAACTTCTTTTTCCTCACGAGAGACCCTCATTAGGCAGCTTAGGGATCATGGCAACCATCCTAGTTATAAATTTGTATCAGAAAAACCAGCTTTTTATTTGATAGCCAAGAAAAATCTTTATATATATATAAACACAATAGTTGAGGATTTTAGAAAACCATAACCCTGAAGTTATCTCTTAACCACTAATTATTAACCTATGCATATAAATAATTTTTGTAAATTCAGATAACCCTATATTAATAAGAATATTATTGATAGATGATAATCTGTATTAAAAAAAATTATGTTCATCGTTAATAGTAAATATGCCCCACGTTAAAAAAATTTAATTACACCATCACCATAACACTCTTCTTTTCTCTTATAATCCCATGGTAGATCATATTATTTATTTTCAATTTTGTGGGTCTTATAGTCTTGAAAAAACAAAACGTTAAGAAATGATATTTGGATTATTTTTTGTGTTATTTATTGTGATGATAGTGGTGAAATTTTAAAATAAGATGAAGGTAATAAAAGTAATATAGAAAATAAGTAGAATTTAATTCGATATCTCTCATTTTATTTATTAATTAAATGCAAACTGAATATATAGTAGAGAATTAAGTTATAATCATGCTGTAAGTTATATAAGTATATGATTTTTATTTATTGGTAAAAAATAAAAGATAATAAGAATCTCTATTTTTTCATACAAATAAAATCGTTTCAAATTCAATCCTAATTAAGTCCTATTTCAATTTTAAGAATATATAGAGGTGAAAAGTCGGGCCGAAGTTCTAGCGGCTACAGGTCTCGGATCCTATTGGGCCTCCATTAAATTATAACTCAATCAAAACAAAAGGTTCTAATTTAAAAATCATACCAAGACCGACTTTAAAGAAAAAATATATATATATATATATGTATATGTTTGAAAAAACAATGTAATTTCTCATATAGATAAGAGAAACAACGTTATTAGTGTTTTTGTAGCACACTGTAAGATACTAGGGCAAGGTGAGTTAAGAAATAAATGTACCCTACTTCAAGGCATTTACGTACCTCTGCAAGAAACATTTTATTTACGAAGATGAATCAAACAATGTATAACTATTTGTGGTCTTTAGATAATGGTTGTTTTAGACATATGTCTAGAGACAAAGCTGATTTAAGAAATCTGAATCCATTATGGTGGTTCAGTGATCCTTGGAGATGGGAGCATAACTATCATTGTAGGCAGTTAAAATGGTAGAATGTTTTTATAATTGGTAGAAAAATAATTTGTTTAACAAATAAATTTATCAAGATTTTCTCTAAAATTAATTGAATCGTTTAGTTAATATAAGCAAGGTTGTCGATTCCGTTTCAACTGAAACGGAATATTATAGACACAAAATGTTATTATTAGAGATATTTTTCTACTCAAGGGGTCCTGGCGTGAGTGGTGAGGGCACTCTCGTCCCTTAAGAGAGGTCAGGAGTTCAATCCCTCATCTTGTATGAAGCCGGCTATTTGGGGAGCACTTTCACTCTTTTGGGACCCACCAGATACGAACGTGGATTAATCTAGGCCAGCATCTGGAACATCGCGTGGTTTATACCAAAAAAAAAAGATATTTTTCTTGTAATTTTTCAAACTAGTGAAAATATGTTTAATTGGGTTTGGTTGTCCAAGGGATTTTTTTATTTTTTTTAATCTTTTGAAGAGTTATTCAAAAGGCTTTTCATTTATAACCAATATATATTGTGCATTTAATTCTTATGTATTTTCTATTTATTTATTTAATAATCATTGTTTCCAAAGTAGTCAATAAAAAAAAAAGATTTTCAAAAACAAACTCATTAACACAAGAACTAGTCTTGTGTAGTCAGAATTTGGCTACTCGAACCATTTCTCTCTTCTCTAACGTTTGCAAACACCTTCTTCTTCTCTCTTCTGTCGCAGCATCCATGCATGGACTGCGATATATATTATATATAAGAATAGTTTAGGACCAAACAATTAAAACCTAAAAGAACAAGGATCTAATATACATAGATTAAAACTTAAAGGTCAAATTGAGTTTTTTTTCATTTATTTAATAATGTAAATAATAAATGCTCTTTTTATTTTAATCCTGATCCTTCATCTTTTATTTTTTTAACAGCATAAACCATAATTTATTATACCCAAATAAGCTGACTACGATATTGTGAAGTAATTAAGATGGATTTGCCCTTCTTTCAATATATTCTAAGTTCATTTTGTGGTCCAATAAGAGAAGAAAAAGAGAAAAGGAACCTCATACTCGACTGTAGGCAGTAGCTGTGTAGCCTAGAGAGCTCACAGTTTCCCTGCTTCTCTTTAATTTATAATATGGAATGATATTCCTAGCCCAGCTATATTTTTAAAAAAAATATCATCTAGTGGTAAAATATTATAATTAAAAAACCCTGTATGATTGTTAATTTTAAAAATTATATGATTAACACGGATATTTATATTAATTAAAAAAAAAAGGTTTCCTAACATAGAAACGTGGTTTGCCATTGATAGCAAAGATACGGGGAAGGCCACGCCTAGTCTAAACCCTCTCAATAAGTGCGAAAAGTGTTTTGCTAGAGACGGGTCCTGAATTTTCTATACATCGGAAAGGATGACAAACTTAATTCTATACATAATTAGATATATATGTGGGAGGGAAGCTCCAATCCAATCAATTGATTGAAGTATAATCACTCACCTTCCTTCTTTCCTCTGAAATATTGAGCACTCATTGGAGTATTTGTGGGACTTTTCCAGCCATATCCATGCTTCGAGCCTTTCTTACTTTTGACAAATTAATTTGAAATACTCTCAAAATGGTTAATAAAATAATTAATATCGAAGGGTACTGCTATTTCAACTCTTTTTAAAAAACTACAGTAAAAAAAGTTTATTTTTTAAAAGATAAATTAATGACTAGTAAGTTTTCAAAGTAATTAAAAGATAAATTAATGACTATTATAATTTTTTATGTAGAGACCAATATGTTTTCTTCAAAGTAATATAAAATTTAAAAATATCATTTATTTATATTTCTGCAAAGAAAGAGGAGACTACTTCCAAATATTTATGAATATATTTTTCAAATATAAAGTAAATTAAAATATATTATTTCTTCTTGCAAACCTAGGATGAAGCTGGTAGAAGCTGCAAACTTTATGGAAAAGTAAATAAATAAATCATGACACAACAATTTATTTGGGTATCAAAGGTCATATACTATAGATTAATCAAAAATATTAAAAATAATTTATTATTTTCGAATGATATGAAGCTGTCTTTTTTATACTTTAAATTATATATGTTTTCAAGTAACTAAGAAACACATTAAATAATGTTATATTGATACCTAGTAAGTGGGAATACGATAACCCTTTAATTAAAGAGAATAGTGATATGCTATGCTGGGCAGGATATGGCGAATTTATTAAATTTATTTTCTTTTTTTTATTTTGCCAGCTTTATGGACTTGGTTTTAAGGTACAAAGTTGTATATTATATATATATATATATAAAAGGTACAAATTTGTAACAAATTGGCATGGGATTATAAATTGCAATTAAGGACACAGCATTAACGGATGCCTAATCAAGATTCTTCACACTCAAATTGCAATTCGTAAAGTTTCATAGAATCACTTTATGAGAGGCTGAGAATCTTACTTTCCTTCTTGGTTCTTATTTATTTATTTATTTTAACTTTTATATATATATATATATATATATATAAACTACCATGGAATCTATCTTTTGTGGGTGCGTAAATGGTTTCTAGTAAAATAATTTGAGAAATGACATCCATATATATGGAAATGGAATTTCTCAGTTTTCGTTCGTTATCATGTATTCCTTTTACTGCATTGTTATTTATTTATTTAATCTTTTGATAACAGCGACAGGACTTCTATCCGAGACCCTACTTCCTCTCGTTTAAGACAGCACCTTTGACCTAAAAAGCCATTATTTTGTTCCTCCACTGCATTTAAAATAATAAAGTTATAAATTGTTGGGTTACTTTGGTATATACATATATATAATATTATTGAAACTTACAAATGAAGATTGTAAAAATGGATCGGTTGTTTTTCAAAAAAAAAAAATTGTTTGCTTGAAAATATATATATTTGTTTATTAAATACTATTTTTTGTATCAGCACATTAAAATGATCTAGAAAAATAAATTATTTTCAAAATCTTTTTAAAACGCAAAAACAGAGTGATTTCACATCACAAGAGAGTTGGTATAATAATAATAATAATAATAATAATAATAATAATAATAATAATAATAATAATAATACTTGGTATCTCATGTTCAACAATTTATTTATAAGCTCATTTCAACATGTAAAGATTAGAGAATTTCCAAACTCTTATGAACTCACATAACTATAAATAAATAATTAAACATTAGCATTATTTAAATAAAATCCTAAAAACGAACATGATATTTTTAGGGGGGGATCTATTCACATGGTTTGCATGTGCCAGGGGGAGCTTTTTTCCAAAGAAAACACCATAAATTATTATTAATTTTTTATCTTTAATTAATAATATAAATAATTCATGATCTACTGAATCCAATAACCCACATTAGAGCTTGTAGTGCTCTATTATGTGCAATTCTTACAAATGCTTTGAGAATGTTAAGAAATGCAAAAGGGGTGTTTTCAAAGTTGTAAAAAACTTTTGGGACTACATTTGTTTTTGGGACTACATTTGTTTTTGTTTTCTTGCAGTCCATGATGTTTCCTATGATCTCTATTAGGCTATTATTAGGCTTTTGAAGCGAAGTTGTCTCTCAAACCGTGACATTGGCATATTAGGATCGGATCATAGGTTTAATGTTCAATGTTTTTCGAGATATGCCCATTAAAGTTGTGATTTAAATATTTATTAATTTCAAATTGCCTAGTAAAAAAAGACTAGATATCCTTTTAATTTTTAATTTTCTTTGGCTTTTTTATGAATTTGCGAAATGGACCCCGTTGCCATGAAAATTGGCAAAGTTTCTGTACGAGGTAATTCAATTTAATTATTTTAATCCTAGAGAAGCTGGTTGTGCATCATGGTCCCAGGATAATTTTGTCTGTGAAATAGAAAAGCTGCATAATTTCTACATAAAAAAAATTAAATAAATTTGGTGCTAGTACTAGAGGGACCACTTTTATGAAAATCTCAAATATGGGAACCAAAATAATAAAGAAAAATAATCCCTGTAACCCAGAAGATCATAATCTAAGTAATTTGGTTCCCAATATAAAGTATGGACCACTAGAAACATAGTCTATTTTGTTTTCAAATATATATCTCTTGTACCCGTTACCAATTAATTATGCATTTTGCATTATCAAAAGTAAATATTTTGCTTACCATAATCTTTGTTTCTCGGTACATTCACAAAAGGAGAGGGATATATGCTCATTGTGCCTTGTTCACTTTGACCAACACATGAGGTGTCAAGAGCACAAGGAGCACCATGAACCACTTATGAATACTAACCTCTCCATAAACTATATTTATTTTTGTCCATTTACCGCTACATATCTCTTTATCTTTTTTTTCGGATGCGAGGAAGCTCTACTCCTTTGAAAACACATTTTGTGAATCCAGGTGAACGGATAAAACCCTGTTTATTCCAGACTCTTACAGGTGATGCACGCTTTGACTCGAACTCAAGACATATTATGCAGATCACAATTATTTTATCACGCCACACCTCTTGGGAACTCTTTGTCAGTACTTTTTTTCGCACAATGAGGTATTTACAATACCACTTTCCATACTCCATGGTGTAAGTTGACTAGACCATTATGATGACCTCATTTAATACTAAAATTTTCATTTTAATTAACATGCCAATTTCATAAAGAAGCTAGGGTTTTTTTTTTTAATATGCCAATACTCCAACAGAATTTCCTCTAAAAACATAAACACAAAAGTTATCAACAATATCAAATAACAAATCTTTACAATCATTTTTCTTTCGAAGAGTCCAATCATCATATACTTAACCATTTTATCATATCACCAAAATATAATCCTAATTTCAATCACTTCACATCTTATAAAATAATTTTCATGAGTAATAATAAAATAAATAAATATACAAATTTCTATAGAAAAATTATAAAATAAACACATGCATTTTGAATTCTAATATTTTAAACTGAATTTATATTGTTATAAAGCTTAATAATATATTTTATCAACAATATTACAAACTTATTAAATTTGAGCTTTAATTACATACCAAAATTATGTTGCTAGGGAATTTCAATTCAAAATAATATTATCATTACGTAAAAAGAAGAGAATATGAATATTTGTGACTCTATAAGAGGTTAGAATGTACCTTAAATTGATGTAACACTTGAAGTAAATAAAATCATATAATAAAACATTCAAAATAAAAAGTCCACTTTAATAATATGTCACAAACTTATATTCTCATTATCAAGCACTAGCTTCCCCTCTAATAACTGAACACTAACCTCATTACTAGTGTTGCATGTGTGCAGCATTCGCCTTCTCGTAATAAGATCTAGTGGGAAAGGGATGTAGGTGGAATGAATAAGAAAATTATTGTCTTTGATCAATGAAAGAAAGGGAATATAAGTCTTCATCTAGTATTATGATTACTAGAAACCTTATCAATCTGTAATAATATGGGTAAGGGGACAAGTTGTGAATAGAGAGGACCTGTCACCCTTAATGTATCTTACTTAGGATAAATTGCATTGTTATTTGTTTAAAATAAACTAAAGTCTTATTGTGTTCTCTATTAATTGGTATGTTTAAGGTTAAACCAAAACTCTCATCAGTAATGAGATTTTTATCTCATCAAGTTAAAATTTATTCTTTCTAAATTCATGATAAATAATAAAAATAAACTTCTTTATTTTAATATTGGGAATACATCTAATCTATAAATTTATAATATCGGATATTTAAAGGAATTTTCAGTAAAAATATTTAGAACAATAAAATAAATGATAAAAAAAATTATTTAAAATTGAGAATATATCTTACATATAAGTTCATAATCTCAATTATTAAAAGAAACAAATAATATTTTTTTGGTATTTTTGAAATATTGGTAAAATTATAATGGTCTTAATAAACTAATTATTAAATCCAAGAAATGAATGTGAAGTAAAAAAAGATTCTTTGTACAAGAAAATAGGTAGATATAACAAGACATAATATTTTTTTGAAAACTATTTATCTTGATATTTTAATATAAAACAAGTATTTTTAATATGGAGTCAGTACCATATAATATTATTATCTAAATATTAAAAAGGGCTAAAAATCCAAGACACTAAAAAAAATATATAATAATAACAGTCCTTGGATTTTTTTTTTAAATTATATGGGATCTGTTTTGGTAGAACTTTGTATTTTTAAACAAAATAAAACTGTCAATAAAAGGTTTGAAATCTTGTTTGACGAACAACCCCTTAGACAAAAAAAATAGTTTCAAAAGCTAACTCGAGTCATGCATCAGGGAGGTAATCTCCGGTTGACCCGAATCAATATAAGAATAAAAATAGTTATTATAATAGTTTTAAATTCTAACTTTGAGATCTACCACGATCACAAGTTGGGTTGACCAGTCATCTAGGTTAATATAAGGATCAAAATTGTTATTATTGTAATTTGAAAACTTAATTCAGTGATCGACCTAGGATAAATTCTAGGTCACGGGTTGGGAGTGTCGACTTGAATTAAAAAAGTAAATGTAAGGATAAAAAAAATAGTATTACTATAGTTCTATAACCCAACATAGGGGTCAAATTAGTGGCAAGACCTAGATCACATGTCTTGAGAGTTAGCCTGATTTATTTGAAACAAAACATGAATAAAATTAATGAATATCATAATTTTAAAACTTAACTTGAGAGTAAATCCAAGTCAAGACATGGGTCACATGCTAATATGGTCAACCTGGGTTTACCAAAAATCTTCTAAGAAAATAAAACCATGTTTTAACCTAAGAAAACTCAAAAACAAAAATCAACAGGTTCTTGAACCATGTTTTATCTCATGTCAAGTGGATCACAAGTCCATCTAGGGTTTTTAATGGGTTAAATTAGGTCAATACTTCCTCTAATTTTTTAAAACTCAGACGACTCCAAGCCCTGAGTCAGTTAGGTCGCAAGTCAACTCGTTGGGTCTGTCTCGATTTATAACTAGTATTATTATAAAATTACTAATTTTAGAACTCAATATAAACTAAAAAAAAATATTTAATTAAATTTCAAAATATATAAGTATGATAGTAATACATATTAAGATAATTTAAATTTTTATGTATTTTCTTTTCTTTTGTCCATTATAGTCATATATGATATAGAGACAATCAGATCTTGTATACCACTACTAAATATAATTTCCCCCTTCTTATCTTGTCTCCTTTTTGTCCCTATTATCTTTGTATTTTCTATTCTAATACAGTGACTAATTGTCACTTCAAGATCCACTCTAAAAATTAACAAAGGTACAAATAAATTGTTTACTAAATTTTATTTGTTTTTATTATTTATGTATTTTAAGTACTGGGCTTTATTAATGTATTATTTTTATGCTTAAAGTCTTAGTAGTCAAAATAAAATACTAGTGAATTAGCTCAAATTGTTCTTATATCTCAAGTTTAGTCTTCAATCCATCGTATAAGTTTAATTGCTTCTAATAAAAAAAATATTTTAGTTTATTCTCCAATCTATCCTTCTAGTTTAGTCTTCAAACTAATGAAAATATACTCACTTGAGAAATTTAAGCCCCACCTAATATATTATACAAATAAATTTTAAGAAAATTATAATGTGATGCTAAAAAACATTATTCATAGCTATTATTTCTAATACATCATGTGATTTAAACTTCACATGTGAGGGTAATTTTCCTGAGTTTGCATAAAAATGTCAACTAAGATTATAGATTGGAGAAAGAACTTCAAAAATATAGGGTTATATTGAAAGCAATTAAAATTATAGGAATACATTGAAGACTAGATTTAAAATATAAGTAGGTATTTAGTTGATTCCCTATAAAATACCAAGTTAAGGGTGATTTTAAAATCTTATTCCACAATATTTAATATTTTATGTTATAAATATATAGACATATAATAATAAAAAAATGTATATAATGTACTATGTGCGTGCACAAATAAACACATGAAATAATAATAAAAGTTATATGAATTAGAATTGCCACAAAATCAAATTAGTATTGTCCTAAAAAAAATATTTTAAAAAAACAACCAATTAACCTCAAATAAATACTCAAACAACTATTTAATAAAAAATCTCAATAATACACAAGGAATACCCACCACTTCAGAATTCAGACCCCATTCTTTTAAATTAAGCCACGTGCAATAATGATAAATAATTATGTTAAATTTGAAGAGTTTTATATGTTTCAGACAAATGAAAACAATATCTGAAAATTGAAATGAATTTTAATGTGTGATTTTAAAGTGTCTCTCCACTCTGAATCATGAATCTTGGAACCTAATTTTAATTGATTTAGGAATCGAATTTGTTTTTCATTAAATTTAGCACTTATTCTTTGCTGTAGATTGGATTCCGTTCAAAAGAAATGGTAAACATAAAATGAGGAGAGAAAAAAGAGAGAGAGAAATAAAATTTTAAGTTTAAACTATTCTTTATTATTTTTAATGAGTTCTTGATATGAATTTTTATTTTATTTTTACCTGTCTCTCTTTGAAGTTCAAAAAACTAAAAATGAGTTAAATTTAATATTAGTTTTATTTTAGTGTCTAATTAGTACTCTTTTTAATTTTTATTTTATTTTTACCTGTCTCTCTTTGAAGTTCAAAAAACTAAAAATGAGTTGAATTTAATATTATTTTTATTTTAGTGTCTAATTAGTACTCTTTTTTAATTTTTATTTTATTTTTACCTGTCTCTCTTTGAAGTTCAAAAAACTAAAAATGAGTTAAATTTAATATTAGTTTTATTTTAGTGTCTAATTAGTACTCTTTTTAATTTTTATTTTATTTTTACCTGTCTCTCTTTGAAGTTCAAAAAACTAAAAATGAGTTAAATTTAATATTATTTTTATTTTAGTGTCTAATTAGTACTCTTTTTAATTTTTATTTTATTTTTTAAAGCTAAAAATCACCATTGGTCTTTCGTCCTTGTTGCCATTCAAACTCAACCACCTAATCTATATGGAGCATGGATTAATTAAATCCTCCACGACTACAGCCAATTAATCACTAAAGGTGTTATTAGACGCAAATTAACTTATTTTTTATCTTGTTGACCCCGTTTCATTAGTTGATTAAAATAAAGGGTGATTAATACATAAAATAATCCGAAGGTCGATTAAAATACATATAGCGTTGTCTAAAATATAAATGAAAGCGAATGATTTATTTAGTAATAAAATATAATTATGTTTAATTCGTATACCATGCAGATGTGAATATAATTTTAAGCAAACGTTTTCGTGGTTGGGATTAGAGGTAGGATTTGCTGATTTAAAAAAAATATATATTTTGGGAAAAATTACGAAAATTGTTCTGTAATTTAATTAGTTTGATTTCATTTTCTCTTTTTTTTTAAAAAAAAAAAGAGATTGCAAAGTAATATTTTAAATTTAAATAAAAAAAAATCTATATCCATGTATAATACAACAGAAACCCTAGTAGGATTTCCATATCTCTTTGAATTCTGTTCTAAGATTCTCTCTCAACTCTCAACTGACGACGACAATGACGAACGATGATTTCAAATTCAGCATTAAATCTCCATCATGCAAAAGAAAACTAAATAAAACTGAATCGACTGAGCTAGAATGAGAAATGTTTGCAGAAGAAATGATCATTGGCTCGGAGTCATTAATTTATGGGAAATGTTTAATTGAGGTAATGGGAGAAGACGATGATTGGCCGGAGCAGCCCTGAAAGGAGGGAAACACGACCTTTGAGAGCTCATATTACGAGAAAGGAAGGGGGAGGAGGATGGTTAAATGAAGATTATTTTTATTATTTGTTGTTGATGTTATTATTATTATTATTATTATTATTATTATTAATTAATCAAGAAAATCTCTCTCTTCTGCTGTTTTTGGACAGCCTCTTCGCGTCTTGATTCTGGTTTTGATTAATTGTAATATCTATATAGAGAGATTAATATAGATTGTGCATTTAAATAATAATTGTACTGAAAGATAATATATATATATATATATAGATCTATATATATAGATATAGATATATATATATAAACCAGGAATACATGTATCCACACAGATGCTATTTCTCAAAGACAAGCGTATCGTAGTAGCATGTCCGATTTGCATGCTGACAGAATTCAAGCCATGTTATATAAAATCAGCACAATGCCATCTGATCTTACAATCTATTAGGGTTTAATAAACATATATTTAATACTTATTGTGTGTGTGTGTAAATAAGACATTTATGGCATTTCCTCTTTTTTTCAAAAAAATAAAGAAAAGAAAAGAAGGTTTTTTAATATACAAAATCTAAATTTTATCAAGTGCAAATCCAGTGATATGCTTTCATTATTTTTTTGACAGTGAAAATTTATCAAAATAATAAGTTAGAAATTCAATAATTGTTAAAAATAAATTAGATTTAATCAAATATAAATGAATAAATAGGACATATTTTCTAAAATATAAGGGCATTTAAATTCATTTTTCCAACAGGGAATGCTGAAGGGAGAGTCATTAATTTGTAAATTAAAGTATTTCAAATGGAGAAGGGATAGCATATCAACCTCAGAAGTGGTAGATCGGGCATCTACTCACATTTTACCCGAAAATTAAATAATTCTACATATCAGTAAATCTGCCAAAATCGTTTTCAAAATTAATTAAATTGCTCTGGTGTGCTTTCTCCTACGGATTAGTATGTTATTGTTCCGCTTGAGCAAGGTGTTCTTATTCTGAAAGATGCAAGGAATTCTATATAAGTTCAAAATAATATTATTTAAAAAAACCAGAGAGATAAATATCTGTTTGAGAATCTAGTAAAATTTGTTTCTCCAAAAAAAAATTTGTCTGAAAATATATTAAATAATATTTAAAAAATATATAAATGATTATAGAAAAAGAATGATAAATTTAAGAGATTGCTGCAACTATAACATTGACGAACATCATGTGTAACTGCTCATAGCATTATCGGATCGATTTGATACCTTTTCACTGCTTCATTGAAATCTGAAAGTGTGACGATGTAAGCAAATGTTTGTAACCTCAGTTTCTGCTGTTTTTTTTTATTTAAAATAATATTTTTTTAAATTTATTTGTGATATTATAATATATAAACAATATAAAAACAATGACAGAGACAATACAAGGATGACCTAACAATAGAAGCAGCAAGTGGGAGTACCAGTTTAGCAGGAGGAGAAGCAGCGCCGTCACCAAAACAAGTGGCAACAAGACACGTCTGGCATGTACGGACAGTCTCTCCCATTAACCTGTGGCTCTAAACGAGACATTAACCAACATTGGACCCTCTCAACCAATCACAACTCGACAAGCGCATAGCTCGAAAACCACTTCTGTTCTGCAAAACCACCTTACCACAGCACCATACCCACATCACAGCAAGCAAAAACGAAAAAAGGAGAAATTCTTTTCTCTTTTTTTTCCTTTCTTTTCCCATATATACATACTACATACAGCAGGAACATCCAGTATTCATACACAAGGAAAGCTTTAGCTTCATAGAATAACAATACCCTCTCTTCACCATCATCACAGAAATGGAAATTTGCCCATAATACCTTCCTATAAACGACTCTGTAGTTCTTTCTTATGTTGGCTTTCTTGTTTTTCTCAAAATGATTAGCTGAAACCATAAAATTTCCAGCTAGGGTTTTCTTAGAATTTTTCCAGGTTTCTTTTAGCTTGTAAAACTCCAAAAGAAATTCAAGAAAAAGAAATGGGGAGAGGTAGGGTTCAGCTGAAACGGATCGAGAACAAGATTAACAGGCAAGTGACGTTCTCTAAGAGAAGAACTGGTTTGCTCAAGAAGGCTCATGAGATCTCTGTTCTTTGTGATGCTGATGTGGCTTTGATTGTTTTCTCAACAAGAGGGAAGATTTCTGAGTACTCCACTGACTCGAGGTTTTTCTTTTTCTTCGCTTAAATCACCTTCATTTCTGTTCTTGCATGTCGTTCTTGCTTTATAGTAAAATTTTCTACTTCTTGTGTGATTTTTGTTTCTGATCTCACCTGGGATCTGCCTGTTGTTATTTTTTTATGCTGTTCGAAGTCTGCATTACGCTGAAATTCATCACCAGTACTGCTCTTTCTTTTGTTGCAATCGTTTAGTCTTCTTTTCTCTACTAACTCAGGTTTAAACGAGAAATGATGTTTTACTATTATTTTTGTTAAATATTTAGAACCTTAATGTTTATATAGATGTATGTATGGGTGACCGTTTTGTGTCATCCCTGACTGCTATCTCTGCTATAAATTCTCTCTGCAGTGAGACTAAAACTAGACTTTGATATTTCTATTTGTTCTTGTACATGTAAATATACGTTCAGCAGTACAGGTCTTCTTCACTTTTATACTCTTATTCGCTTTTGTCATGTTGGTCAATTTTGTTTTCCTTGTAATGAGAGGGTTTTTTGGGTTTTTCTTTTCAATAATCAGGTTATTTTTAGATAAAACCAGTACAGTTTTAATGGTAAACTAGAAGTTATATAAAAACATAAAGAAAGTTACAAAAACAAAAAGGAGTACTATACTGGTTAATGCAGAAAGAATATATAGATCGCTTATTAATTAGACCTCTACTCGAAAGTACTGTTCCAGGCCTAGAAAACATGATTAATGCAAGACATGGAGAATGAGTTGAGATGGTTTATTGCAATCATAACTTTAATCTTCGAAGTTATTGAATGAAAATATTAACTTCATATAAAATGATTAAAAAATATTCATATACTGATGAAAAATCTGCAAAATGATTGAAAATCCCTGATGAAAATTTTGTATGATTTTTTGTTGTCTTTCATGCTTATAAGTTATACCTAACACCATATCCACTAGGATTTAACTACAAAGCTAAACCATAAAGAAACAATTCCTCATCAATTCTAGGAAAGATTGATATAAATAGGAGAGCATAAACCGTCGTTAGATCAAGTAAAGCCGCACCAGTATCCATTTTTGATGTTTTGAAGATCCTATTTACATTTTGAAGTTTTAGACTCCTGTGCTCCTGTGTACTACAGCAAAAACACCCGGCAAAGTAGCAGTAATTTAGGGGTAGGAAAGGACATGGGTTTCCAAATTATAAGTTGAAGATGATCATATAAGTGGAGCTCAGCAAATCAGGTCTAGCCGAAGGTCATAGAGCTCTGTGTCATCGGACTTTGTGTTTCAACGTCTGGTTAGCATCCTAGGATACTGGCACATTTATATTGTTGTTGATGAACCTAGGAATTTGCCCCCTCAATGATATAAAGCAATAGTAGTTGGTTTATTAAGATTTCTGCAGAGATCTTTCATTACAGACCTAAGGGTTTATTATTTAAACAAATGAAAACGGTAATAGATGGGGACAATAATTAATTTGACTAAGTGCCCGTTTGTCATTGCGATTCCAGCGGTTTTTGCCAAAATTTATAAAAAAAATTCTTTTTTTTTAATTTTAAATGAATATGTTTTTGAGTATTTTAGATTATTTTGATGTGCTGATTTCAAAAATGATTTTTTAAAAAAAATATCATTTTGATGTATTTCAACACGATAAACACTTTGAAAAGCTATCACAACCACACTCCCAATCAGAACTAATAATTACCGATAGATTTATATTTTTTAACCAGATTTTCTGGTGATAAGGGATTTGTGCCGACAGTAATTATGAGCTAATGCCTGTTTACCTTTGACAATTGTTTAAGCAATGGTATACAAAAGTAGCAGGATTGGTTTCAGATCTTTGTAATAACAACGTCAACCATATGTCTACCATAGCTTCTACAAATTTGGATAGTGTTTGTTTCTATAGTTGAATAGTAATTTTTTTTTTTAAAAAAAAGTATTTTTTTATCGTTCTGATACGTAGATGTTAAAAAAAATTAAGATAAGAGATATTATTTCAAATATATTTTAAAAAAAATGTTATCTCAATACAGAACACTGTTACATTCACCTACTTGTAAAAAAGAGAGGTAATATAAGGCATGCATGAACTTAGAATATTCTTCCAGATTGCGAGTTTTAGAGTTTTAGATGTAATTAATTTTGAGCACCTCTGTAGATCTTTTCCACCAGGTCAAAAATACTTCTTTTTTATGACAAAGCACATCTGTAGATCTTTTACACCAGGTCCAAAATACTTTTTTCATGACAAACATTTGAGTACAATGTTACCATTGTAGACTCTAGCTCTCTCTCTCTCTCTCTCTCTCTATATATATATATATATATATATATATATATATATATATATACACACACACACATATATATATTGTTAATGAAGGGAAAGTTTGAGCTTCGAGACACTAATACAAGTTTCTGTCGTTTGATCTTAGGTGTATTTTGCTAAGACAACTCCTAGTTGGTAGTTGAAAAATCGTAGATAGTTTGGTATTTATATTGTATTTTATAATTACTAAGATAACTCCTACTCCATTTCTTATATAGTATTTGATTATCTAAATACAAATATCTAGAATGAGAATGGAAGAATAAGAATAATAATTAAACAACAACAAAAAATGGAATAATTTTTTTTTAATATTTGATTTTTAAGATAAAAGAATAATGGTTAGAAAAATAATATATTCAATGGGAATGGTAGTAGAAATGATAAAATGATTATTTAATTCATAATGGTAGAGATGAAAAGAGGAGGGAGACAAGGTGGTGATGGTAATAACAATAATAATAATAATAACATAAATGAATTTTAAAAACTTAATCTCACCATCATAAGAAGGGACGATAGAAAAGAAGTGATGGCAGTCTAATAATAATAACTTTTAAGTCATTACCTCTATACCTCTATCAATGATAGTGACAATGATAATTATAAGATGATGATAGTAGTAGTTATAAGAAGTGGTGGTTGAATAATAATAGTGGACTCGGTTTAACCTACCAAATTTTTGACTCAAATCATGATACTAGGATAGCCTTATAGAGAATAAACTACAATAAATTATAAAGCTTAATTCTTAATCATCTCACATGATAAAGGATGGAATTGTAAAAAAAATGCAATTATTAAAAGGACCTTAAGAAGCTCGAGTCAACTGGGTTAACCTATATTTGGGTCATCAAAATAAAATAAAATCATAAAAGATAAGCTAAATAAATTATAAGGTTTAATCCTTAATAAATCCAAATTTAAATTATGAGATTGAAAGGAAAAAAAACTTATTGTTTCAATGAACAATTGCTATTAATTATAAAATTACATATGAGGATTATCAAATATGTGTGAAGTTAGAACATTAATAGAGATAGTTATGTTAAAGATTAAATATATAAAAAAAACATTTTTTAAAACTCATTTAATATTTAAATTTTTTTATTAAGATTTATAATAATAAAGGAGTGGCATGCATCACCTCTCGTGGAAAATAAGGTTTTAAACCTACTCGTAGGAATAATAATGGTGAACATGCTTCATCGTGAATGATCATATGGATTACCTGTTGTGCGAATTGTGGTAAACGCAACAGCAAGAATTCAGGGATAATATAAGAGAATTCATGTGGGTGTGCGGACTCACAACAAGAATTCAGTTGATGGCTAAATGCAATGAATTCAAGTTTATATTTGAGAGTGTAATTTAGTTTGTTTTTAAAAAATAATTATTTAGAAATATATCAAAATGATATTATTTTATTTTTAAAAAATTGTTTTTGACATCAGCATATGAAAATATCTAAACACGCCAAAAAATTTTAATTTAAAATTGAAAAAAAAATAATTTTTAAAAAAATACTTTAAAAACAGTGTCAAACAGTGTAAAGTGTGTAGGGGTGGGTGTTCTAACGCTTGAACTTATTCTTCATTGTTTTCTTTTTGTCCAGTTTTAGCCCAAACACTTGTTAAGTTAGGGCAAAGTTTTCTGATTAAGCTTGCCAACCAACTAGTTATTTTTTCTTCCTCCTCCTCAACTTTTCCTTCTTTTCTTCCTTGGTGTTAATGTTCTGCTGGGTTAAAGTTGTAGGGTTGGTCTGTTTCTGAGAGGTTGTTTCAATGAATATTGATGTTAAATAAGGTTTTCAATATAAAAACGTAATTATAAGGTCATTAGAACAATTTATATTAACTCTCTTACACTTTTCTGTAAGTTAAAGTCTTTTTAAACTTGAATTAAGAGTCAGGACTACTTTTTGTTACATTTTGAATAATTAGAAAGAATGATTTTGACATCATTTAATATAATAAATCTAAGAATTTAAATAGTTGAGTGAAGGATTATTTTTGTTTCATTCCCAAGACGACCTATTAAAAGTAAATAATTAATTCTTGAAAAAAGAACAATTATTTATATTCTTGTTGGCAATTTTGATAATGGTTACCAAATTAATAGATTGTGTATGGTAAAAGAATTTTCGAGTGTGATTCAAGATACCTTTTGGGATATTGAAAATCGAATTCTATAAAGATTGCGATACTTCTCATTGTGATTTATATGGATGTTAGTTAGCATTAAGAACATATCTTTATATATATTTTTTATTTTGAAATATTTAATAATTGCATAAATGATTTTATATATCAAACATTTTTTTCAACTTTATTAAAAATTTCAATATCTACTAAATTTCCGGTTTTGACACCGAATGAGGGCCTAAAATTCTCCTCAAAAAAAAAATCATGGAGAATATGAAGCACCGAGGTTGAGTTTTATTGTGGGAAAAAACATGAATATAACTCGACGTTGAAGGAGTTCTCAAAGGTTGAAAAGCAATGTAGAAAGAGAATCCAAGTAGAAAACTTGTTGTTTGAACATGTAGGATTAGGAGAAGATAGGGTTTGCATTATGTTTTTCCCTGATAAACATTGACGTGAAGGTTATTAATCTTTGAAAGTAATTAGTTTTGGTTTTTCCCTTATACTCACATACCATGATAAAAGTAGTCCTCCCACTTTTCGTTACAGAAAAATTATTGAGTCATAATATGATCTGAAATGGTTATCCCTCTATTAACTTGAAATTTAAGGATGATCAGATCCATGTTATGCCAGATGTTGACCCCTACCTGTGTAGTTCACCATGTTATAGTGTTCTTCTGTAGGCTTTGCAAGCTACTCTGCGCCTAAGGAACACGATAACATGAAGCCTTAGGTTAAGTTGAAATTAGAAAGTTTCTACTGGTCAGATTACTGAAAGATTGTATGGAGACAAACGAAGATTAACGTTAGAGAAGAAAGTAATGATATCGAAAAAGTGATCTCTTAGATAATGTGCTTATCAGAGCCTACAAGGAGAAGCATATAACAAAGCTGAGGTGGGGTGGGAAAACATCTACATAAGATTAATAAATTGCTCAAAAGAAGTCTTTAACTTGGGATCTCTAAATCATTTGCGCACCAGAAAATTTCCAATAAATTTGACTGAAATGCCTGACAATATATGAGGGTCATAAATTGAATAAGTTGACCCCATGTTAAGGTCTTCACTAGATGTCCATGTCATGAATACATATTCTTGAAGAAATACTGCTTTCATTTGATGGATAGTCATTCTTGTTTAGTAGTCTTGGACGTTAATTAATATGAAAACTTACAGTTCATCTGCATAGAACTTTGTTGAGCATTCTTCCGAAATTTTCCATTTTTTGGCAGCATGGAATCAATCCTTGAAAGATACGAGAGATGCTCATATCAAGAGCAACAGCTTGTACCGAATGGTTCCGAACATCAGGTATTCTATGTACGTAGATGGTCTACTAGTAATTAGAGGGTGTTTGGAAACCTACAAAAATGTTTTTAACAACAATTTAATTTGTTTTCCTATTTTAATTTCTTTTTATGTTCTTAGATTATTTTGATATACTATTGTCAAAAATATATTTTTTTTAAAATTTTGATATATTTATGAATGAAAAACATTTTGAAAAATAAATTTCAACAACTATCCTAAACAGCAACCTAGTTTACTCAAGTAGATTAATCTTGGATGAGGTTTTCTGTACGGAACCTAAGACCTGACACTAGGGTTGAATGTTTGTTAAGGATTATTAATGTATTTCAATCTTCAAGCTGAAAATCTTTATTATGTGTCACAATTTCTTAATATTTTTGTGAATCCTGTTTAGGAAAGCTGGTCTCTGGATCACCCCAAGCTCATGGCTAGGGTTGAAATCTTGCAAAGAAACCTAAGGTACTACTAGACTTCTTTTGAGCTTTCCAGTTTATGACTTTAATTTTATCCGTGCGGTGTGCTGAAGTCGTAGTCTGTGTTCTAACTATACAGAAACTCTCAACTAAATTAAAGATTTTGTTCATTTTCTTTTTTCTTTTTTTTTTCCTAGATGGTATGGGAACTGTGGCTGACTGGTTTTGAGATTTTTTCTTCAAGAAAATCTGAACAAAATCCAGGATGCTTGAAACCCTCTTCTTCTTCTTCTTCTCACATGGCACTGGCTAACAATCAAGAGAATGATATAACATATTCCACATTTGATAATGTAGGAACTATACAGGACAAGAACTGGATTCCTTAAATCTCAAAGAACTTCAATATTTGGAGCAACAAATAGATACTGCTCTTAAGCGCATACGATCAAGAAAGGTGAAGTTAGCATGTTTTCAATGTGTTTGTTTAGATATAGATATCGTAATGCTTGCTCATGGTGTGAGTTGATCTCAAATTTGCAGAGCCAACTCCTCCATGAATCCCTTAATGAGCTGCGGAAAAAAGTAAGATTCTTGCACTTCTGCACGCTTTATTTGTTTATGTTTACGTAGCCGTACGAAGTCACGGTAATATAGCACTAGCCTGCTACTAAAACACTAGCTTAAGTGCCTTGGATTCTTGGCTCTAATTTCTATGATGAAATAGCTTGGATTTTGTCTTAATATATGAATCACTTTTCTACCCGAGGTGTCGTCA
Organism: Salix exigua; assembly: GCA_032356905.1. Classification (NCBI taxonomy): domain Eukaryota; kingdom Viridiplantae; phylum Streptophyta; class Magnoliopsida; order Malpighiales; family Salicaceae; genus Salix; species Salix exigua. The sequence continues at coordinate 6,234,284 of CM063591.1, forward strand.
GTTCAGTGATTAGATTTACCACTTACAAAATGAACAATTTGATCCCAACCCTGACAATGCCTTTGGATGTTGATCTTGAAACGCCTTCTCTAATGTCACTTGGACAGTATTTTGAGAAGATTTCTATGATGTTTTTGAACAATCACAGATTTTTCTTGACATTTCCCGAAGGTGCATTTCGTATTTCCTTCTGTTTTTCAATCAATCCTTCCACGTCCGGTTAAAAATTTGTCTTCAAAAGCACTGTAGAAGGATATGAATATATTTTATAAAAAAAAATAAGAATGGTGAGATTAGAACTAGTGTTCGTTAGATTAAAAGAGCTCTATACTATGATAAAAAAACTATCTACTTATACACTAAAAAAACATACACTGAATTGTGAAGAATTCATCCTCGTTGTCATCTGACTCCAGCTTGTCGCAGGAAAAGGAACTGCAGGAGCAGAACAGCATACTAGAAGAGCAGGTAAAACTCACTTAACTATGATTGCTTGTCATGGTTGGATCTGCCAACTGATAATGTTTGGATTTTATGACAAAACTAAATAGGTAAAGGAAAATGAGAAGTCGCTAACTGAGCAAGCTCAATGGGAGCAGCTAAACCTGGGCCAAAACCCATCCTCTTTTATGCCACCAGTAGTGCAACCTCCGCTGCAGCCACCAATGCCATCACATCCTCCTTTAACTATAGGGTATGCGTTCTCTCGATCCCTTCTTGCTCCTGAGAAACACCATTTTTCTATGGTGATCATGAGAAGAAGAAAAAAAACAAGAAAGATGTTTGATTAATTTAAAGAGGCTTATAATTCCATCCTTTGCTAGCTGATTTAAAATACTCGTTTGCTGTAAATGATGCAGTGACAGTTTCCAGATTATAAGATTCCTGAACGGAGATGATCAGAATGCTGAGGTTCAAACTCAACCGAGCACCATGCCACCGTGGATGCTTCGCCATGTCAATGATACAATTTGAGACATGGGAGATCAGAAAATAAGTGGGTTATTGAAGTGAAGAAGAGCTTTTATCACTTCGTTCATATAGCCATCCATCACATAAATCTCTTCTAAATATGATGACAACCTCAGGTGTTTATTCACAAGAATGTAATTCGTAACTTTCACTATTTCAAGATCAAAACCAGCTCCGGTGCCTGCTAGCAGGTTTAATGTCTGCTTCCACGAGTTTAGTTCACCAAGACTTGACAGCAGAAAATCACATTCATGATTGTTGCTGCCCTTTTTTTACCTTCTTGCAAGAAGTATTTTCGGATAGAAAACCAAAATATGCACAAAAAAAATATGTTTTTGATGTGTTTATGTTGTTTTCATTATTTGTCTGAAAATAATTTGAATTTTTAATGTCTTTTCAATGAGTTAAACTTTTAATGTGTAATTTTTAAATTTTTTTGATTTTTTTTATTAAAAAAAAAACAAAGAAATCAAAAATATACGAGCACAAGGACTGAAATTGAAGAGAAGAAACAAGTCATAATTAACACCACCCCCAAGATCTTAATCATGGAAAGTTCAATCCATTTCTAAAGTTCGCATGACATCACATCATCACTTAATGATGTAGAATAATTATCCTATAATTTTATGGTTAGATTGACAAGATGAAGAAGATCATGAGACAACCCAACAGCAGTTGATGTGAAGCATAAAGTTAATGTTTCCTTGTTTTAACTATTATTCTAGTTAGTTTAGAGTTTTAATTTATCTTGTAAGAAACAAACTAAAATTGTAAAGGTATTTTAAAAGGTAATACTTGAACATATATTAAATTAATTTAAAATTTTAATAAATCAATATATGTATATAATATATTTAATTATCTAATTTTACATCAAATAAACTTAAAATAAAAAATAAAAGGCAAAAACAAATTAGACATGTGAACTTGGAGGCCTAGTATACTTCGCTCAATAAAAATCAAGTCTTGTGCATGGGGCCTGGTTTTTTTTATTATTTGAATGGGCAGACAAAAACAATAAGGAAAAAAAAGTAGACAAGACATCGTCATTTGTTGTGGTGGGTGACACCAATAATGATGTTTTTGATCACTAGAACGTGGTCAACGATGACTCTTTCATCGTAATCCAATGACTCTCCTCCCTCAAAACGAAAACTAAAATGTAAATAAAATAAAGTGTTGGACCAAAGCTTATAATTTTCAAATCAAAAGTATGAAAAATGATTTTGGACAGAATCCTAAGCTTAAAAGCGCTAGCACAATTTGCGTTTTAAAGGGCTTCCAAGCTCTTAATTTTGTCCCCTCATTCGTAAGTTCTCTCAAACATCAAAATTAAATTATTATTTTTTCTAAAAAAATTAGAAATTAGTATTCAATATTTTTATTTTTCATTTATAGATATATCATAAAACATTCTATAGAATAACCGTTTTAACCACCAAAAAACGTGCAACTGCCTCTTGGAACCGACAGAACATATACATGATGGAATTGAGCTCTGGACTTCCCTTTTCTTGTTTTAAATGGTTCGAACCTAAAATGTGAAAATTGTTTTTAAGAGTGATTTTTGTTTAAAAATATATTAAAATAATATTTATTTTTATATTTTAAAATATATTTTTGATATCAACACATGAAACTGATCTAAAAACACCCAAAAAATCAATTTAAAGTAAAAAATAAAAAATCAATTTCTTTCAAAAATATTTCTAAATAGCAATGACAAACATCCCTTAAGAAGATAACAAAATGTGAAAATGGTATCAAAATAATATTTTTAATTATTTTGTGAATGATATTTTTGACATTAGCACATAAAAATAAACTAAAAACATTAAAAAAAATCAATTCAAAATGAAAAATCAATTTTTTTCAAAAATCCTTCTGAATCGTAACGACAAACATAGTTAACAGAGGAAGGTGCTGCTATTTATTGCAGGCATGCAGAAATCTTTTAAATAATTGCTCCAAATTTATCTGAATTATAAGATCACTGGCAATATCATTGGTAAACTGCATAATCTTGGAACTGCACAGTGGTCTGAATTTAGTCATGCCTTTAATTTTAGTAAGACTCTTCGTTCCTGATTCTAGGACAGCAGAAGCGCTAAGAATTCCTTGGCAAGATCAACAATCAAAACTCAGATTTGAAAACAACAGGTAGGCCACAGCACATAAGGGGCGGTCAACACTGACCTTGCATGTTATAAAGCGCCCGCATGCACACACAAACTCTGGTTAGGGCATCAGGTCTCCAGTCCCTCGATCATGATGTCGCGGTCTAGGTTCTGAAGTCCATTATTCTTATCCTTAACTACCCACTACGTATATTAGCTCGGCAAAAAGATGTCTTTTGTCAGATTCTATCCTTAAAAAAAACGACACCGCTTCAGCATTAGAAACACATCAATCATGTTTGTTTTTGGAACTATAAGCAGATTTTCATTCATATGGAGGGAGGGAGGGAGGGAGGGAGGGATAAGAACGAGCTTATGGTAGAGAATGTACTTTTGTAACAATTGTCAGTCGTTCATTTTCACTATAGACAGCAAACACTTGCGGTATTCACAAAGAACTCTATACAGTCTTCCTTTACTTTCTTCTCGTGCGGTAGCTTGTTTCATCCACGACACTAACCTTGGAAGCAAAATCAAGTCGTTTCATCGAATACCATCACCTAGAGGATCAAACCAGAAGACATGGTTAAGTCGACATTGAAAAGATTCAGTGAAACATAATCTCAAACTTCGTTCTGCTTTTTTTCATGTCAATAACACCAGAAAACAAAACAATGCTTTCATATTTGAATGTTGAAGTAGCAAGCAACATTCAAAACCAGTTTCTGATACCGAGGCTCCACCAGTAGAAAAACACTTACTATTTAACTTCTCTTTCGCTTTGTGTTGAAAATATTTACAAAAATATCAGGTGTTCAAATTAAATTGTTAATAATAGTAAAAAAAATATTAAAAGTATAAATCATCAAGATATTAAGTTATATATAATAAATCATTCATCTTTCTAATGAATTTAATTATCTAAAAATCAATAAGTAACAAATTTATAATTTGAGAAATTCCTAATCTAAAAAATAAATACGAATAAATCTGAGTAGATAAATTTACAACCTAAAAAATATCACGCAAAAGCAAACACATCAATAATATTATTTAAAAATAAATATTTCATAATTTAGCATGGCCATATCAAAATTAGCTACTTCATCAATAATAATAATTATTGTATCAAACATATCCCAGGTTATCCGTAGAGGGGGGGAATTCCAACTCTTAGCCACGATAATGAGATTTCTTAAACAGTTTTTTAAACAAAATCATGAATAATTTGTTTTTGATATAGCCAAATATTATCCATACTATCAATATATATGTTTCAATCCAGCTACTTTTCATATGCACCAGGTAAGCAAATTGCAAGCCTCTTCAGTTTACTAAGGCGTGCGCTAGAATACATCACATCCTAAATCTCACTTTTATTAATTACTTTTTTGGCTGTTAAGCAACAAAATGTTGGCTAACCAGTCACCTCACAATTTCTTCCCACATGTTGCTGCCTATGCCACTTGAGCAAAAGACCAAAATAGCCAAAAGTCTTTTCCAATAATTCATGAGCCAACAGGGGACAAAAAAGTAGGTTTTCTGTAAGCCTCTCAAATCTCAACTGCATGAAAACGTTTCTAGCACCCAGATGGTGAGGTAAGGCAATATCAGACCCTCTAAATTGAGTGCAGAATGCAATGCAATTAAGTAATATAAAATTGGAGTCGTCAGAGAGAAGAAAATCATGCAATAGGGCCAGCTCCTACAGCATTCAAAAGCATCCAATTCATCATTTAATATATCTAACAAGATATGTCATTGCTATCCACAACAACCAAAGAAACTAGATTTACTCATGCAAGAAATGAGCATCCCTACGTTAAACAAAAGAAGAAATTTAATCAAATGCACATGAACAGGAAAAGTCTTGAAAAGCATTAAGTTTTTGGCAGCACAGAAGAAAAATAAAAATCTGTTGAACATTAAACTCATTATTCTCCCCAGGTGGCAAAGGTACTGGTTAATATAATTCCAGAATGAAAATTGAAAATTGAATGCGCAAGTTTAGACAAAAAAAAAAAAAAAACAAGTTACCTTGCCACAGACTGAGCAGCTATCACTTCTTTCCATCCACTCATAAATGCAACCAAGGTGGAAATGGTGAGAGCATTTTGTCATTATCTTTGGGTTCTCTGGAGTATATTCTGCATAAGGGCGCAAAAAAAATGACAACTTAATTGTCCACACGCCAAGTCCATAAGGGCAAATTTTAAGCACCTTTAAAACATTGACAACAAGGAGGGTCATTCCCCATCAGAAAACTGGTTTAGACAAGATTTCACTTCTTTGCCATTGATATGGCTAAGATTTGCACTCTCCATAGGAACAGCATCTTAATTACTGGAATTGGGCTTCTAAGGTTGGATCCAATTATTTGAGAGGGTAGGATCAGATGGAAATCCTGGCCTGATGAAAAACAATCATGACATGCTGAGAGCTTCCACTTTTTTCAAGTTCATAATGTTTTCCAATGTAGTTTTAACAAATTCCCAACTTCAAAATTATCAGAGTTTTGTTTATAGGGTTGGAACCAATGAACATGGAAGGAAAACATGGAGTGGAAGAACAATAGCAATATGGTGAAACAAATCTGACAAACTCAAAGCTTCCGTACTTTTCTGTTCATACCATCTCCCACTATAGTTTTGATAAAAACAACTGATAGTGCCAGTATCTAGCTTAGCAATTCAACCAGAAAGACCAGTCCAATGTCTTTTACAACTAAAAGTAGAATAATATTTTTTTTCTTTTTTTTTTACTTGGAAGTGTTGGGGGCTTCTCAATATGCTCCTAAAGTAAAAGTTTAATTAAATATCACTATTTAAATGATAGATGCTATTCCCACCTTACACAGAGATATCAAAAGACAAACAAGTAAAAAGAGTCCAAGGTGGCTTGGTTAATGCCAGGAGATGTACGAGATTCTTAAACAACAACCCAGCAAGGAAATAAAAAATAAAATGGTGATGGAGACATGTTGGACTAACAATATCAGCAGAAACACAGTTACCATAAATATCTCAAAGGACTAACATCAGCAGAAACAGTTACCATAGAATATCTTGATGGACACAACACCTATTAAAGCTAAATCAAGAATTTTACCATCAAGACATGTTGGACAGACATCCTCTTCTTCTGAGGATGAATTAACATATCCATTTCCAACTATTGCTTTTGCAGATGAGAGCTTTTGGGAGGATCTAGAACGCTGTTCCTTGCCTCCATCTTCACAAGCCGACACATTCCATTTGTCTCCTGTGCTGAAGGATTCAGAATCATCATCATCATCCCTTCTTAAGGGTTCTGATTCCTCGAGTGAATGACTTGAACCCTTGTCACGTCTTGAAACCAGGCCATCACGCTGCAAGCGGAAGCATCTGGGGTCAGCATCATAGGGCAAGGGCCGTGGAGGAGATCGGTACAAGTCAGCAAGAGAGTTGTCAAGAGATGAAGAAGTCGACAGAGATGCTGCCCCTTGAATGGATGAAGAGACAGAATGCAATTGCCCTCTTTGAAATATTGAAGTATACTACAAATATTGAGGGTTTGAAAGAAGAAATTAAATAATTAGAACTGCATCAGAAGGAATATGAACTAATATTGAATTACAATTCTAATTCCATGCAAATCAACTTGGAAATTCTGAGCCAGAACTTTTTCCATACAAATGAGCTGCTCTTTAATATAAAATCAAATAAATGCATTGCACTCAAAAATAAACTTTAGCTAAAACTAAGAATCCAGCATGCCATCTAATATGCTTTTATTTTTCCCAACTTTTACCACCCCTTTGATTACCTTGTTGGAAGACACCAATAGAAATAGTTGTGGACTTAAAAATGGTAGCAACAATGTTACATATAAAAAAATAAAACATTGGTAACTTGTTGGGTGTTTTAGCTCATCCTTTAGAACTCTTAACATATTTCCTCCTTCAACAATCAATAAATAGTCAGCTTGTAAGAAACAACATTCAAGAGCAAAACAATGCAGATGCATTTCATCTGTAGGCGCCAATCTCTTTCCCTGATGCTTTTTCTTATTCCTGATCTTCATAAGGCAAGGAAGAAATGGAAATAATGACAATGTCTTATGTAGCATTACCAGCAACTATTCCTGGCAGGTTATAACTCACAGGTCAAATAACAAGCCTGATAATTTATTAGATGCCATGAAAAAAAAAGTAATATATTAGAAGCTGTATATAGCTTCTAGTCCTATTGCTATGGCTGAGAAAGACGAACTTAAATTTCAAGAGTAACAGGAAAAGGGAGGAAGCATACCACATGTAGGAAATTCTGAACAAAGCAACTAAGGCACATGCAGTTTCTATTTACAGAATTCTCAGGGTTCATATAATTCTCCAATTCATCAGCATGCAAACAGCAACAAACAGAACCCATGGTGTTACTTCCAATCTCACTCTCTAGAAATTCCAATAAGCATCAAGAAGTATTCTCGTGCGCAATAAAATAGAGAGTGAGAGAGGACTCTAAGCTCGCAGAAGTTAAATTGCCTCCACGAACCAGTATCCTCCCTCTCTTAGTCACCAATGCCAATTGCCTTTTTCTTCTTTGCTTGTTTTTTTTCTTGTTAAGCAATTGGTGGGCCTAAATACTTGACCTGTAAATCAGGAGAGAATCGTGTATGAAAAAAAATGTCATTAATAAAAAAAATCAGAAACATTCGCTAAAATGATATCACTAGAGATAAATTATGCAAGTAAATTTCTTCAAAAAAATCAGCATTCACAGGCAAATAGCCCGTAGACATTACAAAAAAGGACTTCATTTGATTGATCAATCCAGGTTGTGACAGCATGATCAGTACAGAGAATCTTCAACTACCAAACTAACTAAAATCGGTACCTTTCGCGGGGGGGGGGGGGAGGGGAATGAGGATCGTTTGTAAGACAACTTTTTTTTTCTTTTTTTCTATAAAAATAATAATCCTTGCTTGCTCTTTATAAGATCCTATCAAAATCAGAGAAAGGGTTCTTTCTTTTAATACAAAGTAACATTTTTTAACAATCAAAACCTGAAATTGAGAAGAAGAAAAAAGAGAGAGACTTCCACAATCATCCCATGAGCAAACCCCAAACAAAAAAAATCCTTTATCGACAGCACCTCCAAAAAAAAAAAAAGAGCAGACTTTATCAAGCATGTCCAAAACCCAAAAAAAAAATCGCTGAAAACAAAAGGATCAATACAAAAACATACATGGATCATTAAAATTAAAGATACCCAGTTGATATTTTCATGTGTTCATGCCAAATTTGAAGTTTTGAAGAAAAAGAAGTTTAGAGAGATCAGATAGAGAAAGTACCTTGTAAGAGTGGCGACAAGTCGAAGAAAATAATAAAGAAAGCAGCATACTTGATGTCTGTTTTATTTTAATCTTCAGCGAGAAAAGCTATGAAGGCGCGGAATTAAAGCAGTGTCTATATCTGTCCTTTCCTTTGGTGGTGGGTGGTAGAATCAATCCACTCTAATTTTAAAAATAACAAATCGAAAATATGATTTTTATAATATATATATATATATTATTAATTACAGATTAAAAGAGAATGTTATTTCATTTACCTTTATCACAAACCACCTTTTATTCTAATGGTGTTTTGTGTTTGTTTTTTCAATTAATGATTTTTAAAAAATATATCATTTTTTGATTATTTATAATTCAAATGCATTTGATTTGGAGTTTTTCGTTTTTTTAATTATTATATCTTTAGTTTTTAATATTTGATAATTAATTTTTATTTTATTATTTGTTTTAGTTATTTTTTATTGTGTTATTTTTACTTCATAATTCTATAATAATGTTTAAAGAGTTAGCTTGACTCAAGTTGATTTTTGTATCATTTTATTGATTTTTTTTTATTTTTTATCATTTAACACTAAATTGATTGAGAGTTGAACTTTATAATTTGTTTTCGTATGCTTTATATAAGGATATTTTGGTCTAACAACCAAGGTGAGACTAATGTTTAAAGAGTTATTTTAACTTCATAACCCAAGAATAATAAAGGGTTAATTCAGGTTAATTCAAGTTGTTTTGTATTGATTATTTTTTCAATTTCACCATTTAACACTAAAATGGTTGTGAATTGAGCTTTATTATTTATTTTAATTTTCTTTTAATAAAGATATTTTGGTCTCTAATCAAGGTCGTGAGTTTTGAAATTTTAACATTGGTTAAATTATGTTTTTTTATTTTTTAAGAGGTTGTCGCAAATCCATGTCAATATTAATTTTTTTATTGGGTTGTTATAGTTTTATGACTCGGGCTTCCAGTTTGACATATTAACCTAATTAACTCTCATTTTCTTGATTTTATCATTTAATATTGTTTTTTGGCAATTAGACTTCGCAATTTGTTTTAATTTTTTTATTAAGTTATCTCGACCTCATGACTTAGGTTTAGTGATTAACGGGTTAGACCAGGTTAACTTTGCTCATTTTTTATCATGTTTTAATTAAAATTCTTAAAAAATTCATCATTTATCATTGGGTGTGACAAAAAACGACTAAGAATTGAGCTTTATAGTTTATTTTGATTTGTTATCTATGTGTTTATCATATTCTCATAACAAAAATCACGGGTTTGACAGATAAACTCAGGTTAAATTAAGTTATTTTTTTAATTTTTATATAATATTATCTTAGTCTAATGACTCAAGTTATGTGTCTAGTGGATTGACTAGGGTTATTTTTATATGTTTTGTTAATTGATTTATTTTTTTAATCTCGTCATTTTTAATATTTCTCTTATTGAGGATTAGAATTTGTAATTTATTTTGATTTATTTTTTATAAGATTATCTTTATCTTATGGTTCGAGTCATGGGTTTTACAAGTTAAATAATGTAACTTCTTCGGGTCTTCAATAATTTATTTTTTTAATTTTATCATTTAACATCGTGATTATTAAAACTTATATTTTATAATTTATTTTCATTTATTTTCTACAAGGTTATTATTGTCTCAAAACTCGGGTCAATCAGGGTTGACCCAGATAAATTTAATATATTGTTATTTTGATATTAAAAAAAAATAACATAAGTTATACGAGTTTCTTCTCAAAATGTTTTAAGCTTGAAAATACATAAAATAATTTTTTTGTTATTTTAAAAAAATATTCTTGATATCAGTATATTAAAAATATTTTAAAACACTAAAAACAGTTAATTTGAAGCAAAAACAAAATCTCTTTATTCCAAAAACACAAAAATAAACATGTTTTAAGGCTTTCTTCCCTATATTTAGGAATGTTACAAGTGGTGCTCACATAACATCATCTACACCCTGAAGTGTATTTGTTATGTATTAAATGCTTGTTTTGGATTCTAGTTGATGTTGTTTTTTAGAGTATTTTTTATTCAAAAATACATCAAATAATATTTTTTAATTTTAAAAAAATTATTTTTAACATTAACACATCAAAATTATTTAAGAACACCAAAAAAAAATAATTTAAAATAAAAAAAATATTGTTTTTTAAAACATTTTTTTTTATGTTTCCCAACACCCTAAGTAAAGGAGGTGAACATGGTATTTGATGTTCAAGACAGACATGGACGATGAATGATTTTTAAAAGAGTTAAAATCATAATTTTAAAAAATAATTTAACATATCAAAATAATTGAAAATCATAAAAAAATAAAAAATATATTTTTTTAAAAAAAATAATTTTAATATATTTTTACATAAAAAATAAATTTAACTATTATTTTAAACCGTCATTATGATAGCTTAAAGTGTTTGGTATGGTCATTGATTAGTCAAACGGGTTTGGTTGAATAATCCATCAAACCCACACGTTTTAATCTTTCTTCTTGCTGACCATGACCCAAGTGGTGATTTTCTTCAGGAGTTTATTTATTGTTATATTTCAAATCAATTTCTTTAAAACAATTATTTTTATATGTTAATGTGAAATATGAATATTCTTTAAAAAAATATTTTTAAAAACTATTTTAAGACGCAAGGGATTAATCTATAAGTTTTTTTGTGGGGGGAGGTGAACCGGGAGAGATCAAGAGAGATAGAGGTTCACATCCATGCTTGAGAATGGGGCTCCCATTTCAATGTGAAAGCTCCATGAACACATAAACAAAAAAAGAGTGAGTCATCGTGGATTAGGATACTCACTTTGCTTTGATTTCACATTTGACTAATAGTTTTATATTATAGAGGATATATTTGAGAGAATGGTTAAAGATTATTTTTAAATATGTTTTTTTGTTTAGAAAACTATTGTAATAATTTTTTTTAATTTTTAAAAATTAATTTCGATATTAGTACATTAAAATAATCTAAAAATATAAAAAAATAATTTAAAATAAAAAATAAAATAAAATTTCTTATTTAAAAAAAAAAAACACTTGTAAAATACAATGTCAGAATCAAGTAGTCTCATTAAACTTTCATTCATGTGTGTGTAAAAGTGAAGTGAATTGAGCAAAAATAAAAATATTGCTACGTGAGGATGGAAGACATGAACCCTAATTTGATTATGTCCCATGAATCAATCAAATTAATTTATTTTTATGCCTTATCTAAGTATTTTTTTTACCATAATATTTATTTTTTAGACATCTCATCGTAATCTTAAAAACAAATTTAATTTTTAAAATTGATATTGTAAATATACTAAAAAAATATAAGAACAGTTGACCACCTATTTGCTTCAAAATGAAATCTTTTGGAAATTATGTACAGTTAAACTAACAAAATATTTATAAAAATTATGGTCGTCGAAGCATCTTTATATGGGCAACCCTAAATATCGAGATTGTTAGAGATGATAGTCCAAACTATTGGGGTTATACTTTATTTTCCACTAAAATGCATATATTGTGATGTTATTTTTGCGATTACATTTTATATTGTGTTCTTGAAACTTTGAAAAATGCAATTAAACTAACATGCTTTTTAATGCTTGGTGGTGTGCTGGTCGAGTTTTGAAAATAATCCAACACATATGCTATTATTTATTAGAGCAAGCTGTATGAGTATTATTTTTTTTTGAACTATATGAGTATCTTGATGCATCATGTGATTATTGAAAAGAAGTATAGCATGGTGATACATAAGTATTATATGGTGGATTATTACTCTAAATCCTGAGTAGGTTTCCTACTTGACCCAATACTTGAGTATAAATAAAATAAAGTTAATGTCCAAATATCATATTCCTTTGTTTTTTCAATGACTTTTTATCTATTCTCTCAAACCTAAAGATTGGAATATAAATAAAATGTTAAAGTCTCAAATTAAAGTGATAAAAAAGGAAATAAAAAAGAGTTATATAGTAAAAGAAATCTTTGAAAAGGCATTGAATGAACAATTTAGAAGAAAAAAAACTTACATATTTAGTTATTTACCTTGTTATCAATTTTAGTTATTTACCTTGTTATAAATTTTAGTCCTCGCATTTTTAATTTTCTCAAGCAATAAAATTAAATATCAATCAAATATAAGGAAATATTGTAAATGCCATAATAACTCTATACAAAATCAATTAACAAGTTCAAATTTCAATAAACTAAATATAAAAGAATGAAATAAAAAGAAAATGTTTGATAACTAAAATAAAAAAGATTAAAGAAATGGTTCATGGGTGTAGTGAACATGTCAGCGAGTGGTTGGTACAACATTAAAACATCTTTGATGTCATTTAATGTGTGCACACTAGTTTCTTGTGTCATTATTTTAGCATCCCCTCCACGTGTAGATGACACGTGTGGTCAACAAATTATTGGTTTGTAAGTCAATAACTTTTTATTCTCATTGTTTTCTCTCCCTTTTCAATTTCCAACCAAACCTTTCATTTTTTTTAAATAGCCCTTCAATTTGTTTATCCTTCAAATCAAGTCCTTATTTTTTGATTATGATTTATTTGAAATAATTTATAAATTTTAATTTTTTCTCTCAATTTCATCCTCTTTCAATTCTCTCATCATCATATTTTCCCCCTATTGTTTTGATTGCTATTGTTTTTGTTTATCATTTTATTGAGGTATTTTATCCTCATTCTTTTATTCCATTTATTTTTTATATGCCAAAATTGGTTTTCAATGTTTCTATTGTTACCTTTTTTTGTATCAATTTCTTGATTTATTTTATTTTTTGAATTTCATATCTTCTTATTATATTTTATTTTATTCTCATTCTTTTGATTTTGATTTTTTTTTATTTTCAATGATTGGTAGCTTTGCTTCATAATTTTCTTGGATTTGTCCTATAAGGGGTAAATTGGCCATACGACCTAGATCATGAGTTTAAAGGATTCACCTAAATTGACTTTGATCTTTTTTTTTAAATTGATGATTTTTCAATTTTATTATTTGATGTTAGGTTAATGGTCCATCAACTTTTATGAGTTTTACAAATTTTCTTTATACGGGGTTATCCTAATTTTATATTCTAGGTTGCAAGTTAATTAAGATAATCGAGGTTGAATCAATATATATATATATATATATATATATATATATATATATATATATATATATATATATCAAGATTTCCTTTATTATTTTGTTTGTTTAAGAGTTGACCTTCATTATTATATTCAATTTATTTTGCATTATGTTATGTGCCCTTCATAGACATACCATATGTTTGACATGTTGACCAAAGTCAAATTTGTTTTTTCATTTTTTTTCAATTCTTATTCAATATTTGGTTTGCTGGTAATTAATTTAGTTTTTATCTATTTCTCTTTATGAGATTATCATGTTTTTTTTTATTTTTTATTTTTTATTATTATAGTTTTTTTTATAATCATATATGTTATTAAATCAAATGGGCTTATTAAACCTATTCAAATTATTGACACGAATCTCAATTTTTTATTGCTCTTTTAAAACTAATATTTTTTTTATCTTCTGAATATATTTTCTTACATTATTTCTTGTCATGACCTGAATAGTAGCACAAGCCATTTATTTAATAAACTTAAATAATTAATTAAATATAAATATTATTTTTATGATATGGTCAATTATCAATTAAATTATAAATTTATTAAAAAATGGTTTACCAAATGACATATTGTTTCTTTATGAAATTGGTGCAAACAATACATTATTCATTTCTTTTAAAGAATACAAGAACCACACGGGTTTTTTTTTTAATTTTTTTAACCAAGATCACAAGCTGACTTCTCTCTCTCTCTTTTATTCCAGCGAACCTTTATATTTATTTTTTATTACTATTTTTTTTAAATTATAATACTTGAAAGAGATTATTGTATTGTATTTTTATTCTTTATATTTTATATAAATAAATTGTATTTGTATGTTACATTCATAATAAAATGATTTATTATCAACAATTAAAATTAATTTATTAGGTAAAATAAATAAAAATATAAAGGATAGTTGAAACAATATTCTTGCATGTGTGTGTATTTTAAAAAACTAGCTTAATTTATCAACCCATCTATTTTTTATATTTATTGTAGTAAATATAAACATAAATCTTATTTTCATTACTGAAAAAACATTTAATTACATCCAAAGATTATTTATATTACATTAAGAATTAACTTAAAATTATTGGCAAGATGTGACTAGTGAAGTTTATGAATCCCAAAACACTCATGAAAGTAGAAGGATGAAAGAAGAGTGCATATTTTATTCGAGTTTATTTTTTAAAAATAATTTTTACTATCAGTACATTAACAATTTATAATTTAAAATAATAAATAAATAAAATATTATTTTTAAAATATTTTACAAATATATTCTTAGAAAGGAAGAAAAAAATGATAATTACATCAATATGACAATTCACTCCCCACAAGCCACATATCCTAACAGTAACTCAAAAACACCAACGAAAAAAGTAAAGCAAAAAGAGCGGGAACCTCCATTTCCAAGCTTTATTAAATATATATATATATTTTTTTTTTTTTAAAGAAAAAAAATCCCCACCCCCCTCTCTCTGTCTGAGACTCCGAGTCACTGCATTTTTTCTTCCACTCCTAGTTGCCGGCCAAAGACAATCGGCGTTCCGTCTGTTCTGCTCGTCCATCTCTACAAATCCAGCGTTTCTGCGAGAAAATTAGGGTCTGTAAACTTTTAAACTTAGAATGCTGTAGTGTTTCAAAAAATTCAGTGTTGAAGAAGCCATCAAAATCTAGTGTACAATGCAGGGGCCATCGAGCGCACTGGCGCAACCAGAGTCCATACTAGAGTGGTTGCAAAAGGAGATGGACTATAGGCCATTAGGACCGTACCGTGCAACCGCAAGCAAATCTCAATTGCCTTCAATTGATACGATGAGGAAAGTTTGTCGTGGAAATAGGATAACCATTTGGGGGTTTTAGGTAAAGAGAGTGAAATCGGAGAAAACGGTGGAGAAGATAAGGAAGAATATATTGGTACATGGTAGTGGTTTGGTGAATGCCGGGAAAGATGAGGGGAGGAGTAAAGGAGGGAGGAGGACGGAGAAGGTGGGCGGGAAGGGTGGGGGTGGTTCGAGCATGCCGGAGGTCGAGAGGTGGCATAGCAAGAGAGGGAAATAGAGGCGAAGGAGATCGAGAGGTTGAGGAGTAATGTTAGAAGGCAGAGGAAGGACTTGAGGGCTAGAATGATTGAGGTCTCGAGGGAGGGACGCGGAGAGGAAGCGAATGCTTGATGAGCGTGCTAAGAACAGGTTCGTTTGTTTAACATATTTCTGGTGCATATTTTTTTTTTGTTTATTGATCAGTTAAAGTGATTCATGGTGTGCTTAATTGATAGGGAACCTGATCTTTGATTTAATGGTTTTGGATAATAATGGACAGTTAGTTTCTCTCAGGATATTAATTAATTTTAATTATAAATGTATGCTTTATTCGTAAAAACCAAGGAAAGCTTGGATCATGTTGTTCCTTTGAAATTAAAATATTTCAATCATTTCATTCTATAAATTCTTATGGACAAATTTGCTTTGCTTGGATACATATTAGATGGCCATATCAATTATATAGCAGTTCTTGGTAGAAAGTACAAGTCAGCATTGCTGAGTTGCATAAGGGCCTTTCCTTTCTGATTATAATAGTTTCATGCACATTTGTGAAACTTGTTATTGAACTTCAATTATTTTGAGGGATGCAGACTCTGACATGATTATATATATTGGAGATCTATTGGTGTCTGGACCATAAACCCCCAATCCTCTTATCATGGGAAAGGACAACGAGGGAGTGACAGTGATTTATTTTGTTTTGTTGAGTAACAATTTTAAAGAGGAATCCTTTTGATGAGGATGTAATCCATCCCAACCCTTGTGAAGTGTCCTACATTAATTTGTGCTCCCTTGTGCTGCAGGCACAAACAGGTCATGCTGGAGGCTTTCGACCAGCAATGTGATGAGGTAGCAAAATATTTGCAGATTATCATAAACATCTTCATCAATATGTTGATCAAGCGAGGGATGCTCAAAGGTCAAGAATTGACATTTTTCTTGAAGAACGTAGCAGTTTCAGTGCAAACAGTGAGAAGGAAGCTGTTTATTCTACTGTTAAGGGCACTAAATCGGGTGATGATGTCATTCTAATTGAAACAGCTCGTGAAAGAAATATCCAGAAGGCATGTGATCTCTTGCAGTTTATATGGTTGAGAGAATAAGCAACTCTTTCCCTGCTTATGAAGGAAGCGATATCATTTGAATCCTCAATCAGAAGCAGCCAAGTTGGCCATTGATTTTGATGGGGAAATAATTGATGATGTTAGAACTGTTATTGTGAATTGCCTGAAGAATCCTCCTCTCTTACTCCAGGCAATCACTGCATACATGTTACGACTGAAAACTGTGGTTTCTAGAGAAATTGAAAAATATGATGTTAGAGCTGATGCAGAATGCATAGGGTACGTTCATATTTTCTTGCCATTTCATGTTTGCTCATGCAAGTACAAATTTTGTCCATTTTTCTTCAGATTGCTGGAGTGGCCATTTACCCTCCTTACACCAAAAGTTCTTGTTACTTGCAGAGTGTAATAATTTCTTTGTTGCCTTAATCCATTTGATCATTCCTGTATTTGATAAATGTGGATAGCTTCATAATTGCTCATGAACTGAATTGGCGCTTAGGCTTCTAATGCATATGATGCAAATAAGGCACAATGAATTGCAAGATTATTTTTTTGTTGTGACCATTGCACAATTGTCAGCACCTAAAATCAATTGTTTTGTTGTGATAAATCATGTGCTTGATCCAGTCCCCCATAGTGAATGTTGTACTTTCTTGGTCATGTATGTATGTGTAACTATTATATTGTGAATTGCATAAGGCAGTCATGTAAGTACTCAATTTAGAAGTTGTTTCTGGTGAGGCATTGATTAAATGGCATTCTTATTATTTTCTTCAAATTGACGAGGACCATCATGCATTCATATTGTATTTACATGCTAAAAGACTGTTAACTTTTGTTATGCTTACTGTAACCGATGTACTCAATTTTTGCAAGTGTCGATTCCAAAGTACATTAAAGAACATGCAAATTGTCTTGTCATTCTTCCATGCTAATATGGATTCTGTTGTTGATTATTACTGTACATGTCAATAACTTAAATTTACAGCTGCTTAGTTGACATGAATGTTCCTTTTATATGATCAATAATTTTAAATTGCTTGATCAGATACAAATATTGGAACATCAGAGTAATGGATGTTTCATCTACTGACACAAACTCATCCTTGCGCCACCAACTTTATGGCAATGGGAGAGGATCACAAAATCAGCTTCTTGAAAGACATGTTTTCTTCTTTATAGATGGTAGCTTTTGTATTTGAAATAGCATATAATACACACACACACTTCCCCTTCGTTTAAGTTATTGTGCCAATTTGGTTAAGGGCTTTGGTGTTAGAGAATAATATAATCATATTCTGGGGCCTCACTTACAAGCTTAAGCTTTTAGGTGAGATGGTTCCTTAACATGATATCAGAGCCTTGTTGACCCAGCGGTCACGGGTTCGAATCTCAACACCCCCATTCTATTTGATAAAAAAAAATCAAGCACAAGGTAATGTGTGCCTGTGCAAGTTTCAAGCCCAAAGGGCTTTCACTTGAGGGGGTGTGTTAGAGAATAATATAATCATATTCTGGGGCCTCACTTACAAGCTTAAGCTTTTAAGTGAGATGATTCCTTAACATTTGGGTGTCAAACTGATACCCTCCTATTGTGAAAGGGTATATACAGTGGGTGCTTTTGCATTTGATTTTGTTTTTGTTATTTTAAGCTATTGCTTTTACATCTGCACTCTCGTGTCTGGAACTGTTCATTTTACATTGTTTTGCATGGTTGTTTTCAGAAAGTCCATTTTAAGCAATTTTTGGCCACTGAAGATTCACTCAATAAAGATGCAGAAGCCAGGGACTTGTGTCAGAAGCTTTTAAAACAATTGCATGGAACAGGTGCTGTAGTTTCTTCCAAATCAACAGGTATTGGAGGCACAACACAGAACATGGGCAGTCCAAGGCAATTTGAGGTAATTGCTCCCATTGATTTGTGGTTCATAGTTGCAAAGGTTCCTTAAACAATGCAATGATGAAATGTTGGCTTTATCCCTTGCTTTTGATACTGGTCTGTTTTCCAGTACTATTGGTAATGGAAATTTGAGTATTTCATTGAAGTTCATACTGATTGAGATTACTGGATATTTTTGTATGCAAAGGTGCTGGTTTTCTTCTGTAACATATCTAGAACCATTTGTTTTTCCGTGCTCTGAATTTTTATGTCAACCATCTCGCTCCTAACTAGTGACGATGTGTCTTTCATGCACATGAACTTATTTTCTTGAAGGGAACAACATAATAATTAATTATTATGCTTGACATGCAAATAATCTATCCTTCTTGCACTTACTCTAAACCGCATCACTTTGATTCAATTATATAGTTCTTCAGTGTGATATTTTTCAGCACTGACCTCACTGAAGCTTCAAAAACAATGGTTAATGCTATTGTACCTTAAATTTACATCTGAGACATCATAATCCAAGTATGCCATCATTTTTCCGTATCAAATACTCATTTAATCTGTTCATTATGCTAAAGATACATCTTGAAATTCCATTTTAACTAATCTCCAATATTTTCTGTGCAGTTGGAAGTTTGGGCCAAGAAGAGGGAAGCTGCTGGACTGAGGACAAGCTTGGATACATTGATGTCTGAAATACAACGCTTAAATAAATTGTGTGCAGAGAGGAAAGAGGCTGAAGAGTATTTGAGAAAGAACTGGAAGAAGATCGAAGAGTTTGATGCACGCAGATCTGAAATTGAAGCAATATATACCACTCTACTGAAGTTTAACATGGAGGTATTTGTTTGTGAATTTTTTTTAAGAACTCGAATCAGTAGCTTATCTGACATTGAATTAACCATCATATGACTGGATATTGTTAATTCATGTTAGAATTAATTATGAAGACTTGTAGGTCAAACGTTTCCTGATGGAGATCACTACCTTGAGTTTGGTGTGTGTTTATCTGCATGCTTTTGTAGCATAGCTCAATTTGTCCTTTCAATGCTATAATTGAAACTGATGATTTTAATGTCCCAGGCGATAAGTTTTCTATGTTTCACAGGAAATGGGTGTGTGGAATGGGGATGCATCACATTTTGTTGAATGTTTTTGGTTCTGTTCAAATCGAGAGTAGCATAGCTTAACTTGTCTTTTGTATGCTAAAATTCAACTTTGCTGATGATTTAACTGTTTCAGCCTACAAGTAATAAATGATTCAAAAGAAATGGATGTGAGCAATGGGGATATTTTACTTTTTGTTGTTAATTTTTTGATTTCTTCCACTCCATTTGTTTTAATCATTGCCTTCGCAGCCTTGTTAAACTCTAAGAAATATTTGTGAAATAATAACTCTTGTAAAAATTTCATTTGCCTCCTAGGATATGGCTGCATTCTGGAAACGACAACTATTGGTTGCAAGGGAATATGCATCAACTACTATCATTCCAGCATGTAAAATTGTTGTGGACATTGCAAACAGTGCCAAAACTCTTATTGATAAAGAAGTTAATGCCTTCTTGCGAAGTCCTGCATGTAAAATTGTTGTTGACATTGCAAACAGTGCCAAAACTCTTATTGATAAAGAAGTTAATGCCTTATATACCCGTACTTATAGCTCTATATTCATGCTAAAAGAAAGTAAGTTTTTGATTAAATTCTATCAGGCACTGTTGGAGTCCATGGGTTCCAATGACAGGACCTGAAGCTGCTGCTGCTGCTTTATTGACAGCAAGAGCTGGTGCTAGTGATCCATCAGCAATCCCATCCATATGCCGTGTGTCTGCCGCCCTTCAGTATCCTGCTGGTAAGTTCTTACTTTTCTATAAAAGGTTAGAGGCTTGATTTTGGATAGCTTTTTGGATTTTGGATAGCTTTTTGGACGGGTGTCAGGTTTGATATCAGAGGTTGGGACTTCGGGCATATTCATTTGCCAGGATTCCACTTGAAGGATTCCTGTTGCGCATAAGATTTTTTTGATATAGTTGCATCTGGCAAGTTAGAAGATTTGCATGGACTGATCTCTTGCTGAAGTGGAAGATCAATATCCAAGAAGCTTTGAAAAAAAAAATCATTTGGGTCAAGAGCTGGACATGCTCATAAAATGATATGATTGTGCATTTTCTATCTGATGAAATTATGAATGACACCAAATAATTAAGTCTTAATTCATAGATCCAATAATTTGTTATCTTTAAGTATATTTCCTCAACAACAAGGTATCTTCCATGATTATCTAAGGTATCTTCCATGATTATCTCTTATTTTAAAAAACTACATGGTATTTATAGACTACCTTTTAATTATTAATGTTTTTAGTAGCCAGGTATCTTTCATGATTATCTCTTGTTTTAAAAAACTATATGGTATTTATAGATTACCTTTTAATTATTAAAAAATAATGTAATCAGTTTAAGGGTCATCAAAATATTTTTAGAGAGTATAGACATTACCTCGCATGAAGGGGGTGAATCTGAGGTTTTCTGAATACTCTGCTCATATTTATATGCACGAGTTCATTCTATTTTTGTTGATTACTATCTCATCTCAAGTTTTATTATATAAATACGTGATTATTTTTTTTTTTTAATTTGGGATACCAAGTTCTATATATACTCTTTGCACTCATTTTTTTTTTTTTTGCTAATATGAGATATACTTTTGAAATACCTTTTATATATAGCTCTTACAACAAAACCCACAAAAATTTCTACACAAAAATAAAAGTTTCTCATAACAATGGATTAACTAAAAAATAAATAATTAGTTTTTTTCATTACTTAAATCGAAGATGACGGTGCGAGTCTCTGAAAAGGAAAAACAAAATGATGTCGGCAAAGCTTAATAGATATTTAGTATCAATTATTTAAAAATTAGAATGACAATTGTTAATAATATTTCTAGAAAATTAATTAGTTTGGAAAAATTATGGCGATTATTACTAGTGTTATTAACTAATAAAACTTATTTAATTTATGAATATTAAAAATTTAGACTGGTGGCAAGCTGTGGATCTTAAAGGGTTTACTCTAAAATAATTTACAACAAGCAGACAAGAATGAGATGACTGATAGACATACAAGTTCTGAATGGGCCCGTGAAGGTTTGGCAATTTTGTGTTTAATTTTCAATGCACCCGTGAAGATAAAGACTGGCCTTTTGAATTTTATAAAAAAAAAATATATGTTTTTCTTCTTCTTTCAGATAAGAACAATTATTTCACGATCACTTCCTCTTTTACAAACTACGAATCTCAGGATCACATGGCGATGTATTGCAGCGGTGATTGTCATTATTCAGGTCTAAAGATAAACTTGCGGTTGCATCGTGTGGATATAACTTTGGGTACAATCCTCTTTTTTTCTTTTTTTTCATCCTCTTCGAAAAATGCTTTGAAAACTTTAATTTATTCTTGTTAATTTTATATAAGAAATATTATCGAGCAAATAACACATTAAAAAATAGCATGTGAACAAAGTTGATACTAAGAGAGTGTTTGAAAATATGGGTGGAGATATGATATTATATATAAAAATAGTTTTAAAGGCATGCACGTGAATAAAGTTGATACTAAGAGTATTTCAAAATATGATCGACATTTCTTTTTTTTATTTAGAAATGTATTAAAATAATATATTTTTATTTTTAAAAAATAATTCTTCTTTTAAAAGCATTTTTGGAGTGCTTCCGAAACATCACTATAGTGCAACTTCAGGTCTGCTGTGAGCATGTACAATTATGAAGTTGGAGAGTAATTTACAAGCAATTGTAATTATAGAATATAGTGTAAGCTTTGGTAGTATTATGAGTTTTAAGAGATTTATTACACAATGATAAATGATGAAATTAAAAAAAGAGGATAAAAAACATGTTTGAGTCAATTCGGTTAACCTATGAAACACATGATCTTTAAAGATTAATATATCCTTATAGAAAACAAATATAAAAGTTATGAATCTCAATTTTAACCTACACAATGTTTAAGGCTGATATAAAATATAAATAAATAAATAATAATCAAAATCAATTTGGATTAACTTGTGAAATCTAAGATTTATGTAATGAGATTGAGATAACTTCATTAAAAAATATTAATAAATTACAAAGCTCTTTTCCCAATAGATACATTCTTAAAGGTTGAAATTAAAAGGAAAAACTAAATCTATGATATTGGGATAACTCCACATGAAACAAATTAAAAAAATTTATAGAGCATGAATTTCAAACAATCAAATATTAAAGTATGAATCTAGATGAAAAAAACTAAGTTGTTTGGGTATGAAATTGAAAAACATATTTAATTAAAATATAACCTAATAAAATAAATAGAGTCAACCCAAGAAAACTTGTCATACCATAGATTTGAGTTTGGATAACCCTATAATTTTTTTTGAAAAACATTACAAGCCCAATGAAAACAATATTTAATGAAAAAAAGAAAGCAGAGTCAACCTAGGTTAACCCACTAAAGTTTTAACATGGGTTATAAAATCAAGATAAACCTTTAAAAATAAAATTAAAAAGATACACATTAAGTTCATAAAACCAACTTGTTTAAGTTGGATTTCTAATACAATTTAGATTTTCACTTCTTATTTTTTATGACTAATACTAATGTAGTCTTTTTAGTTTGATTGAAATTATGCAAAAATGCTTCATTTAGCTTCATTTCACACCTTGTGTCTCCGTATCACTATTTAACACAAAACAAGTTAATTAAGTTATTGTAAAACTTAAAACATGTATACAAAACTAAGAATAAGATACAAAAAAATATAGAATAATTTACATGTCCCGAGCAATACAAAAAAAAAATAGTCAAAGACAATAGACTTAAAATAAGACTCAAAATGGAGTCTCGAAAAGAAAGAAAAACTAATAACTTAAAATAAAAGCAGGTAAATTCAGAGAAGAACTAAGTCAAAACCACCTAAGCATTCAATTTTACTTTCATTATCCTAACAAGATCAAAATAGTATAAGCATTATAGCCAAAGAATATGTCAAAAGAGATTTGAGCCTAAAATTTCATGAATTTATTCACGATGAAATTTTTGAATCTTCTTATCATTCAGAACTTAAAATAAATGCATGTCATACCAAAATAGTAAGTTCTCTCCTTAGTATACACTCCTATAGTCAAGTTTAAA